>VCHN02000014.1:44565078-44741327 GCA_007115665.2 Sequoiadendron giganteum | reverse complement strand
TAGTATTTCCTTCCTTTAGCAAGACCTGCCTAGGATTTCATCACCTGAGGGATGATTCCAACCATGTGTTATTGGCACAATATATAAAGGGGGGAGAATGAAGGTTGTACCCCAATCTAATCACATCATGTCTGGCGAAACGTCAAAGCTAGGGTGATACCTAGATAAGACGTGTAGGGTTGGTCTGAGTTTCCAGCACCTCACTAGGTCTCTCAATCCATGCTTTTGACAGGCTGGTATTCACGGTTGTGCCTCATGTACCTAGCGTATATCAAGGACACACGAGATAGCCTTGTTTAGCCTAGATAGAGACCCATGTTTTAGCTGTAGCTTGGTGTAGTGCAAGGGATGCACATTGTACCCCCAAGTTATTCACCACATACTCCCTCAGGTTGAGATAGGAATCCTCATGGTAGAATATGATAGTCCTCATGTGAGAGAGAAGGTGAGCCTGTGGTGTCTGTTAATGACCTCGTGCCACTAGATCTCTAGCTATCTGCCTTCACAAGAAAGGGTGATCCAGAGAACCACCCTAATATCACAGAGTATTAACCTTGGGGTGTCCCCTTAAGGTGGTGAGCCTACATCAAATTTGTAAACCCTTTATCACTAATTTTAGGATTGTGTTTCCTAGTGTGTCTTCTTGTGTGATATCAGTGCTTGTCATCAGTCTAAGTCAGTCCAACCTTATATCTATTTTTTGTTGTTTTTTTTCCTTTGTCATAGTATTCCCCTACCCTCAGTGGTGATTTTTCTTCTCACAGGGGTGAAATTTCATTGTGGAGAGGAGATCTTTCCCTAGATAGGGATGATTCTAGTCTTGTGTTCGGTCTAGGTCATCCTTTAGGTGAACTCATCCTTGTTAGGGGTGAATTCACTTGTGGGTCCCTTTGTTAGGTGACCCTGTATATGCTTGTTGCCTTAGAATAGGTGACCATGCTTCATTCATAGGTGATTCTATGTCATCCCCACCCATCTGTTCCTAGAATAGGTGAACCCAAAGGATATAGGTGATCTTGTGTCTTAGAGAGGTGATCCTGATACGTTAGGAAAATTTGTGTCTCATGTCTGCCTGTTTCTTTTTGGTTTCTGAGGATATAGGCAATCTTGTGTCTTAGAGAGGCAATCATGTCATACAAATAAGCGATCCTAATCCTTTGATAGGTGAATTTGTGTCTCTTGTCTACCTGTTTCCTTTTAGTGTCTGAGGATATAGGCGAGCCTAAGTCCTAGATAGAGGTGATCTTGTCAAACATAGAAGCGATTTTCTTCACCCTTAGATAGGAAAACCTATAGGATATAGGAGATATTGTGTCTTAGAAAGGCGATCATGTCATACAAATAGGTGAACCTGATTCGTTGATAGGTGAATTTGTGTCCCATTTCTACTCATTTCCTTTTGTTTTTCAAGGATATAGGAAAGTCTGACTCTTAGATAGAGGCGATCTTTTCAAACATATGTGATTTTGTTGACCCTTACATAGGTGAATCTTTCACCTAGAAGGGAGGTCTTGGTAGACATAGAAGCAAATTCTGATCCTCACATATCTATAGTACTTTCTTCAAATTCTCCAATGCTTCATCAAAGGTGGCACCATAGGTGGTAAAATAATCCATATAGATCTCCATGCAGTCAAGGGAGATATCTGAGAATATACTGATGACTACTCTCTAAAAAGTGGTAGGTATGTTGCATAACCCAAAGGGAAGCATATAATATGCATATTTCCCCCAAGAACATGTAAATGTAGTCTTCACTTGGTCTTCTGGTGCAATTTGAATTTGATTGTATCCACTAAATCCATCAAGAAGGGAGTATTGTTTTCCTGCAAGAGAGTCTAGGACTTGATCCACAAAAGGCAGGGGAAAGTGGTCCTTCTTAGTGGCAACACTGAGCTCCCTATAGTCAACACAAACTCACCATTTCGCTCCCTTTTTGGGCACAATCACCAATGGGGACACCCATTGGCTGTCTAAAATAGGGTAGATAAATCTTGCATCTAGCAGCTTTTGCAGTTCAGTTTTAACAATTTCTCTCAAGGTAGGGTTGATTCTCCATTGTGGTTGTCTGACAGGCATAAACTCATCCTTGATATAGATTCTGTGAGTGCAAATTTTTGGATCTAATCCTTTCATGTTATGATAATCCCAAGAAAATTCTTTTTGATGAGCTTTCAACAAATTTTCCAATATCAACTATTGTCCTTCATTCAATTTACTATTGATGTTTAGAGAGTGTCCCCTCAGACATTTGTACTTGTGTGACTAGCTATATCATAGCTTCTTCATTAATACAAGGTATCTTAAGTTCAGGAGGTAGCATTGTGTGAAACATACCTATTGTTGTAGGAATTTTATCTACGGGGACAGTTGCTACAGGAAGTCTGTCTACAGAGATAGTTGTTGTAGGAAATCTGTCTGCAGAGACAGTTGTTGTAGGATGTCTATCTACAGAGACAGTTGTTGCAAGAAGAGTGGCTACAGGAAGTCTGTCTTTTGGAAGAGTTGTTGCAGGAAGATCATGCAAAATAGACAGAAGTGTTCTCTCAATGTCTGCGAGACCAGATAATGTTTCCTCTATTTGACATTGGTTCTGAATGATGCTAGATAACACCTCATCTTCATCTTGAAGCTACATGAAAGGACTTCTTTTGAGCATCATAAGTTGCACCATAGAGTTGACTTCTTCAGCTTCTTCACCAATATGTGGCCATACTGATATTTTTGCATTGTGGGACTGCTGAGTGGGAGGATACAAAACAAGCTTTTTAGTGTTTGTGCCATCTTAAATGGTCATATCACTTGACCAACATCCAATATAAGCATCTGCAGTTGCTAGCCGTGGCCGACCAAGGATAAGTGGATATCCTCCTAATGTTGCTTTAGGGGAAAGAACCATGAAATTGATTGGATACTCCCAGGAGTCTAGGATTACCACCAGGTCTTCTACTATGCCATATGGCTTAACAGTGGAGCTATCGGAGAGCTACAGGATTGTAGGAGTGGATCTCATGTTTGTAATGTTCAGTTTCTATAGGATTTATTTAGTCATCACGTTGATTGCTGCAATTAAATCAATCAAAGCATTCTTTATGTTAATCCCATTGATAACAACTTCAACTACAACGCTACCTAGATCATTGTACTTGGGGATAGTTACTTTTCCAACCATGATGTTAGCAAGCTATCCTACTACATGGATTGTAGTGAGGTCCTTCTTTTTCTTGCCTGGTTTCTTGAGGCATGCTTCCTTAATTGTCTTGCCATAGATATGGACATCTTTTATGGCCTGAAATAGAGGTATCTAGACACATATATGCTTGAGTTGATCTAGGATGTCAAAGCTAGTTTCTTCCTTATCTTATTTTTGTTTGGCAACTTCTAATCTCTAAGGAGACGGTGGTTCTTGTGCTGTTTGATTTACTAGGGTTGGTTCAGGAGATTTAGTTGCACAAGGTTGAATGGGTTCAGTGAAAGATTCTTCCTGCTCTTCCACGAGTAGCTCAGTCATAATGGGGGTGGAAGGAGCTTGCAAGGTTGCTCCTGAACATAGGCGTATGTCACTTAAACTGACAAAATATGTAGGAAATTGGTTTGGATTAGCAGAATATGTAGGCTATTGTTGTGGTTTATTATTTGGGTTGGGTGTGGGTTGGGCTGCTAACTAGGTAGGTTTAGATATATTGGCACTTGGATTATTAGGAGGGGGAGTTAGAGTAGGTTGTTGGGTTTGAGAAGATGGTTGCATATAGCTGGTAGGCTGGTTTGGCCATTGCTCGTCACCTCTCCATTGAGATGTTTGCTACCAGTTTCTTGGGGATGGTTGCCAAGGTCCCTGAAACTATTTCCAATTCCCCTAAGGTTCCTTCCATTGAGGTGAGGTGTTTTTATAATTGGACCAAGCATTGGGTGGGTTCTTCCAAGACTGGGGTGGGTATCCTCCATAGTTGGATGGATAGGGTGCCTGCCACTAGTTACCAGTTGAATAAGAAGAATTAAAATATGGTCCAACAAAAGATAGTGGATCTAGTGGCATACCATGGCCTCTTATGTGCAACAAAGTAGACTTGGTCTTCCTCAGTCTGAATTGGTTTGAACTCAGGTGGAATCTGCTTACTGTCAATGTTAGCTATCACCTTGCATCTGCAGTCCCTCTTCTTTTGTCTACACTGAGCACAATATTCTGTTAGTATTGCTTCTACCTCCTCATATTTCTTTTCAGCTTGAAGTGTATCTAGTTGAATAGCTAGATTGTTAATTATATCTTGCTTGAAATTTGGAAACAAATTAGTAATCTCCATTCTTGAGACTCCACTGCTAGATGACTTACCCATAGAGGATTGGTAGGCTCTTCCTTTCTTTGAAGCTACCCTAGAATAGTTCTGACATATCTTCCTATCATCTCAAGGGACTTGAGTGATATCACCTCCTGCCATTAGGTCCAAGGCATCAGTGCAGCTTTCATTAATTCCTCTCAGGAAAAATAACTTTTGTGAGTCTTCATTAAGTGTATAATGTGGAGATTTCTGTAGACAAAACAAAAACCTTGAAATGAAATCTTTCAAGCTCTCATCTTCTTTTTGTTGTATTATGAAAATGCCACCTCCTCTCATGTCACTACCCCTGCAATATTCTTTGTACTTCTCAAGAAACTTTGTCTTCATATCTTCCCAAGTTCTCACAGTATTTCTTCCAAGGCTCATAAACCATCTTAATGTAGCTTCTTTTAGAGTACTAGGAAATAACTTGAGTCTATGAGCATCAATGATATAGTCATAGCTTCTATAGAGTATATCAAACTCAAACAAGAAGGTATTAGGATCTTCTATGACAAGCCCAAGGAATTTAGGAAGGACTGAAGTAGGGATATTTTTGAGGTTATCTACTTCATTCTATTTAGCAATGGGAAAGGGGAAAGCTAGTTGGTTCTGCCTATTAGGCCTATCTCCATTTGCATCAGCTGTGTCTACTTGATGAAATTCCAGAATAAAAGGTTCTTCAACAAGATTTTGATCTTCAAGGGAAACTTTAGAACTGGTCAAGTCAAGGAATATATCAGCAAAGGGTTGTGGTTCTTCTTCTTCTTTGTCTTTGGGCAGATTCGGATGTTCTACTATCTAAAATGGTTCAAGATTATTAGGAAGGAATCTCCCACAAGCATCTCTTCTCCTTCTATGCATGTAGTATCAACTCAGTATCAGCCAACTCACACAAAGAATGGGTGGGGAAAAATAGTGGATCATACTTCTAACACTAAGAGAAAGATTTAGAAAAACTACAGTAGAAAAGCTATCAATGAATCTAAAGGACTCCCTAGTTTGACACTAATATTGGCCTCCTATAATGATTTCAATAACTAATCTCTTACTGTCATGATTTAGAGATTGGACATCTGATGTGAATAGCCATTTTAACCATCATGAAGGTACATTTAAATTTTCAAGCTAGGGACGTGAACTTGAAATGGGTCAGCACAGTATGTGCATTAGGAATTCTAGAGTAGTCATCTCGGTTTTATAACTAAGAAAAGATTAAGACTGAAACAAAATTGCATGAAAGGAAAAAAAGAAGATGTTGAACATCACTCAAGAAAATCTAAGTTGATTATGCATGACAAAAAGGGAAATCTAAGTATTCAACATAAACTACGCTGCCCACCTTCCCTACATGAATAGTCATAGAACAAAGTTCTAGTGGCTGCAGGAACAGTCAATGTCAGGATCTTAACTAAGTACTGAATAGAAACTAACACTAATTTAACTAAACTAAAGGAACGGATTACTCACCAAGTGGGCCCCCTTGGATGAGTATCCTCTAAACTACTAGAAAAACTTGGATACTCAACTCATAATCTTATTCCATTTATCAGAAAATGCAATTAAAGAAATATGGCTAACAATCAGCTTATACAAGAACTTGGCGATATACTCACTAATTCACTATCACTAGCCCGAGGAAGGACAATTTGAGCCTTATTTATCAAATAAACAGGGCCATCAACACCCACTAATTGAGAGGATGCCATTTAGGGAAAGCGAGAGAAAAATGGAAGGGACGATTACGCATGCAGGGGAATTCATTCGTAAATGCATGCCCAAATGAGGACTTGACCACTGCAGTAATGCCCGTGATGCTCAATGTCATTAAAGATCGGTGCAAGGTAGTTACATGCGGTTGACACATGAATCTTTTGTCATCA
Source organism: Sequoiadendron giganteum (assembly GCA_007115665.2). Lineage (NCBI taxonomy): Eukaryota > Viridiplantae > Streptophyta > Pinopsida > Cupressales > Cupressaceae > Sequoiadendron > Sequoiadendron giganteum. The sequence goes on along the minus strand of VCHN02000014.1, from coordinate 44,735,128 downwards.
TCCTCAGTTGAACTTTGTGCGACTCCTCAACCTAACTAGCTGGTGGCTGGATTTCTCAACTTAGCAATTCAATCATGTCTGCAAAATAATGTCAGTACACATAGTAATTGCATAATCATATCCACCTTAAAGAACATTCATTAATCACATGCAAGATAAATATAGATGGTCCACATAATGGGTAAATATCATTAAAACCAACAGAAATGAAATTAGTCCATATGTCATATAACTGAGAGAAACTATATGAAAGTGTCAGCATATAATGTCAAAGTCTACAGTAATTTTAGAAAATAACAAGAGATTCTACCCCTCTAACTAGGCCAAATTCTAGACTCATCATGCGGTACAAAGGAAGTCCCCTCATTTTAGGAAAATGTTGAACACTGAGGTGGAAATGTGTTCAATAATTGATTGTGAACTTCCAATTTCCCTTTACTTCCAATGCATCAATCAGAATGATTTACAATTTGAGTTAGAAAATATCATGTTTGTTACAAATATGTTGATTTTGATAGTATATCTTTCCTTCCATTTAGGACAATAATCACGAAGATCATCGCGCTCTTTCCATAGTCCATGAAAATGAGGACGAGTGTGCAAAGGGAGACCCTAAGGATGGGGAGGGACCCAATGAAGCACGGGGTGATGTGGTGGAAGGGAAGGTAGATATAATAACTAAATTATTGCATTGTTTGGCTATGTGTATATGTTGTGCATTCAAATTTTATAAATATCAAATATATTAAGTGATTTTCTTTCCTAAATTTGTTGTGTAGGTTGCTTCTGAATATAGAAGAGAAGTGGAGAATGCAGATACTTATATTATTGTATTGTAGAATAATGTACGATAAAATATCAAGATTGGAGATTGTTCAACATGCATAGGGTTCACCATCACTACCTTCCTATTCTCACAGCACCAAATCATGGTTGAAATGTGTTGGGGGGAACCAAAACGCCCCCTCCTCCCCATGAGAAATTGAAAGAGTACCTTCAAAGGAAGGTGGAAAATATGGAGTACCAAATGAATCTACGACAAAATCTCTAGTAGAAGTGTGTTATTAAAAGTGTCTATCAAAAGTATGGGAAACATAGCTTCCTTCAGCTTCCCCAACAAGGAAAGGATGAGGTGAAGAAGCGAATGGCATCGTACAATAGTGAGGACAAGGAGGATAGAAGGAAAAAAATATTAAAACTATTGGAGAGAAAGAGAAAGGAAGGAATGGTAATGTCGAATTGGACTCTTAAATCTGAATTTTGGTTGTTTCATATTTTATGTTCTGATGCGTACAAGGTTCACTTAACGTTAACTTACATGACATGATAGGGTGATGGTCGAGAAGTGGTTCTTACTGCCCAATAGAGTAGTGTTCATTCAGTAGAGGAATTTTTTCCCATGAAAGGAAAAGATGATGTTGTTCCTCCCAACCTTGTGTCTAACATTCAAAAGAAGCATCATACACAGTCAAAAGTTTCAAGGCACCCTCAGAAGAAGAAATGGGAACAAACGATGATCTCGAAATCTTTTGTTTAATGTTTATTTTGATTATTTGAATGAATTGTTTGCATGCATCTGAATTTAATGTGACATTTCAATTCCTACTGTTACACGACAAGGATGAACAATGAAGTGTTTCCCTTGAGCAGGTTTTTGTTGTATTGGAAGATGAATCAATTCCCATGTAAGCACAAGATGATGTTGTTCCTCCCAACCCCTTGTCTAACATTGAGAAGAAGAAGGATCGTATATAGATTAAATTTTCCTCATGCCCTCACAAGAAGAAACGAGAGCAAATGGTTATTTTATTTTGATGTTTGTTTTGATAATTTCAATGAATTGATTGCATGCATCTCAATTTTATGTGACCTTTCAATTCCTACTAGTACAAGGCAATGATGAACAATGGAATGTTGCCCTCAAATAGGGTACTGTTGATTTGGAATATAAAGAAATTCCCATGGAATAACAACATGATGTTGTTCCTCTCAACCCGTTGTCTAACATTGATAAGAAGAAGAAGGAGAAGGAGCATATACAGTTTAAATTTTCCTTACACCCTCACAAGAAGAAATGAGAATAAACAGTGATTTTGAAATCTTCTATTTAATGTTTGTTTTGATTATTTCAATGAATTAGTTGCATGCATTTGAATTTGATTTGATGTTTCAATTCTTGCTATTATAGGGCAACGATGAATCAGAGAGTCCTCCCCTTGAACATGGTAATGTTGATTTGGAAGATGAAGTAGTTTCTATGGAAGAAAAAGATGATGTTGTTCCTCCCATCTAACATTGAGAAAAAGAAGGAGCAAACACAGTCAAAGGTTTCCCCTCACCCTCTCCAGAAGAAATGAAAATAAACAGTGATTTTGAAATCTTCTATTTAATGTTTCATTTGATTATTTGAATGAATTGGTTGTGTGCCTCTAAATTTCATCCAACATTTCAATTGTTGCTATTACATGGAAATGATGAACAATGAAGTGTTTCCCTCGAAGAGGGTACTATGGATTTCTAAGAAGAAGCAGTGCCCGTGCAAGAAAAAGATGTTGTTGTTCCTCCCAACCCGCCTTCTAACATTGAGAAGAAGGAGCAGGAGCGTACATGGTCAAAATTTTCAAGGATCCTTGACATGGAGAAACTAGAAGAAATGGTGAATTCCAATTCTTCTATTTAATGTTTGTTTTCATTATATCAATGAATTGGTTCCATGCAGTTAAATTTGATGTGACATTTCAATTCATGCTATTACAGGGCAAGGATGAACAACAAAGTGTTGGCCTTGACCTAATTGGCCATGTGGTTGCAATTGAAATGGGAAAGTCTAATAGAGATGGACATGTAGATGGGGAGAGCACTGGACTCCAAGTGGGGTGGGGAAATTAAGATGGAAATGGGTATGGGGAGAGCAATGGCTTGCAAGTGGGATAGGGTAATAGAGATGGACATGGGGATGGGCAGAGCACTAGCCTGCAAATGGGAAAGTGTAATAGAGATAGACATGGGGACGGGGAGAGCACTGGCTTGCAAGCGGGAGAGGGTAATAAAGATGGACATGGGGATGAGGAGAGTGCTAACATACAAGGGGGAGGTGGAAATAAAAACGGACATGTGGATCAAGGGAGAAACAACCTACAATCTATATCGGTAACAGATCCATCACACTTCCATTATTTTGTTCTAATTTCTTTATGAATCCTTTAATATGTTTTGAATTATCATTCACGTCAAATACATTTCCATTGTAGCAAAATCATGTTGATGAACATATGATAGAGTTCAAGGGAATCACTTATAATATCAGTGAGCACGTTGATCTTTGGAGGTAGCGTAAACTAGTTGCCAAAGGCATTGTACATGTCAAAATAAATTGTTCCACCCACATCTTTATGCACCCAAAAAAATATGTGAGATTCAGCATTGTTGAGGCCAATGCTCGTGGTCGCGTTGTGCATTTTCCACATCTTGGAATAGAGACCATCAAAGAGTGCATGGTCAGCTTCATGGTATGGAAGCTCTCTGAGTTGAAGCATTCTCTTCCAGAGACCATATGTACATATAAATGATATGTTATTGTATATATCATACTACCTTATATTTGTTTCCACCCATACATTAATTGTTAAAATTATTTCTTATAGGGTGAAGGTGCTCAATGTTCAAAGTGCCAAGGACAAATCACAGCCTCTCCAGAAAAGTGCCAAGGACAAAGCATAGCCTCTCCATAAAAGTGTCAAGGATAAAGCAGAGCCTCTCTATAAAAGTGTCAAGGATAAAACACAGCCTCTCCAAAAATCTATTTTTTCATGTTCATCATCTGTGAGGGTTCTTGGAATTGGAATCACCCCTCCCAAAATACACAACAACCCAAAGAAATGTGCCCTTTATTACACAGGTATGAAATCAATTGCAAAGAATAGGTAGCATAGGATATGATGAGAAAGGCTCACAATAATCTTTATGCATTGTGGGTTTCATTATCTGATTATTGAACAATTATGGTGTAGAGATATACCATTTTCATATGTTTGAATACTATAATATTATACATTTGATATAATACCTTTCATGCCTCTCTGTAATTATTTGATTATTGAAAAATTATATGTACAAATATAGTATTTTCATATGTTTGAACACTATGTTGTTATCCATTTGATATCAAACTTTTCAAGCCCTTGTATAATTACACTATCAACAATGTGAAATAGTGGTAGGCAATGCCATCTCAACTGTTACTATTTATGGTTGCTTGCTTATAAATGAAAAAGATATGTTGACATGTAAATCATTTGATCTCAAAAAATTTAATGAAGTCTTCTTTCAAATTTCACAACAATTGTCTTGTACAGTAAAAATGTCATTTCCCTTTTTCCATCTGAATGGAAGGGATAAAATGGTAAAACTTGTTGGAGTGTTTGCAAACACATTGTCCCTTGTCTGTCATTTCCTTATGAAAAATTTAGTTCCATTACCACCACGAATATAATGAAGTCCACTTTCAATTTTTAGAACAACTATTTCGTTGAGTGAAAATGACATATTTCCTTTTTCCATGTGATTGGAACAAATTAAATGATACCATTATTTGTAGTGTTGGAAAACACACAGTGTCATGTCAATTATTTCCTCATTAAAATTTATTTATTTTATACACTCCAAATTGTAATGAAGTCCACTTTAGAAATTTATAACTAGTTGGTTGAGTAAAAATGGTATTTCCTTTTTCATGTCATTGGAACAAATAGAATGCTCCCATTATTTGCAGTGTTGGAAAATGCATTGTCCTATGTCAGTTGCTTCATTATGAAAACTTTTTGTTTTGTGGGCTCTAAAACTGTATTATTATATATTGCATGGTTGTATCTTTTTTATTACAATATCTTATAGGGATGTAATGTAAATAACATAACACAATATTTTAGTAGAAAGAGGATAAATAAAGGAAAGGGATATGGCATATGGTTAAAATGGATGAATGATATGTGTTGTCAAATTAACTTCATGTCAAAAGAGAAATTTACTTTTATTAGCACTAGAATTATGCAGGATGCTATAATGGATCATGATGATGATGATGCATTAGGTGCATTAGGTAGGTAAAACTATAATGGATCATGATGATGATGCTAGAAAACACTATTGTCTCAAATAATGTTATATGGCATCAAATAATGGTAGGAAAAACTTTGTATTGAAGTTCAAATTCATATTTTATAACAACCCTTACTTGCAACAAACATTCCATATCAATATCGTAATGTGTTTGGAATAAAAGATGAATAAAAAAGTTGTAGGATGGAAAACACATAGTGTTTTCAGTCACTTCTCAATTCATGTTCAAAGACAACACTTTCTATTATGCAGACTATAACAACACAATGTATTGAACTTCACCTTCATATTTTATATCAACCCTTACTTATAGCAAATATTCCATATCAATATCATAATACATTTGGAATAGAAGATGCACAAAAAAGTTGCAGGATGGAAAACACACAGGGTTGTCACTCACTTTTCAATTCTTGTTTATAGACAAAACTTTCTGTTATGCAGACTGTAACAACAAAATGTATTAAACTTCACCTTCATATTTTATAACAACCCTTACTTGCAACAAAAATTTCATATCAATATCGTAATACGTTTGGAATAGAAGATGCATAAAAAATTTGTAAGATGGAAAAGACACAGGGTTGTCACTCACTTCTAATTTCTTGTTCAAAGACAACACTTTCTATTATGCATATTGTAACAACACAATTTATTGAACTTCACCTTCATATTTTATAACAACCCTTACTTGCATCAAACATTCCATATTAATATAGTAATATGTTTGGAACACAATATGCACAAAAAAGTTGCAGGATGGAAAACACATAGTGTTGACACTCACTTCTCAATTCTTATTCAAACTTCAAAAACAACACTTTCTATTATGCGGAATATAACAACACAATGTATTGAACTTCACCTTCATATTTTATAAGAAACCTTACTTGCAGCAAACATTCCATATCAATATTGTAATGTTTTTGGAACAAAAGATGTACAAAATAGTTGTAAGATGGAAAACACACAATTTTTTCAGTCACTTCTCAATTCTTGTTCAAAGACAACACTTTATGTTATGTAAACTATAATGACACAATGTATTGAACTTCACCTTCATATTTTATAACAACCCTTACTTGCAGCAAACATTTCATATCAATATCGTAATACGTTCAGAACACAAGATGCACAAAAAAGTTGCAAGATGGAAAACACATAGGGTTGTCGCACACTTCTCAATTCTTGTTCAAAGACAACAATTTCTATTATGTAGACTATAACAACACAATGTGTTTAACTTCACCTTCATATTTTATAACAACCCTTACTTGCAGCAAACATTCCATATCAATATCGTAATACGTTTGGAACACAAGATGCACAAAAAAGTTGCAGGGTGGAAAACACATAGTGTTGTCAGTCACTTCTTAGTTCTTGTTCAAATACAACACTTTTTTTTATGTAAATTATAACAACACAATGTATTGAAATTCACCTTCATATTTTATAACAACCCTTACTTGCAGTAAACATTCCATATCAATATCGTAGTATGTTTGGAACACAAGATGCACAAAAAAGTTGTAGGATGGAAAACACACAGGATTATCACTCACTTCTCAATTCTTGTTCAAAGACAACACTTTCTACTATGTAGACCATAACAACACAATCTATTGAACTTCACCTTCATATTTTAAAAAACGTTGCTCTTGATATTTCTCATCATTGCATCTTCATTCCTCACCAATTAGATTGTCATCGTCATTTGATCTTATTATGTATTGTTGTCTTCCAAACTACTTGCTCATTACTATTGTCTATTAAAAGAAGTCTCGTATGCAATCCATGTAAAACAAGACATTGTAAGATTAAGAAACACTTGAAGGTTTAGAATGGCTAATAAATTAACACATCTTTGATAAATGAGATCGAAAGGAGAAATTGAATCTAAATCCAATTTTTTCCATTGTGCATCTTGTCAACATAGTCCCAAATCTCCCCTTAAGACATCATTTAAGGCTTACCCCACTATTATTCTTTCACATACATAGTATTCTTCCATGTATGCCTTCATTTTGTTGTAGAAGACTACTCTTTAATCTTTAGACCTGCCACCTTGTGGTTTGAATGACCTCCATATTTGCAATGTCTAACCTTTGCATTTGATATTCAAGACTATGAATATTTGCATTGTGATTGAAATGCCATCATAGCTGTCCTCCATGAGTTCACAGTCCTTGTCATGGTTGATGGACTTAGTGAAAGTTATATGCTAATTTATGAGCCTTGACTATCAAAAAATATCTACAAAGATGGCTTAGAATACTAAGAAGGATACATTATATCCTCTAGTTATGTTGTAATAATAGATGATAGTTACATTGAAATAAATATATTAAGGATCTTAGGACTGTCGTAGATGCAAATTGCTCTTATTGATTTGGCAAGATTAATAAGGTATCATCAAATAGGGCATTGAACTTATTAGATCTATGTTGCTTTGCCTTAATGTTTTTCAACTCTATGAACAACTCTATGCATTATGATTTTGATTGTCCCTTTATCTATCTTTAAGTTTGCATTACATTTTTCTTGGGTAGTGTCATTAAAGGAAACCTTTTCCATAGCCATAATTTGTACAAAAGAAAAGTTTATTTTGCTTCAGGTGAACAAACAACAAATGGTAAGAGGAAACTACTGAAGAACAACAAAAGTATCTGGTAAAGCTATTATCAAAAGTGAAGCAATTTTTGTTTTCCCTTTCTTTAACAAATAAAATGCATTGTATGCTTCAGGGGGGATGATCCTCAAAGTCATGAAATTAAGGCACAATCTTCATAACTACTAAACAACTATATTCACAAGTATATGTAAATAATTTTGTGCAAGTTCATGCTCATGATAAGCTCAAATATAATATGAGAAAACAACTCCAATATTTTGAGTGACTCCATTTACTATGAGTGACAAGAAATTATTCAATAACGCTAGGAAGATGAAGCATCCCCTTCACAAGATGCCAATGAAAAATCTTTCATAGATGCATCATATAACATCATCAAATGTGCAAAATGGTCTCCCCATCATCATTTCTTCACATTCCCCATTGAAGAGTTTAAATGGTTATCCATTTAAAGGCAATTTTGAAAAAAATAAAATATGGTAACAATAACAACCCTTACTTGCAACAAACATTCCATTTCAATATCATAATACGTTTAGGACACAAGTTGCAGTCCATGGAAAACACACAGGGTTGTCACTTGCTTCTCAATTCTTGTTCAATGACAACACTTTATGTTATGCATATTGTAACAACAATTTATTGATGTCCATATTTTATAAAAATATTGCAGAAATATTCAACTTGACCTTCATATTTTATAACAATATTGAAAATCACGTTCATGTTTTATAACAATGGTTACTTGTAGCAAACATTCCATTTCAATATCATAATATGTTTTGAATAGAAAATACACAAAAAAATTACAGGATGGACAACACACACGGTTGTGAGTCACTTCTCAATTATTGGAACAAAAAAGTGCACAAAAAAATTGCATGCATGTAAGGGATGGTAAACAATGTTTTGAAATATTTTGAGATTTGATTTGAGATAAACAATTTGCATCACAGAGTCAAATGTACAAACATTTCGAGTCAATATTATAGATTCCAAAGAAAATTATAAGCCACATTTAATAACTTGCTAACACTGAGAACTATGTCAACCATTTACAAATAGGTATAATTTATGTGTTCTCAACATCTGGAAGGATTTCACGCACTCTGATTGTCAAGGTGGAATTGATAGCATACAATTTAGGTACCCCTTAATATGCATGTATAAGCCTGAATGATTTTCTAACACGATGGATCTTGAACCTTATAATGAGGTTGAATTTGAACACGGCCAACAACCATTCCTCCACAGGACCCATATAATTACTAATTAGAGATTCCCCCTTAAGGAATCTCATAAACCTCATGCTTAGCACATTAATAAGATTGTGCTTGTGTATGATCACTATTGGTTAAATGCATACCTTCTAGATGCATCCAGCTAGGAAAAGGTCTCAAATTTCTTGGTAAAGAGACATTGGCCAATCACATAAATTTCCAATCTCTATTTCTAGATTGTAATATTGAACGTCCATGCCCATTTTTTCCCATACACCAAAGACGTTAAAGAAGTGGGCATAATTATGATAGTTGAAATAAGTGCAGTTTGGCCCTTTTCTATCAATTCTCCTTAACATATTTTCTTGCAACCTGTATGGGAGAGATAATTCCTCTTTGTGAGAAAGAATATTACATGGAAGATAGGGGTGCTAGTTGGTCAACCAACTAGACACCCATGCTCGTGAACTGTGTGACATCTTCTATACAACTAGAGCAGTAGGCAATGAAATACTTGAAATGAAAGACAAAAGAACTTTTTTCAGAAGGTATAATTGCATTCTCTAATTAGAAAAGACACTCTTAATGCTGACCAAAAAGAACTTGCAAAGCTACACAATAGTATTGAAATTTCGTGCATGTGCAATATTTGCAGATAAAGTGACAATATGGGACAGTGTGTTTTCCAACAGTGCAAAGAATGTGAGAAAAAAATGAGCAAAGTGGAAGATATAGATAATTTTTTGACTGAAGAGATTCTACCTGTTCTTCAGAACTTAAGGAAGCAGCATGTGCAGTATGTCCAATGGGAAAATGACAATGCACGACTAAAGCGGTAGGTTGTAAAATGCCTGAAATTAAAGAGAAACCAACTTATTCAGAAGATACTACTACATTCTATAATTATAAAGACACTCTCAATTTTGAACAAAAAGCAATTGCAAAGATACATAAGAGTATTGAAATGTTGTCTATGTGCAATATGTGCAAATAAAGTGAGAATATGGGACAGAGTGTTTTCCAATTGTGAAATTAATGTGAGCATTTTTTTTGCGTAAAGGAGAAATGGAAATGTAAGAGTACACCAACATGTACTACAAATCTTGAAATGAAAAGGGGATCTGCAATGAAAGCAGTGAAAAAGAACCGAGCAAAGTGGAAGATATAGATAATTTTTTGATTGAAGATATTCTACTTGTTCTTTGAAATTTAACGAAGTAGCATGTGTAGTATCTCCAATGGGCATATGGAAATGCACAACTAGAACAATCAGAACTAAAATTCTTGAAATGAAAGACAACAACATTTTTAGAAGATAGAAAAACATTATCCAATCAGAAAGACAATCTCAATGCTCACCAAAAAGCGGCTACAAATATATAGTATTGAAACAAAGGCGCATGTGAACAAATTCTAGGAAGAACTTTATGTAATTAAGATACAAGTGCATTTTCTAATTAGAAAGACACTCTAAATATTTGATTTATTACATTCTTTGACTATACAAAACATTAACATTTTCATGACAAAATAGCTGACAAGGGACAGTGTATTTTTTAACATGGCAAATAATGTGAGCATTTTATTTGTTGCAATCAGATGAAGAAAGGAAAAAGGGAATTCGGACTGTATGAAACAATTTCTATAAAAAATCAAAGTGAAACAAAACTTTTCATAATGAACTAACTGTGTAGGGATAGTGTGTTTTCCAATAGTGCAAACAATATGACCACTTTATTTGTTCCAAGCAGATGAAGAATGTGAAATACGATTTTCACTGTAGCAAAGAGTTGTTCAACAAATTGAAAGTGGTATTCATAACATTTTTAGTGGTAAGGAAACAAAACTTTTCATAAGGAACAATGTGAAATGGGATAATGCACGTTTTCTAGCAGTGCAAAAACTATTACCATTTTATTTGTTCCAATTAGATTGAGAATGTGAAATGCCTTTTTTTATTGTACCAAAAATTTGCTCAAAGAATTGAAAGTGGACTTGATTACGGTCTTCATTGTAACAAAACCAAACTTTTTATAATGAACTAACTGATATTTGGACTGTGTTTTGCAACAACTAACAATGAGAGAATTTTATTTGTTCCAATCAGATGAAGAAAGTTAAATGGAATTTTGACTGTACCAAAACATTTTGAAAGTGGACTTCATAGAATTCTTCATTGCAACGATACAAAAAATAATTTCAGAATGAACTGACTGACATGGGACAGTGTGTTTACCAACACTACAAATAATGTGAGCATTTTTTTTGTGCAATGGACATATGGAAACACAAAAGTGGAGTAGGATGTACTAAAATGCCTGAAATGAAGAAGGGAACTGCTATCAGAACACTGCCAAAGAAATGAGCAATTTGAAAGAGAGATAATTTTTTGACTGAACATATTCTTCTTGCTCTTCATGGGTTGAGGGAGGACCTCGTGCACTATGCTTACCTATAGATGAAGGTTCACTGAAGTATTCTTTAGCAATCCTTAGCAACTCTTGAAGAAGTAGCATAGTGAATGCATGTTGGCCGACATCATCCTATCACCATAGCCAAAATTTTATAAGGAAGCATGGTATTGCATAATGTCATACAAAAAATTGGACTTACCTTGGTATGTGCAGGATCATCATGGAAAAAACAGGCCCTTAAGTGGCAATAAAAAGACAAAAAATCAAAGTTAGACAACTTGACATAAAAATTTGAATAAGTTATCTATATTATTTCAAAAAAATGTAAAAATAGAATCTTTATAAATTGAATTTATTTTCTAAACTACTAGACCTTTATTTTATTTTTTAAAATCTATTTGGTGAAAATTTGAAATTTCAATGCATTAGTATTTAAATTTCAAGGTAAAAATAAGAAATAGGTGTCTATATAACCACCCTAACCACAATAAAATGATAATATTTTTTTATAATATTTTAGATATAAGTAGAGGACTCATGGCTCGATGTGATGCATATTTTTTTATAATTGTTTTTCATGTAAATAATTAATTATGAATTTTTTATTACAACTTTTAAAAAATATAAAATCTCGTATGTCTAACCACCTTAACTTGGTCAAAAATTCATGAAATTCAATTTTTATTTTTTTTAATCCTATAGTATGTGAAGCATAGAATGTGGCGCATGTTTCGGATTTGAAAAATGTGATACCATTTGAAAGTTATAGATGTTTTTCAATCAACCTATCAATCAGGACTTTATTTGTAATTCTAATAGAAAATGAATAATAATTATTTATTTAATTCAAAGTAAACCATAATTTATATTGGTGGAAATCTGAGAATCTCCTCTAAAAACCCTTTTCGTTTCATCAATTTTGGGTAAAAAGAATGTTGTCAGCCATATGGGCCATCATATGGCTTACATATCGCCACTTTTTGGCCCATCATGATCCTGCACATACCTACCTATGCATAGTTATTAAATTGGAATCATACCCTCCATTGGGTTTACACTCATGAAAGACAGTCGATAGTGAGGATTCCTTTCCCCAAATTGGAATGTTGAGGTGAACAAAAAAGGCCATAAAAGAAATAAAAAAGTGTATGACGTGGTAGAAGCACATACTAGAAAAAGAAATCTGCAATACCATTTCCTATAACAATATAGAAATTGAAATGGTTTTTCTCATAGTCAACTGGTACATTAGATGTTGTATCCTTTACCCCATCCATAGCAGTTGCACCTAAAGTCTCACATTGCATATTCACATTCAAATTCAAGCTATTTTTTGTGGAGAAGGGAAAGGATTCATACATAGGAGTTTGGTGATCTGAGTGTTCTATAGCATGCTTCGTATGATGGGTTGCACATCGATGATGATCCCTGCTTGCACTAAACCATGGACACATGTGAACAGTGCTAGTTACAGCTTCATCAAGATCGAGAATTAATTCAAACGGTAATGCATTTGATTGTTGTAGGTCCTGTAGAAACCTCTCAATGCACTATGTGTATGACTACACCTATTGTAGACATTGTGGTGGTGTACACATCACTTTGTTCAAGATTTTGTTTGTGTCATTCCAATACACATTTTTAGAAAATGTTCATCATATACATGAGTGATAGAAGGATATTGTGTAGGGGTGAGAAGATTAGGATTATTTTCTTCTATGCCCCCCTCTGACAATGTCTCGTTAAAATCTATCCCTCTATCAATCAGTTGACCTCTCTCATCTAAATGACCACATAGAAGAAACTTGTATTACGTAGTAGAAAATGCAAAAAATAATTGACTCCCATAAAGTAATGCAATTCGAATTGAAATTTGCTTACCATGGACCACCCCTTCAATGACAAATGATCTTTTAATCAACTCAGCAACCTTAAGGACATGTTTGCATGTGTTCCCTACAAACTCCAAGGGCACTCACAAATAAAAAGGTGCTCCCCAAATTTTCGAACAAGCTGGTGGTCGGACCTACTTTGACTTTTCACCCAGTACCATCCAAGATGTGTTTCATCGGGAACAAAGTGATCGTATGAAATTCTCTTGGCTTGTTCCCAACTAGATCGCATATTTAAATACTTATAGTTCATCAAAAAACCATAATGCTGCAACTTTTCCTTTTTCCTATAGAATGATTCCATTTTATACACATGTGTAATACAAATAGTCCATTCTCCTAGTGCATATTTTAGAACGATCACACAAGTACTAATTTTTGAGTGCGCAATGGTATGACTCAATGGCTACATTTCTATCTTGGTTGGCATTTGGGATAGTCTGTAATTTTTCACCTATATGGCTACCAAAAAAATCTAATATTCAAGTAAACCACAATGTATTAGAGGTAATGTCAAAGAATGTGAATGGTGCAAATCCTACGAGGTGATAGAAATTGTCAACTCACCAATTCGACCTTCTTCTTCGCACTAGGCCTTGTTGAAGTACTCTAAAAATTAGGGTTGATCATTGAACTCCTCAAAGAAAGAGTTCAATAGCTGAGTGATGTAATCTTCATTATCACTAATTACCATCATGATCATGCCAAGTCTATGAAAGATGTCCATTTCCCTTTCCTTGGCTGTGTAATTATATACATTCTTTAGCCAAGCCCTTTTAACATGCCAAAGGCACATAAGCACACAACATTAAAAGAGATCCCTAATAGAAAATACAAATGATATTGTTTACTACTCATCTGCATGACAAAGTACAATTGAAAATAAATAGTAAATGAGAAATGTACACAAATTAACAAACAGATGCACATATTGTATGGCTTGGATTTCTGCAATTGCATCATAGGTCAAAAATGCATTAATTCTCCAATCAAGTCTAATTCTTCTTCCATGGGTATGCAATACGCATAGCCATGTAGAGATTTACTCAATCTTGTTTAGTGCAAAGACTACCCATGCAACGGGAACACCACTTTGTTGCTCATAAAAAATGAGCAAAGTATACAATGGAAACTATAGACATAATCGTGAGCATTGTCAAGTTTATAGCCAGCAAAAACATTGAAAAAGATGAAGAACTATTTTTCAATGTTTGTAAGGCCTCACCCCATATTTGTTAGTGGAAAACATGGAATCCCTCGAGATGACTAAATTGTGTGAGTCACTAACCATCCTATCCAGCTTCCATGAAGTTTGAACCCCAATAACAAAATGTGTGTCATTCCCATGGGGTCGTTGAAAGTAAAAGAATTTTTCAAATTCTTGTCCATTCCACATCATGATACTTGTTAAATCGAATATGTGTTTCTATGCATGAATAGAACACACCTTCTGCTAGACATTCATTACATCTTTTCTTGTAGGGAATTGATCTCTCTTTGACATCATGCCACATAAGATAGGATCATTGATGTGTCTATCCATTATTGCATTGGCACTGACATCCATGAGAAAAAGGCTTTCAATATAGCTTTTGCACTCTATAGATAGATTAGCAGCAAAAATAGAACGCGTATCTCCACTTGTGTCGTTAATGCCATGGAAAAAATCACCTTTTTTTATCAACGTGGAACATTTCTTTGTAGATTTAATATAGGCAACATCAAGTCTTCCATGCATAACCTTTATAGTGAAGCAGCATTGACAACCTCACATTTGTATAAACATCTTCAGTTGTTTGTTCTCCGGTGGAGGCTAGTCTCTAAGGTTTGTAGGACTGTATTGACACCAGTAGCTATGAAGAAGGCATTGTCTCATCATCTTGAAGCAAGAGATCTAGTAAAATATCATTCGACCATATAAATGAATATTGAAAGTTGATACAAACCTACAATACCAAATTTTCTTGCCATAATTTTTATCATCAAGGGGACCTGTGATGCTAGGTTGTATTTTTTTCTTCTCTAGAAATTTAATCTCAAAACCTTCAACAAAAATTTCACCGCAAATTAAATCATCAAGTCTCGTACAAGGAATTGTTGCAACAAGGTCATGTACTCCATCCTTCTTGACGTAAATAGGAGTCCATTGCAAATCGGAAGAGGAAAAAGGAGAACCTCCATCTCATACATCTTGCACCTCCAATTCATCTTCCTTCTTCCATTTCAAACCTCTCCCCATTCTAGGAGAGGATGGAATTGGACGAATATTTCAAATTTGTGTGGTTTGTGTCAAGAAAAAGAAACAAATCATTCATTAAAATAGAATATTCTTACATTATTGTCACCCATGTTAAACCAATAGGATTTTTTCGATTTGAACTAAGGAAAATTAAAGGTGATATATTGAATCAAGCTATGCATAAAATATAACACAAATACGGGCTAGAAATCAAACTATCTATCTTAATGTACAAGTGGACATAGACAATGAGAACAAATAATGACAACCAAAACCTTTGATGACAACCTTGTATGTAAAAAAAAAACAAGTGCATCCATTGCTACCAGCAATGCAAAAAATGATAACATGTTTCTCGCACTGTTGAAAAAAAGATGAATCAGTAATGGAGAGAATGAGGAAAGGAAGAAAGGTGTAAAATTTCCTATCAACCACAATGTAAGCCAATGCAGGTTGGAAAACATAGCATGTAGATGACCCTCCACGTGGACATAAAAATCCGCAAGTAAATTCACAACTTTGCATGTAAATATAACAAAGATTTTAGAGTATATGGGGTGTACAAACCTCTTTTACCTGAGGAGGCATGTTGTGATATTCAGCCTTCCATTTAGCATGACTTAACATGAGGAGAAAAATCACATCTAGCAATTCATGAAATAAACAAGTGAAGGTTGAGCCACATGATGAGTGGTTCAACATATAACTTTGTATGTCGCATAGGAGTGTAACGTGCATAATAGTATGTAGTTACTTCTACAATTGCAACAACAGATGTATTATCATTCCAACATACATTGGTTGTGGTGTGTGTATATGTGTTAAAGGAGATGAAGGGTTAGAGGGCAACCAAAACCTTTGATGACAATCTTGTATAAAAAAAAAGTGCATCCATTGCTGCCAGCAACACCAAAATGATAACATGTTTGTTGCATCTATTGAAAAAAATGAATCAATAATGGAGAGAATGAGGAAAAGCGGAAATGTGTAAAATATCCTATCAACCATTATGTAAGCCAATGTAGGTTGGAATACATGCCATGTAGATCAACCTCCAAGCGGACATAAAGATCGCAAGTAAATTCACCACCCCACATGTAAATATAACAAAGATTTCAAAGTATATGGGGTGTACAAACCTCTTTTACATGAGGAGGCATGTTGTGATATTCAGTCTTTCATTTAGCATGATTTAACATGAGGAGCAATAGCACATCTATAAATTTATGAAATAAACAAGTGAAGAATGAACCACACGATGAGTGGTTTGTTGGAAAAACAAGGATAGACAACTGAGAGGGGGGGTGAATCAGTTGTTACCCAAATCAAACTTATACAACATTAATCAACCTTAAATCTCATATCTGATAATTAATAGTGCAAGCATTAAATCAACAACACATCAGAGACACATGAACACCAAGATTTTATACATGGAAACCCTATTAGGGGAAAAACCATGATAGATGTTAGTCCACAAGATTATACCCTATTAGAAGTATAATGAAGAATGAAAAAGGAATGCACTTGCATTTAGGCACACTACCTAGAGAAAAATGTTTAGAAGTAAGACTCACTGCATTACATACAATAATCAAATTAAATCCATCTAATGAAGTTGAATTGAGAAATTAGCTTCTACAAAAGCCTGATTATAGTTCTAGTTAGGCGCATAAAACTTTTACACTCTGATCAATCTCTTCCACACTCTACTCTATTCTTGAATGATTTGACCTTTATTCACACATGTACATCACTTGTACACACTGAGCATTTCCTCTAAATAAGGAAACAAATCTCATATATATATCTACTATACGGATTTACATCAACCATTCAATCGGCCTCAAATAAAGAATAAATTACAACTGTCGGTGTCAATACATGAATAAATTTCAATATGCACCAACACAAGTTGGTCACAACATAGTCAGGACCCAAACAAACACCTTCAAGCATCCCAAACAATAAAATATTAATCCTTGTAGATCCGCAACATGCTAACACCATCATGTCGGACAAGAACATGAAAACTCGAACACACATCAGAAAAATATTCGATCACGAACACTCCAATGAATGTGAAAGTACAAAAAGGATAGAGCACAATCTAGACTCATCCATGAATGTCATAGGTACATGCACAACACATGAAATTAACAGAATTTCATCCGCTTCATCCAATAACACCATCTACAGAAATTGAATAACTATAGACACACAGATCTTCATAACTTCCACAAATCTTGATGTGAACCTCTAAAACTTTCAGACAACATACTAGAAAGGTTCAGCAACAAAACCTTTGAAGCGAACCTTCAAATTAGCAACTTAAATCTCTTTCCACCATTCTGACCTTCTCAGCTTCACTGGCTACCTGCACTATCTCAATCTCCTTGACATATGCAACCTTCAGAAACACCAATTCTAATAGTGTTGACATCAATGAAAACCATGTATATCAGCAACATAACCACAACGTCCAACAATCTCCCCCTTTGGCATTGATGGCAACACATGATGCGAAAAATAATACCATCAACCCAACTAATTCTTCTCCAACAATATCCCCCTAAGATTGTGCACTCTTTCTTGTTTCTTTCTCTTCTAATGTTTTTCACATTTCTCTTCTCTCCCCCTTTGAAATCAATGGAAAAGGTACACATGCTCTGATCACAAATTTGAATCATCTGACTACTCCCCCTGAGTAGCAGCCTCCACAACATCAATCTAGAATAAGATATGGATATGAATTCACGGACTGATGCAAATACTTGCATCTTAGTTCTGATCGGGAGGGGAAATCACCCCTAACTTTCCTCTGAGGTACTCAAAAGTATCCTTAGCCAATGGCTTGGTAAATATATTTGCAATTTTCTCCTTGGTAGGTATATACTCCAGTCTAACTTCTTTGTAACTTACTTTGTCTCTCAAGAAGTGATACTTGATGGATATATGCTTTGTCTTTGAATATAGCGTTGGATTCTTAGAAATGTTAATGGCACTTGAATTGTCACAGAATATGGTAATGGGTTCTTCATACTCAATTCTAACATCTCTCAACATTTATTTCATCCACAACACTTGGGTACAACTATTTGCAGTAGCAATATAT
Source organism: Sequoiadendron giganteum (assembly GCA_007115665.2). NCBI lineage: Eukaryota > Viridiplantae > Streptophyta > Pinopsida > Cupressales > Cupressaceae > Sequoiadendron > Sequoiadendron giganteum. Next base: position 44,716,498 of record VCHN02000014.1, on the reverse strand, counting down.
TTTTCCTTAGCAGTGGATAATGAAACTGAGTTCTAGTTTTTGCTTAGCCAAGATACCAACTTTTTTCTTAAGAAGAATGCACCGCCACTAGTACTCTTCCTGTCATCTACATCTCTTGCCCAATCTACATCATTGAAAGTAATTAGGATAATATCATCATCCTTAGGATACCAAAGGCCAAGATCAACTATCCCTTTCAAGTATCTGAAAATTCTTTTCACAACAGTCACATGAGACTCTTTAGGATCAGCTTGAAATCTAGAAACCATGCATACAACATTCATTATATCTAGCCTGGTCTCATTCAAATAGAGTAATCCACCAATCATTGACCTATATCTTGTCTATTTTTCTTTAGGAGAATCATCATTTTATGTAAGTTTGCATCCGGTTACCATAGGTTTACCAACTGGCTTTGAATATTCCATGCCAAACTTTTTCAGTAACTCTTTCACATACTTAGACTGAGATACAAAAATTCCATCATCCAACTAAGTGATTTGCAATCCTAAAAAGAATTTCAGCTCTCCTATCATTGACATTTCAAATTCACTTTTCATTTCATCGGCAAAATTCATACACAAATCATCATCACCTTCAAAAATAATATCATCAACAAAGACTTCAATGAGTAGTTCAATATTCTGATCCAACTTGAAATACAAATTGATGTCAGTAGTACCTTTATTGAATCCAAGTTTCAACAAGTATTTATCCAATCTAGCATACCAAGCTATAGGAGCTTTCTTAAGTCCATATAGATCTTTCTTCAATCAGCATACCATGTCCTTTTCATCAGTCAACTGAAATTCATCTAGTTGTTCTACATAGACTTCTTCTAGTTCACCATTCAGAAATGTTCACTTTACATCCATCTGATAAACTTTGTAATTTTTTAAAGTATCATAAGCAAGAAATAATCTTATAGCTTCAATTCTAGAAACAGGGGCAAAATTTTCTTCAAAATCAATACCTTCCATCTATGAGTACCCTTTGCAAACCAGTCTTGCTTTGTTTCTGACCACATCACCTTGCTAATTCAACTTATTTTGGAACACCCACTTGGTTCCAATCACATTTTTGTTCTGAGGTCTACGAACAAGATCCCATGTATCATTTTTATTTATCTGCATTAGTTCTTCTTTCATGGCTTCCATCCAATATTCATCCTTGCATGCTACATTGATATTTCTAGGCTCAGCTTTAGAAATTAGACAGTTCTAGAATTCTTCTTCTATTTTGCACACCTTTTCTCTTATCTCCTATGATTATACTATCAAAATGATTTCGCCTCACATACTTAGGAGTTTTGAGATTTTCTCTGACCTCTTGTTCTTGTGTTCTTTCTTTTGCACTTCTCCTAGTTTTTGCTTCTTGATTCCCTTGGTTCACCGGAACAATTTGAAGTTGATTTTGTGCCTGAACATTATTCTTATTGTTAGCATTATCATGTTTATCATCTGAATCATATCCACTAGATCTGGATGATTTACCAATATCTTCATCAACTTTGACATTTTCACTTTCAACCATTTTCTTCAACCTTTTATTAAATCACCGATAAATTTTTCTTTTAGTAGAGTATCCTAGAAATATTCCTTCATCACTTCTAGCATCAAACTTGCCTATATCATCATCTCTCTTGACGTAGCATTTGCTTCAAAAAAAATTGAAATACTTGACAGTGGGCTTATAACCAAACCATAGCTCAAAAGGTGTCTTACTAGAATTACTGTTGACATTCACCTTGTTAATGGTATACACAATAGTACTTACAGCTTCTCTCCAGTAGAAATGAGGAACATTTTCTTCTAGCATCATGGTTCTAGTAGTGTCTAGAATGGTTTTGTTCTTTCTTTCAACAACTCCATTTTGTTGAATGGTCCGAGGAGCAGATAGATGTCTTTGGATTCCATGCTCTTCACAAAAAAAATTGAATTCCCGTGAAGTGAATTCACTAGCTCTGTCTAACCTTAAACATTTGATCTTTTGACCTATCTCATTCTCTGCCATAGCTTTGAAACTTTTGAACTTTTCTAATGATTCATATTTTTCTCTTAATAAAGCAACCCATATCATTCTATAATAATCATCAATGAGCAACATAAAATACTTTTCACCTTGTAGGCTTCTGATTCTAGATGGACCACATAGATCAATATGTATCAAATCTAGTACTCCATTAGAGCTATATTGTTTGCTCCGAAAATAATTTCTTGTTTGCTTTCCCATCTGACATTCCTTGAACATAGTGTTAGTAGGATTTACTAACTTAGGCAGATCTCTAACTACTTGAGTAGAGCTTATCTTGATAATGTTATCAAATTTCACATGACACAACCTCCTATGCCATAACTAGCTTACATCAATTTGAGCAATCAAAAAACTTTCACTAGCAGCACTCAAATGAAAGATATTACCTTTTGTCTTTGTACCTAAGGAAATCATATTTCTAGAACTTCCCCTTATTTTGCACTTATCATCCTTGAACTGCAGATTGTAACGCTTGTCTACCATCTATCCAATAGTCAACAAGTTATGCTTTAAGCCTTCTACATAAAGAACATCATCAGTATTGTGCTTACCACCAAAATAAATAGTGCCTCTGCCACGAATCACACCAGAAGTGTTGTCTCTGAATCTTTAAACACCACCATCATAGTTTTCCAAGCTTACAAACTTGGTTTTGTCACCAATCATATGATGTGAGCATCCACTATCAATTACCCACTCATATTTTTCTTCAATTTTTTCTACAAGAGCTTTCTCAACATTTACATTACTAGTAGATTTAGTGGACGCCTGACCATTTTCTTTGATAGCAATAAATACCCATTCATCTTCATTTCTAGTTTCTTTATTAGATTCTTCATCAGTTACACCTTCTTCAACATAATAACACTTCCCTTGAAATCTAGTCTTCTCAGGTTTGTACTTTGAAACTCTTTCAAGACATGTAGATGAAAAATAACCTATCTTATGCAAGAAAAACATTTAATAGGTAACTTTCCTTTGTATTTACCATGACCTCTTGATTCTCTTTTCACAATGAATGCTTCCAATTCTTCCAATTCCTTTTCTTCATCTTCATACTTGAATGTTCTCTTGGAACTCTCTCTCGAATCATATCTCTTCTTGCTTTTCCCGGATACAATAGCCTTGAAGGCAGATTCAATCTTAGGAACAGACTCGCCAAATTCACTCAATTCAAATGCAGCAAGTTTTCCAATCAGCATGTCTCGTGTGATATTTGTCACTGTCCTGAGTTCATCAATAGCATGACCTCTTGTTTTGTACGAACGGGGCACAAATCTAAGTATCTTAGCCAGAATCTCTTTTTCATCTAAGACTCCACCGACACATCTAATGCTCAACACTAGTTCATTTATCTTTTCAGAGAAAGAGAGGATGTTCTCATCTTCACTCATCTTCAAGTCTTCCCACTTGCCTTTCAAACTTTGTAGCTTAGCACTTTTCACTAGTGCATCTCCTTCATACAATGTTTCCAACTTTTTCCAAATCTGGTATGCAGTCTTCAATCCTATCACATTTTTCATCTCTGAATCTGTTAAAGCACTCAACAATGCTTCTACTCCCTTGGTATTAATTTTTTCTTGCTTGATTTCATCTTCAGAGGAAGGACCATTTTGAGGAATGGTATATTCACTTTGTGTAATCTTCCAGAAGGGTTCACCAATGCACTTCAAATGACACTCCATCCTAACTTTCCATAGAGAGTAGTTTGTACCATTGAATCTAGGACTATCCTTCTTGTATGATGCCATCTCGGATCACCTCAAGGTGTTAGGCTTCTTCAGAGGAACTAGCTCTGATACCAATTGTTGGCAAAACAAGGATAGACAACTGAGAGGGGGGGTGAATCAGTTGTTACCAAAATCAAACTTATACAACATCAATCAACCTTAAATCTCATATCTGATAATTAATAGTGCAAGCATTAAATCAACAACACATCAGAGACACATGAACACCAAGATTTTATACGTGGAAACCCTGTTAGCGGAAAAACCACGGTGGATGTTAGTCCACAAGATTATACCCTATTAGGACTATAATGAAGAATGAAAAAGGAATGCACTTTCATTCAGGTGCACTGCCTAGAGAACACTACTCAGAAGGAAGGCTCACTACCTTACATACAGTAATCAGATTAAATCCATCTGATGAAGTTGAACTGAGAAATTAGCTTCTACAAAATCCTTATTATAGTTCCAGTTAGGTGCACAAAACTTTTACACACTCTGCTCAATCTCTTCCACACTCTCCTCTACTCTTGAATGATTTGACCTTTATTCGCACATGTACATCACTTGTACGGACCGAACATTGCATCTAAATGAGGAAAATAATCTCATATATTTATCCGCTATACGGATTTACATCAACCATTCAATCGACCTCAAATAAAGAATAAATTACAACTGTCAGCCTCAATACATGAATAACTTTGAATGTGCACCAACACAAGTTGGTCACAACATAGTGAGGACCCAAACAAACACCTTCAAGCATGCCAAACAATAAAATATTAATCCTTATAGATCCGCAACACGCTAACACCATCATGTCATCCAACAACATGAAAACTCGAACACGCATCAGAAAATATCCGATCATGAACACTCTGATCAATGTGAACATATAGCAAGGATAGAGCATGATCTAGACTCATCCATGAATGTAATAGGTACATGCGCAACAAGTGAAATTACCAGAAATTCATCTGCTTCATCTAAGAACACCATCTACAAAAATAGAATAAGATCTTCATAACTTCCACAAATCTTGATGCAAACCTCTAAAACTTTTGGACAACATACTAGAAAGGTTCAGAAGCAAACCCTTTGAAGCACACCTTCAGATTAGCAACTTAAAGCTCTTTCCACCATTCTAACCTTCTCAGCTTCACTGGTTTCCTGCACTATCTCAATCTCCTCAACATATGCAACCTTCAGAAACACCAATGCTACTATTGTTGACATCAATGACAACCAGATATCAGCAACATAACCACAACATCCAACATGGTTCAACCTACAACTTTGTATATGGCGTAGGAGTGTAACATGCATAACAGTATGTATTTACTTATACAATTATAACAATAGATGTATTATCATGCTAAGATACGTTGGTTGTGGTGCGTGTGTATGTGTTGAAGGAGAGGAAGGGTTAGAGGGAAACCAAAACTTTTGATGAAAACCTTGTATGTAAAACAAAAAGTGCATCCATTGCTGCCAGCAACACCAAAATGATAACATGTTTGTTGCATCTGTCGAAAAAAAGATGAATAAATAATGGAGAGAATGAGGAAAGGTATAAAGGTGTAGAATGTCCTATCAACCATGATGTAAGATAATACAGGTTGGATAACACAACGTGTAGATGAACCTCCATGTGGACATAAAGACCGCAAGTAAATTTGCAACCTCGCATGTAAATATAACAAAGATTTCATAGTATATGGGGTGTACAAACCTCTTTTACCTAATGAGGAATGTTGTGATATTCATCCTTCCATTTAGTGTGACTTAACATGAGGAGAAAAAGCACATCTATCAATTCATGAAATAAAAAAGTGAAGGTTTAACCACACGATGAGTGGTTCAACCTACAAATTTATATGTGGCATAGGAGTGTAACATGAATAATAGCATGGAGTTACTTATACAATTGCAATAACAGATGTATTATCATGCCAAGATATGTTGGTTGTGGTGCGTGTGTATGTGTTGAAGGAGAGGAAGGGTTAGAGGGAAACCAAAACCTTTGATGACAACCTTGTATGTAAAAAAAACAAGTGTATCCATTACTACCAGCAACACCAAAATGATAACATGTTTGCTGCATAGATATTGAAAAAAAATATGACTCAATAATGGAGACAACGAGGAAAGGTAAAAAGGTGTAAAATGTCCTATCAACTACAATGTAAACCAATTCAGGTTGGAAAACACATCATGTAGATGAACCTCCATGCAGACATAAAGACTGCACATAAATTTTAAACCCCGCATGTAAATATAACAAATATTTTAGAGTATATGGGGTGTAGAAATCTCTTTTACCTAAGGAGGTATGGTGTGATATTCAGCCTTCCATTTGGCATGACTTAACATGAGGATCAAAAGTACATCTATGAATTCATGAAATAAACAAGTGAGGGTTGAACCACACAATGAGTGGTTCAACCTACAACTTTGTATGTGGCGTAGGAGTGTAACATGCATAACGGTATGTAGTTACTTATACAATTGCAACAATAGATGTATTATCATGCCAAGATACATTGGTTGTGGTGTGTGTGTATGTGTTAAAGGAGAGGAAGGGTTAGAGGGAAACCAAACCTTTGATGACAACTTGTATGTAAAAAAAAAAGTGCATCCATTGCTGCTAGCAACGCCAAAATAATATGTTTGTTGCATCTATTAAAAAAAAGATGAATCAGTGTTGGAGGGAATGAGGAAAGGCATAAATGTGTAAAATGTCCTATCAACCATGATGTAAGAAAATTCAGGTTGGAAAACATAACATGTAGATGAACCTTCATGTGGACATGAAGACCACAAGTAATTTCACAACCCCATAAGTAAATATAACAAATATCTTAAAGTATATGGGGTGTACAAACCTCTTTTACCTAAGGAGGCATGTTGTGATATTCAGGCTTCCATGTAGGGTGACTTAACATGTGCAGCAAAGGCACATCTAGAAATTCATGAAATAAACAAGTGGAGGTTGAGCCACATGATCAGTGGTTCAACCTACAATTTTGTATGCGGCATATGAGTGTAATGTGCATAACAGTATTTAATTACTTATATAGTTGCAACAAGAGATGTATTAGCAAAGATACGTTGGTTGTGGTGCATTTGTATGTGTTAATGGAGAGAAAAGGTTAGAGGGCAACCAAAATCTTTTATGAGAGGGTGATCCCATAATAGTAGTTTACAATTTTTGGCCAAACTGGACACTAAAATATTTGTTTCTAACTAAATCTTCACTTTCGGGCACCTATAGCGGCTAAACCGTGAAGAATTTGAAGATGATGCAAACTAGTGATTTGTGAAATTTTGTCTGTAGATTATAAATATATTTTTTTCAAAATTTTTGGAATTAGCTAGCACTTCTTTTTCCATCTCCTTCAAAAACTTGTTTTTTTCAGCAAACAACATTTTTAAGGAGTGACGATCACCGTATACAACATAACTTTTTTTCCATTAAGGATAAAATTCTAATTATTTCAAATTTATATTTGTAACTCCAATATCTAGTGCTTACAATTGGTGTCATAGTTTTTTATTGAATATTTTTTCCTTAATCAAGTTTCGAAGTCAAACCAATTACAATTGAGGCATAGACGAACCATATACAACATAACATTTTTTGTATACATCGAAATTCTTTTCTTTTCTTTTTGTTGGATCAAAGAATTCAATATTTTGTGCACTCAATTTTATTAAAAAAAAAATTATAATCTGTTATTTTCCACATGTGCAGAACAGAGAGCTTGATTTTTCGGTGAAAAACCTATGTTTAATAAAACTAAAAAAATAAATACATAATATAATCAAAACATATTAAAATTATATTTGTTGGATAGCTCGTTCCAAGGAATACCATCGTCCAGTTGGTTCTATGAATTCTCCTCCATTTTCATCCTCAACCCTAGCTTCGAAGGGGAAAAATTTGTAGGCTTTTGGTGCTAGAGGGGGAGAAGGGGGGAAAAGGGGGGTTCGAGCAAACCCCTTGACAAATTTGAGCAAGGGGTTCACTCAAAGAAATTCAATTGAACCCCCCCTTTGTTTTAAAAAAAAAATGTGTCATTTTATGGTTTGAGCAAACCCATCATGGAAAAGGGGGTTCGCTCAAACTAGGGGTTTGAGTGAACCCTTTTATGGGTTTGTACAAACTCCCTAGTTCGTTTGAACCCCTTAAAACTCAAATTTTTTATTGTGTGAGAGTTTTTACAATTTTGCTTCCTCAACAAAATTGTAAACCACTATTATGGGTTCACCCGAGAACCTTGTATGTAAATAAATGTGCATCCATTGTTTCCAGCAATGCCAAAAGAATAAAAAAAAATTTATGTCTATTGCCAAAATCATGAATCAGCAATGGAGTGAATCAAGAAAGGCTTACATGTGTAATTTTTCCTATCAACCATGATGTTAGCCAATGCATGTTGGAAAACACAGTGTCTACTTGAAGCTCCAAGTGGACTTAAAGACTAAAGGTAAAATCATAACCTCACATGAAAAAAAACTAAGACGTCATAGTATATGGGGTGTGCAAACCTGTTTTACCTGAGCAGACATGTGGTCTTATCAAGCCTTCCATTTGGGGTGACTTAACATGACCAACAAAAGCATATATAATAATTCTTGAACTAAAAAAGTGCAGGTTGAACAACACGATCAGAAGTCCAACCTGCAACTTTATATGTAGCCTATAAGTGTAACATGAATAATAATATGTAATTACTTCTATGGCTGCCAGCAATGTAAAAAGAAAAAAGCACGTTCTTTTCATCTGTTGATAAAAAATGACACAATGAACATAGTCTAAAACACTTTTTTTTTGTGCATTTATTTGTGAAACATATGAAGATTTCGAAAAGCAATTTAACTATAAACCACAATTGTAGTAAATTGTGAAGCTCACTTGCATTGAAAACCATATTAAATGAGATAGATACTGCATTGACTTAAGAGATTCTTTATGCTCTTGAATAATTGACAAAGAAGCATTTGTAGTATGTGCAAAGGTGAAGAAACAATGCAAATCTAGAGGCAACAGGTTCTATAATTTATGAAATTGAAAAGGAATATCCTCTAAAAATACTTGAAAACAAGCAGATCAAACTTAATGAGATAGATATTGTTTTCAATGAAGAGATTCTTACCAATCTTGAAAATTTGAGGAAACAACACGTGTAGTATGTGCAATGGGCAAATCACAATGCAAAAGTCGATAAAGTCGATAAAGTCGAGAGATTTTGTATTGCATATGAATTTGTCTAAGCAGAGAAAATGAAAGATGATGCTATAACTATATTTGAACTAGTGAAGTCAAAATTTTGTAAACATAAAACTAAACATGACCAGCAAAATAACATCAAGCAGAAAAAGGAAAAATTCCACCCTTCAACTTACAACAAGCAAAAATATAGAAAATACAACCCACAGTGTTTTCCAACATGCCTATAGTTTAGTAATTTGAGAAATTTGAAACACAATTTTTAGTCTACCTGAGACTTGTTATATATTTTTGAAGATGTTCCTTCTATTACATTCATATTGTGTAAACAAGAAAAGGTTTTCATTGCAATCATATTGTCTTTATAATTGGAGGTTGGAAAACACAATGCATTAAGAAACCTACGAGCCACAGTGTTGAAAAACCCTCTATGTATAAGAACGCAATTGGCTGGTCACCCGTCAGCTAAATATGGTTACTTTAATGTATCTCCTGGCTACAACTCCTCCCCAAATTATCCACCCTTCATCTTTGTACAAGCTCAACAAACTAACTCGCAATCCACTATGTTTTCCTACTTGCCTATTTTTTAATGATATGAAAAAATACAAACACAATTCATACTCTAAATAATAGTTTTGGTAAATTTTCAAGGTACCTTTTTCTTACATGTTGGTAGTGTAAGGTTCTCATTACACTCATTTTGTCTATTGATAATTCAATCCTGGAAAATACTGTGGGTTTAGGAACCTAAGTTATTCTTAATTCTTCAAGAGGTAGCAGGTACTAGAATGTACAAAATGAATAAGGAAACATCCCTAAAAACACTTGAAAAGAAGAAAACCAAACTGTATGAGCTATATAATGTATTGACTGAAGAGATTCTTCCTGCTCTTGAGAAGTTGGGGAAGGAGAATTTAAAGTATGTGTAATGGGAAAATGACAATGCAAAATTGGATGGAACAGGTACTAGAACATATGAAATGACAAATGAATCTGCTATAGAAATACTTGAAAAGAAGTAGACCATAGTGAATGAGATAGATACTTTATTGATTAAAGAGACTCAGTGTTGTTGAGAATTTCAGGAAGGTGTGTGTGCAGAATCCACAATGGGCATATGGCAATGCAAAACTCGAGCAGCAAGTAGTAGAAAGTATGTAATCAAAAAGAAATCTACTATAAAAAAAACACTTCAAAAGAAGCAAGCCAAATTCAATAAGATAGATAATGTATCAACTAGAGAGATTTTTCTTGCACTTGACAACTTGATAAAGGAGCATCATGTAGTATTTGAAATAGGAAAATGCCAATGCAAAAGTGAATAAAGTCAATAAAAAATTTATTCCATATGAAGTTATGCAAGAAAAGAAAGTGAGAGATGGTGCTATAAATGGAGTTGAACAAATGAAGTCAAAGATTATTCAACTTAAGAATTCCATGGAACAAATACAATTTGAAATAGATGATAATGAAAAGGAAAAAATAGATCTTAGAGCAGAAAAAAGAGAATCAGTTTGTTGGAGACATGAAAGCCCTATGTGAAAAGGTAGAAAATTTTTGTAAATAACTTATCAAATAGAACACATCTGCATTCTCTAATCAGAAAGACACTCTCAAAGCTAAGCAAATAGCAGTTGCAAAGCTACAGAAAAGTATTGAATACATTCAAAAATCTATCAAAAAAATGGATTCTACTACCCGAAGGGTTGATGAGGAAGCAACTGCTCCAAAGCTACAAGTAAAAGATCTAAAATAGAAGGTAGAAGCTCATGAAAAGGAATGCTAGGGGGTGATAATAGGTAACAACAATGGGGATGAGCAAAAACTTCTGATTGGTCAACTTGCAGATACAAAATCAATAGTTGGAACTGTTGAAACTATAGTGAAACAACATAAACACTATAATTAACCACTTAGAAAAGAAATTAAAAGATTAAACAAAAGTTTTATCATTGAAATAAAAGGAGATTAATTAATGGTGTTGACACACAAGTATAATCTAAAAGACAGGAAGTTGAAAAAATAAACACAAGAATGGAATGTGTGATTTTGAAGACATTCATAATGTTTTGTAACATTCCATGTTGTAAAATTGTAGGTGTTGAGAAGCAAGCAACCCACCGTTAGACAACCCTTTACATTTAAACAAGGAGATTCAAATAAGTGAAACACAATATTGTGTTTTCCAAATTACAATTATTTTGTGCACTTTTTCTTTTCAATCATGCAAAATTTAAATACAAAAATGGAATGTGTGATTTTGAAGACATTCATACTGTTTTGTAACATTCCATGTTGAGAAACCGTAGGTGTTAAGAAACAAGTAACCCACCATTAGACAACTCTTTATATTCAAAAAAGATGATTCAAATAATTGAAACCCAACATTGTGTTTTCCAAATTACAATTATTTTGTGCACTTTTTCTTTTCATTCATGTGAAATTTAAACACAAGAATGCAATGTGTTATTTTGAAAAAATTCATATTGTTTTGTAACATTCCATGTTGCAAAATCATAGGTGTTAAGAAGCAAGCAACCCACCAAGGGACAACCCTTTACATTTAAACAAGGATATTCAAATAACTAAAACCCAACATTGTGTTTTCCAAATTACAATTATCTTGTGCACTTCTTTTTTTCAATAATGTAAAATTTAAACACAAGAATGGAATATGTGATTTTGAAGAAATCCATACTATTTTCTAACATTCACTATTGCAATATCGTAGGTGATAAGAAGCAAGCAACCCACCATCAAACAACCCTTTACATCTAAACAAGGAGATTCAAATAACTGAAACCCAACATTATATTTTTCAAATTACGATTATTTTGTGCACTTTTATTTTTCAATCATGTGAAATTTAAACACAAGAATGGAATGTGTGATTTTGAAGACATTCATACTGTTTTGTAACATTCCATGTTGCAAAACCATAGGTGTTAAGAAGCAAGAAACTCACCATGAGACAACCCTTTACATTTAAACAAGGAGATTCAAATAACTGAAACCCAACGTTGTGTTTTCCAAATTACATTTATTTTGTCCACTTTTTTTTTCAATAATGCGAAATTTAAACACAAGAATGGAATGTGTGATTTTGAAGATATTCATACTGTTTTGTAACATTCCATGTTGCAAAATCATAGGTTTTAAGAAGCAAGTGACCCACCATGAGACAACCCTTTACATTTAAACAAAGAGATTCAAATAACTGAAACCCAATATTGTGTTTTCCAAATTACAATTATTTTGTGCACTTTTTTTTCAGTCATGCAAAATTTAAACACAAGAATGGAATGTGTGATTTTGAAAAAATTCATATTGTTTTCTAACATTCCATGTTGCAACATCATAGGTGTTAAGAAGCAAGCAACCCACCATGAGAGAACCCTTTACATTTAAACAAGGAGATTCAAATAACTAAAAGCCAACATTGTATTTTCCAAATTACAATTATTTTGTTCAATTTTATTTTTCAATCATGTGAAATTTAAACACAACTATGGAAGGTGTGATTTTGAAGACATTCATACATTTAAACAAGGAGATTCAAATAACTGAAATCCCACATTTTGTTTCTCAAATTATAAATTACAAGGTGTTGTAAAACCCTCTGCAACTAAATTGGTTAGCACCCCTCACCTCGATTTGGTCAATTTTCTCCTCCAACTCCTCCAAGTGCACAATAGACTTCAACTTACAACGTACAGACTGCCTCCAACTCCTCCACTTGCACTCAAACCTTCAGCTTTCAACATGTGGATACTCATCGTGTTTTCAGCCTTCTTTCCCAAACAAAATCTCACACGTCAGTCCACCTCCAATTTTCCCGCGCCAAAAAAAAGCAGATGAAAGTGAAACTTCACGGGCAAGATAAGGAACCTGCGTTTATCGGCTGTCAGGAAGCGGGAAAACTAACCTAACGGCGTCGTTAACTCCTACCTACCATTTCCCGGACGTTTGGTCTTGTCTACCAGTTTCATCACTTTTCTCCCCCATCTGATGGGCCCCACACTAAGACGTCTCGTCATTTTATGTATGTTTTCATACGTTTTTGTATGTACATAGATGCTTTTTGTCTAGGAGTTAGCCGGCTCCTATCATCCAAGGAAAAAGACACATTCAATCAAAAAAAATTGAAAACTCCAAAATTTCAATTTTATAAAAACAAATGACAAATGCAGCCTGTTAGTTGCCCATTTATTATTTTTATATGTAGTTTTTGCGTGCCACAATTACCAATGCCAAAGGAATATATTAAATAAACCACCTTGAGAATGTCCAAGCTGAAGAGTAATCCCAAGATGATCTCCGTGGCAGATACGGGTATTCCAAGAAACATATAACAAGGCACTGAAATGGGTTGACTGCAAAATGCTTACAGCTGCCGCCTATAGCATACAGCCGGGGGAAGGAATCTAGCGAATTCATATAATACATGCAAGAATCCCGTGCAAGGGAATAAACCAACACCTTATGGCTGGAAAAAGGGAAAAACCAAAATTCTTTTGAGATAATAGATAGATAACTATCCAAAAACTCTCTCATAAATATCACAAGAAGATGGTCAGGAGCATCTGTGGCATTCTTGAAACATTGAAAGATATGGAAAATTCCATGTTTAGTGTTGCTGAAATTACATTGTTTTCATTTGGTTGTTTAGTGTTGTTTCTAGTTGCCAAACTTACAATAGCAATATGGTGGAAGCCTCTGCAAATAGCCAAGCATTTTCAATCTCAAGGCATTACAGGCCCTCCTTACAAGATACTGTTCGGAAATTCTATTGAATTCACCAAGTTAATGTATGTGGCCACATCCAAGCCTATGAAACTCTCCCATGACATTGCGGCAAGAGTGCAGCCTTACTACCATTACTGGTCCAAAATATATGGTAATTTCTATTCAATATGGTAAGTTTATTCTGTAAGCTAATGATGCTAACATATGTAAATACATTCTTTGTCATCTGACTACCAGGGTCCACTTTCCTAATGTGGCTGGGGCCAATACCAACACTAGTAGTTGGTAGATCTGAATTGGCGAAGGAGGCACTAGGTGACAAGAAAGGGAATTATGGGAAACCAAAATGGGATCCTTTGACAGAAGAGCTGTTTAAAGAAGGCCTGTTGATGCTCAATGGTGATAAATGGGCGCATCACCGGCGGATTATAAATCCTTCTTTTCATACTGATAAGCTCAAGGTTAGGCGTGATTCAGATTCTCGTCTAGAAGATAAACTTCATTGGGACATTTTCTTTTGCCAATTGGTATTCTTTTTAGTTCTCAAAATTGGATTCTGTATAACAGTTAAACTATTTAGGTTAGGTGTGATTCATATTCTCGTCTGGAAGATAAACTTCGTTGGGAAATTTTATTTTGCCAATTGCTATTCTTTTTAATTCTCAAAATTGGATTCTGTATAACAGTCAAACTATTTTATATCTGATTATTTGATGAGAAGATTTTGAAAAATTGTAAAGTATTGTATATTAATGTTATAGATCACTTCATATTGCTGTTGGAATGTTCTATCAATTAAGTTATTGACCTCTTTGTGACTAGTCTATTATCAGTCCGAGTGTGGCTTATTTTCAACACCCCACTCCCGATCCACACTACAAGTGCTTGGAGCTCCTAACATGGCTCTAATATCATATGTTGAGCTACAACCCATATGGATCAACTAGGACTCGAATCTATGACCTTCTATTTGCTTCTGGAGTGCTCTACCAACTGAACTACTGACCTCTTTTTTATCATCCCATCATGAATTCAGGTGTGGCCTATTTCCAACACCACCCCTAAGCCACACTGCAGGTGCTTGAGGCTCCTAACTTGACTCTAATACCACATGTTGAGCTACAACTCATATGGACCAGTTAGAATTTGAATGTAGGACCTTCCATGTGTTGTTGAAGTGCTCTACCAACTAAACTACTGACCCCTTTGTAGTCAATCCATCATCAATTTAAACATGACTTATTTCTAACATTCACGAGATTGAAAAATAATATTTCTTTTTATATTATATTTATGTATTTATTACTATGATCTGCAACATTCATGTAAAATATTCTATATAATTTTTTTCATAAATTTGTGAAAATCTTATATTCTTAATAACTTATCCCCAAAAATGTTCTTGATAACTTATAAAAAGGATTGGACCAGGATATGGCTTGTTGCATGATGGAGAGCACTGTCCATATGCTAGAGAAATGGGAGAAAGTACTAAAAAATGGTGAGAAAGAAGTGGATGTGGCTCAGGAATTTAAGGCTCTAACTTCAGACATTATTGCCCGCACAGCATTTGGTAGCAGCTATCTCCAAGGAAAGCATATTTTCGACTTGCTCGCTCAGCAAATATCTTTGACCTGCCAGGATTATGCAAAATTAATGATTCCTTGCTATAGGTGAGATTGAATTATACATGATGTTTTTTTCAAGTGATTTGCAAGTGATTTTCTTATCTATTAAGATCGAATTATACATCGTGAAGTAAATGAACATTATGTTATGTTTCTTTCTGTTGGGTTTCCAGATTTTTGCCTTTCAAAAGAAACAGAGAGCGTTGGAGACTCAACAAAGAAATTAAGAGTGCTCTGAAAGAGCTCATTATAAACCGAGAAAAAGCTGGCTCAAACACCAGCGAAGGCTATGGCAATGATCTGCTTGGCTCCATGATGAACACAATCCAAGAGCTGAGGACCTCTGAAAGCAATCAGGGCCTCACAACAGAGGAAATCATAGATGAATGCAAAACTTTTTTCATCGCTGGTCAAGAGACTACATGTAATTACTTAACATTTGCCATTGTTCTCTTGGCCATGCATCCCGACTGGCAAGAGCAAGCACGCTCAGAAATACAACAAGTCTGTGGAAATTGCCATCCAAAATTTGAGACAGTAAACAAACTAAAAACTGTAAGAACTGAAGCTTCTTATAACTTAAGCTTAAGATACTTCGCTCTTACTGTTTTTCTAATTGAATTTTGTATTTGTTGTGGACTACAGTTGGGAATGATTCTGAACGAGGTGATCCGGCTCTACCCACCAGCTGTTGCCTATCTTAGAGAAATCCATAAGGATACAACACTAGGAGGAATTTCAATTCCTGAAGGCACGAACGTCCTGTTCCCTATGCTTACATTGAATCACGATGCATCTTTGTGGGGACAGGATGCAAAAGAATTTAACCCTGAGAGGTTTAGTGAGGGAATAAATAAGGCTGCTAAGGAAGAATCTACTGCATTTATCCCTTTTGGATATGGGTTGCGATCGTGTGTGGGGCAAAATTATGCTATGCTTGAGACCAAGGTTGCCCTTGCCATGATTTTACAACGCTTCTCGTTTGTTCTTTCTCCTGGTTATGTCCATGCACCCACATCACTTGTCACAATCTTTCCTCAGCATGGAGCTCCAATCATTCTTCATAACTTGCATTGCGATCACAACACTGTTT
Organism: Sequoiadendron giganteum; assembly: GCA_007115665.2. Taxonomy (NCBI): domain Eukaryota; kingdom Viridiplantae; phylum Streptophyta; class Pinopsida; order Cupressales; family Cupressaceae; genus Sequoiadendron; species Sequoiadendron giganteum. Next base: position 44,700,028 of record VCHN02000014.1, on the reverse strand, counting down.
GAAACTACATTTTTTTGTAAAAATATATTGCCATTGAAAAATGTAGTGCTAATAACTTAGCTACAATGTAAATCAGTAAAGGTATAAGACCGTATATAATGGTATTTAGTCAGAGACGGGCTAGAATATCAGCTCAACCATGCTTTTGAGTGTTTGATTTTTTTCTACAAGTTTTTATTTGAAGAGTTAAAAGTTTACTGAATATGGTTTTCGTTCAATTTTTTTTACTAGTTTTTATTGGAAGAGTTTAAAAGTTTGCTGGAATTGGTTTTCATAAATAGTTTTAAATCAAATTTGAAAAACTGTCCCCAAAAAAATTGTTCATTTAAATGTAAAAATGGCTTGAACAGGTTTATGATTTAGAATTTATTTGAAACAAAAATTGAAAAGGTAAAAAGTAATTCTATCTTCTATTTTAAACTTAGTCAAATGAAATTATAAACTTTCAATTCGTATTGGAAGAATAAAACTAACAATTTGTGAACCTAATGTTGAATTTTCAAATTGATGCTATTTAGATTGTTGAACAATTATAAACATTAATCTTAATTTGTTATTGGTAAATTTAATTCCATAATTTAATTAAAATATAATGAAGATATAGTATTTTATTTGTTATTGTATTTATATGCCCTAAAAAAGTGATTGATCAAAGAAATATTTTTTTTCAAGTTCCCAAAAAAAACTCTTGAGCTATGATTTTAACATAGATATCAATGATCTAATTGCCCCTACTATACTTGATAATTCTTGAAAGTTTCAACTATGAATGTTAAGATTTATCAAAATTATCTTAGTCTAAACAAAGAATTGACTAGGACACGCTCTCATAATCTTAATAAACAACTCACAAAATTCTAAAACTTGAAGAAATTCTAGATGCATTCTTATATTTGTATTTAATGGCTACGAGATCCTTTTTCCAAGATTGACTAAGGTTGGTATACTTGATGTTGAACAAGGTCAAAAGAAAGTTAGAGACGCTTTGAAAGATTTAGTGATGCTTTTGTTTTTCTTCTCATCAAAAAAATGGAAGGTGATATAAATAAACAAAACTCCCTATAAGCTACTTTAGCAATCTCAAAGTGGGGAATTTGGTTCATTAACTTTCCTATTTTCTTGGATAATTTCTAGGTGCTTTGTATAGGTTACTAAAATATGTGTGAGAAGTTCATTCTTTTGAAAGTGGAAAACCAATTTTGTGAGGTACATAAGATCTTATCTAAAAATAGTAAAACTATTGAAAATGTTTCCATCATCATAATTTGTGCACTTATCCGTCCTTATTACATGACAAAGGATCATATATAGAGTTATCAAAATTAAATCTTTATGTTCATGATAATAAAAAATCCAAAAAACCAAAAGAAAATATTTTAAAAATTATTGATTTTTAATTTATTGATTCTATCATTAATGAAAAAATTAAACCTAGAAAAATTCTAGGTAGATTGTGAAGATGAACATGCATTAAAAAATATGAGTTGCTCCATGTTAATTTCCTTTCAAATAAGTGCATGGAGAACTACCAATGTCCCCAAGGAAATATCAAATAAAGGTAATGATTTAAGTGATAGCTATAATAATAGAGGTATTTTCAAATTAATCATTCCACTTGTAGATTGGTTTGAAGGAGAAAAAATAAATTTCATAAGTAGAATTTTAATAGTAGTTTTCCATTACTCAATAAAAATAAGTAAGAGTTAGATATTCCTACTAAGAGAACAAAGAGAAATAATAATAGACCTTTGAAATAATCTTCTAAGAAGAAACCCTTGTTTAAAGGAAAGAAGAAATATATCTATTATAACTAACTTCTCCTAACTTGACTATTATGAGTTAGGGTCTAGAAGGAGATATTAAATAATACACTCTAGAGGAGATATATTATAAAGTATAAATTCAAGGTTGGATATTCTTTGAGAATTAGATGTGAAAATCAATAGCTACTAAAGCTATTGTCTCTTCACAAGGGAAATTTTCAAGTCCATCACTTGTTCAACCTCATTTACAAGATTCTTCATAATCTTCCCTCTAAAAATGTACAATATTTTATTCAAATATCTCCCTCTTATCATATGCATCCTTTTAATCACTCCCTATTACAATCTATAAAATGCCTCTTTCTTCTAAACAAGGAGTTCTCCAAGAATAGGTAACTAATCTACCAATCTCGCATATTAATTATCAAATTCCTAAGGATCCTATTTCTAAGGAGTCATCACATACTCCATCCTTATAGAGGAATATCTCCCAACCTAAACCTTTACTCCATATCTATATAGAATGAAGATAAAATGGCGCAAGGTGAGGAATAGATAGATTAAATAAAGGAAGAGATAGAATAAAATTATGAAATACAAGTGAGCCAGGGTGAGAAATAGATGTTATAAAATATATAGGAGATTATGGAACAAGAGGTTGAACTAATCAAAAAAATTGAACTACCTATATTAAAAAATATTGACCAAATTATTCAAGGAGATTCGAATGAAGGAGAAACTTCTCAATAGGTTGATTCTACCATACCCATGGTTTCCACTTGGCTAGATATTACAATTAGATAGAGGAAAACATTTTTGAATCCATTATCTAATGATTGCTCATTTATTTCTTTCATGATTAATAAACCTAATCCTAGCAAGATGATCAAGGTTATTTGTTTCATTTTTACAAATATACAACCTATTCAAGAATTGATAAAATTACAGCTCCTATAACTGAAAATAATTAAAAAGAATCATTGTCATCATAATATCAAATATCAAGGGTTAAACTAGGGGGAAATAAGGGATGCTAAATTTTGTGTTATACAGATGGATGTCGATAAATGAAACACTTAACCTCCTACATCAAGTACTTGGTTGGACCCCTACAATCATCTAGTGAATATATTACTACTTCAACTACAATATCTCAAAAAGATGCTTCAACCATAGAAGAAATGAAATGTATTAAAAATAGTACTAAATAATGGTTAAATGATCTACTACCACGTGGATCAAAGGTTATTGATTAATCCATGAGTCTACATGACTAAATCAAGGGGAATTTAATATATTATAATATTTATTGAACAAATTCAACAAGGTGTTACAAACTCACTCAAATAGCCTCCCACAAATTAAGGCCATTATGATGGTCAACATTAATAAATTGGTCAATGAAGGAATAAATTAGACATATCTAATTCTTGTCTATTGAGATATGGATAGAAGTTATAACTTTGATAATTAACTTGCTTGAAGAGGGTTTAAATAGTATGGAAACTATTCATAGTAAATTTTTTGAGATTATAATTGGCACACATGAGTTAATTGAGAAGACTACAAGGTATTATTATCATGAAGATTAAATTATCAATGATGTGTGTACTCGTAAAGAACATTTGATTTGAGTAATCAACCAAAGTCTTAGTTAACCATTGAACTTTAATTCTTCTTCCTTGCATATATTGGTGGAAATAAAGAAATTATAGAAAGGATTTAGAAAATAGGTGATAAAAAATCAAGTGAAGTCTCATCAAATTTTGAATGTATACATTTCATATAATTTTTATCTAGATATATTGGAGGCACCTTCATTATTGAGGATGTCAACATAGATGAATACAACACCAACAAAGACTTGGAAATATTAATGATTGTGACTATCATAAGAAAATAATATTGGAAGTAGTGACTAAATATTTCCCTGATATATAATGTCTAGACATTAATATTCCAATTGGTATTTAGTTTCATGTACAATATTAAAAGTATTTATATTTTCTCGTAATTTATCAATAGCTATGAATTTAGGATATAAAGACATCATTTTTTGTAATTGTATAGCATTGGAACATTCATAAAATTTATTAAAAAGTTGTATTTGAAGTAAAACTTTGAAATTTAAAGAGTTTTAGAAAATAATAATATCATACCTAAAATTTCCACTCTTAGAGTGTTATTATTATCTCTTCTTGTTTTAGATATTATTATGGGTGTATCTTTTTGTATTAGATACAACTAGTTTTCCTAAAAATGTCCTTTGTAGTTTAAAAAAAAATATTATAGGTTCTTCTAATCAAGTTCATTACATCATCACTATGTATGGGTGTTAATTTATCAAAAAAAAAAAATTCTCTTTGACAAGTTTGCACACTCCATTAATTGAAAAACCCTACTTGAACACATCTTTGTAAATAAATAAAAATCCATTTGGTAAAATGGTATGTATCTTAGTTTCCTAAATTTTCATTTACATTTTAAAGTCCCTAAGAAAATATATATGAACTATATAGTTTTTACCCCATTGTATATAATTTTTTCTTGAAATTAGGTTAGCCTCATCATTCGAAGGAAGGTTTTTATCCATAACCATTGGGATTTTACGAGGAAAATTTATTTACCAACATTTTTCTCACTCCATTGGGGACTCCAATATTTTCATATTAGTATTCCTTCCATAATTTTCAAAAAATAATATAAGATACACATGCATGATGATCTATCATTACAATCCTCCAACTTTATAGCCTAAAATCAACTATTTAGATTTGGAATATGAAGACAGAATAAGTAATTTGAGGAACCTTGATTGGATATATTGAAGGTCCAACTAACAATACCATCTAACAAATTTAATAAATTGATTGAAGAAGAGGGCCTTGGATATGATATATATAGATTATCATTATTGAAAGTGTGTCAACCATCCCACCACCACTACAATAAAATAAACCCAACCAATTACATCCAGCATAAATAAACCAACAATATGTTAGAGTAATAGTTCATTTGCCTTTATAATTAAATCACTTTGGTTTAATTATTAATGCTAACTATTATTCTATTCACTTAAGCTTGTCATTTGTAGGTGCATTATAATTAATATGTTTATTAATTATTAAATGCACAAACCTAGCTTTCTCCAGCTTTAGGGTTTCTCACCTTATATATGCCGCTTTTGTAATTATTGTAATTCATCTTTTTGGGAAATAATAATTTTGCTCTCACTCCGCTGAGATTTTCCAAACCCTTGCTTTTGTCTCTTTGGTCTCCATTCAGCATTAGGTATTTTGCATGCAGGTGTTCTTGGCGAGCTGTGGATTTGCATTTATCAAATCCTACATGGTATCAGAGCCACCCTGTCGCTGCCTGGTTTGAAGGTGTTTGAGGCCACGATTCGAAGACGACAGCCACAACTTCTCTAGGGTTTTTCTGTCACTTTGAAGGAGGCGCTATTTTCTGGAGCCGTTTGAGCAAAAACGGACTCCACCATTGCGTTCAGAAGGTCTGGGAGAGTCAAAATTCATATAAACTTTGACTATTTTGGCCACAGTGACCACATGCAAATTTTTTTGGCCTACCAGGGCCGTACGGGCTCAAAAATCAAGAAATTTTTTTAAAAAAATCAATTTTTCTCTAAATTTTGGGCGCTGCCAGCCCGTGTCGCCACTGCGCCACCCGGTCGCTTGACCGCCACCGCCACTCCGCCCAGCCGCCACCTCCGCCGGCGTCGCCACCCACTAGCCACCGCCGACGTCCAGTGACGGCCATACGGCCGTCAAATTATTTCCCCTGACTGGTTTTTTTCTAGAGAGCTCATTTTTAGGGGGTACCTGTGGTTTTTTGGCCGTATCTTGGGCATACGGTGTCCGTTTTCGAAAAATGAAATATCGTCGAAAAGGTGTTTCCGAGCCGGATGTAACTATGCTGGTCTTGTTTGCTGATTCGGCCATTTGAGTACTATTTTTTGGTGTCAAAGTAGAGGCTTTGTTTTCCTCTCTCTTTGCATTTGGCGTTTAGGTTTTTTCCTCGTTTTTTGTACTTTCAGTATTTGTTTATTTGTTGTACGAGGGTTAGAATCATACATTGTGGGGGGGTACTTTTGCTTTCTGTCATTTCCTTTCAGAAAATGACCCTTCTACTTCTGTCTTTTTCTTCTCTCAATGTCGGACCCCTCTATGGCCCGACTGACACTGCATAATTACCACACCTGGAAAGCACACATGACCAGGCTACTCATGTCATGTGGCTTATGGTCATGCCTAGATGAACATCAACCTATCCTACAACGTCTTTTTGAGATTCTTCAGCATAGGAATAAAATGGATGAAGCCATGGGCTTGATTGCACTGAACATTTTCGACAGTCTCCTCTTTCACTTGGATGGTTTGACCACTCCTAGGGCCATTTGGGGCAAGTTTTCAGATTTGTTTGGCACTGTCAATGAATTTTGGGCACTACAGCTTGATGCAGAGCTGACTACTTTGACACCTACCGGCTTTCCCACCATTGAGGACTTCTTGATGAAGTTCAAGTCTCTACGCTCAGTTTTGCAGGGATGTGGGAAAACCAAGACAGATGACGAGTGTATCTTCTTGATACTCTCAAAGTTGCGAGGACAGTATCAGATCTTCTCTTCCACTTTCTACTCCACCATGGATGCTTTGGGTGCTAGACACACCATGCCTTCTTTTGAGACATTCTGTGATCGGTTGACACGGGAACAGGCAAAGATCCAACAGATGGATGCTTCTGGCTCTTCTAGCCAAGCATTGGTTGCTCAATCTTCACAGGGGAAACCAAAACAGAAAGGAAAACTGAAGAAAGATTCTGTAGGCAATGAGTCTTCCTCCAAACCTACACAGAAAACTGATTCAAAACCTCCAGCTAACCCTTCCAAGGGTAAATCTTCTTTGAAGTCTACTGAGTCTACCTCCAAGACTAAGAAGAAATCAGTTGAGACCTGTAGCTTTTGTGGAAAGGAAGGACATCCCATTTCTCGGTGTTGGAAACGTTTGGAGGCTTTAGAGGAAGCCATGCAGGAGCATCACATTTCAGCTCCTCAGTCCACATCCTCCCCTGCAGGGAAAGGTCATGCTCTTACTGCACGAGCTATGACTTCTGGGCCCACCTGGATTCTTGATTCTGGTGCCTCTCACCACATGACTCACACTCAGCAGTTGGTCACCTCACTTGCTCCTTGTGCTACTTCAAGATTGCTGTTGGGAACTCATCTCATCTTTCTGTTTTGGGTTCTGGTTCTGTTGCATTGGCTGGGGGTTCTCTTCAGGATGTTCTCTTTGTCCCTGACATTTCGACGAACCTACTGTTTATCTATCAGATTTGTCACTCTGGCTCTGGTAAGACAGTTGAGTTCTCACCACATGATGTGGTTATTCAGGACTTACATGATTCTGATATGATTGTGGCTACTGGGAGTGTTGACAGTACATCCCGACTATACAGATTTGATGGATTTGAGTCTTCTGCTGGCACAGGTTCCTGTCTTATAGCACATGCAATTCAGTGAGCAGACTTTGGCATGAGCGTTTGGGCCATGTCAATTACAGATATCTTCAGCAGATGAGTACACAGGCACTTGTTCTTGGGCTTCCACACATTACTTGCACTGATGGGGTTTGTTAGGGTTGTGTTCTTGGCAAACAACATAGGGATCCTTTTCCTTAGGGACGAGCTACTTGTGCTTTGGCACCATTGGAGTTGATTCATAGTGACCTCATGTCATTTCCTACTCCTTCTTTTTTCGGTGCTAGATATGTGCTTAATTTCATTGATGACTTCTCCAGGCACACATGGGTGTACTTTTTAAAGTACAAGTCTGATGTCTTTGACTCATTTCGAGTCTTTAAGACATTTGTGGAGAAGCAATCTGGTCTTTCTATTCGCCGGATACGCACAGATAATGGGGGGGAGTATGTGAACCAAGCTTTCAGGGATTTTTGCTCTGAACATGGTCTTCAGCATCATTTTTCAGTGCCCTACATCCCTCAGCAGAATGGTGTGGTAGAGAGAAAGAACAGAACACTTCGGGAGATGGCTAATTGTATGATACAGTCCAGGTCCATGGATTCGTCTTTTTGGGCAAAGGCAGTCAATTGTGCCAACTATATTCAGAATTGGATGCCTCACAAGGCAGTTCGACATATGACTCCTGAGGAGGCTTGGTCTCATGTCAAGCCTAATATATCTTCATTCCGAGTTTTTGGTAGTGAAGCATGGGCATTTGTGCCTGACGCTCAGAGGAGAGCAATGGAGTGAAAGAGCCAACACCTCATTTTTGTTGGCTACTACGAGGATGTTAAGGCATACAGGTTGTTTGACCCTGATTCCAGAGAAGTCCTGTTTCGACGGGATGTCCAGTTTGATGAGCGCCTTCCTACAGTAGATACCCCGCTTCCAGAGTCCACTTCACTTACCACTACTCCCTCCTCTCTTCCAACTTTGTTTCAGGATGATGAGGATGATGATCTTAGTGATCCCCATTTACCTCCACCACAGGATCCTCCACAGATGCCTAGATGGGCTCGTGTTACAGTTGATGCTGCAGGATCTCTGGCTGGTGACCCTTCCACTTCCCGTCGCACCCGGTCTCATATTGCGGGTTCTAGTCTTCTAAGTCATGCTATTTGTGGTGATCCTCAGACATTTGGGGCAGCAACAGGACATACTGAGTGGGACAGTGCTATGGAGGAGGAGTATTCTTCTTTGATGAAGAATCATACTTGGGATCTTTGTTCTCTTCCTAAGGGAAGAAAGTTAGTGCGATGCAAGTGGTTGTATCATACTAAGTTTGCTGCTGATGGTTCTATTGATAAGTACAAGGCACGTCTTGTTGCAAAGGGTTTTTCACAGGTTGAGGGTATTGATTACACTGAGACATTTGCCCCTGTCGCCAAGATGAACTCTATTCGCCTTGTCTTATCCCTCGCGGCTTCTTAGGGATGGCCCATTTTTCAGATGGATGTGAAGAGTGCTTTCTTGCATGGTGATCTTAGTGAGGAGATTTACATGGAGCAGCCTCAGGGATTTGTGCAGGATTCCTCCTTGGTCTGTAGACTTCGGCGTTCTTTGTATGGTCTCAAATAGGCCCCTCGGGCTTGGTATGAGAAGATGGACTCCTTTCTGCTTTCTACAGGATTCACATGCTGTCATTCTGATCCTACAGTCTACATTCAGCATCTTGAGGATGAGGTTTTGATCCTTGTGCTATATGTCGATGATCTTCTCATCACAGGTAGCTCATCTTCTATGATTCAGGATGTTCAGCGCGCATTGATGGAGCAGTTTGAGATGACAGACCTGGGTCTATTACACTTCTTTCTGGGTCTGCATATTGTTCAGTCACCTGCTGGGATCTTTGTTTACCAGCAGAAGTATGCTCTTGACATGCTTCAACGCTTTGATATGCTTGCTTGCAAGCCTGCTCCCACACCTTTTCAGTCGGGTGTTACTTTGTCTACCTCTTGCACTTCGCCTTCAGTGGATCCTACATTGTATCGGCAGTTGGTTGGCAGTTTGTTGTACCTGACACACACTCGTCCTGGTCTCTCCTTTGCAGTTGGTCTAGTCTCTCGGTTCTCTCACGAGCCTCATGAGAGTCATTGGCAAGCTGCCAAGCGCATTTTGAGATACATTCAGGGCACACTTATGTATGGCATTCATTACACATCAGGGGCTCCTCACATTGTTGGCTACACTGACTCAAATTGGGCTAGTGATGTTGATGATCGGAAGTCTACTTCTGGCTTTGTCTTTTGCCTTGGCTCTAGTCCTATCACATGTTCATGCAAGAATCAGAATGCTCGCGCACTTTCATCTACAGAGGCTGAGTATAGAGTGGCAGTGCATGCTAGTCAAGAGATTTTATGGCTTCGACAGTTGATGACTAAGTTTGGGTTTCCTCCTGATCATCCCACTATTCTGTGGTGCGATAATCAGAGTGCTATTCACATTTCCCATAACCCGGTGGAGCATCAGCACACTAAACACATTGAGCTTCATATGCATTTCATCCGTCAGCAGATTCAGGATGGTGTTCTCTCTTTGGATTACATCCCCACTGACGCGCAGGTTGCTGACATCTTCACCAAACCTTTTGCATCTCCACACTATCTTCAGTTGCATTCTATGCTTGGGGTGATGGAAGTTGTCCTTGGGGGGTCTTGTTGAGGCCTTCCTTCCTTCATGTTTTTTTCAGCATGTTGTTGTATCTCCTTTTGGGGTAGAGTTTTTCCCACTGGGTTTTCTCTATTTCCCTGTTTTACAGAGATTTCTTTGTAGTTGGGTACCTGATCAGGCCTTGTTGCCAGGACCCGTTTTTCCTACTTTCTTAGCTGTGCTAGGTTTGCTTCCTCCTGAGCTTCACTTAAGGGGGGGTGTTAGAGTAATAGTTCATTTGCCTTTATAATTAAATCACTTTGGTTTAATTATTAATGCTAACTATTATTCTATTCACTTAAGCTTGTCATTTGTAGGTGCATTATAATTAATATGTTTATTAATTATTAAATGCACAAACCTAGCTTTCTCCGGCTTTAGGGTTTCTCACCTTATATATGCCGCTTTTGTAATTATTGTAATTCATCTTTTTGGGAAATAATAATTCTGCTCTCACTCCGCTGAGATTTTCCAAACCCTTGCTTCTGCCTCTTTGGTCTCCATTCAGCATTAGGTATTTTGCATGTAGGTGTTCTTGGCGAGCTGTGGATTTGCATTTATCAAATCCTACACAATAACCCTCAAAACTAGTTATAAAAGATATGCAAAAGGTGACAACTTAAGAGGATTCAAGGGTTAATGCAAGAAGTTGGGCCCACAAAAGCTCAAAAAGTGGAAGTGTTTTTCTTGATTTTCAGAATTTTTCATAGTTGAACTGAAAATTTGAAGCACTTACACATTGAATCTTAAAAGAAAATAGTAATATGAAATTTAGTATTTTGAGTCTAATTTTCAAATATGTAACTTATTCTAATACCCAGATGATACAAATTATTTTTTAATATGCATGTATAAAAACCACTTTTAAAAAGTCACTTTTTTAGGACCATACCATGCACATGTACAAAAACCATAATTTGACCTAAATAAAAGTATTTTTATAATTCCTTTTGGGGAAAAATGTGTAACAAAATGAAGATTGATGAGGGTATTTTTTTTAATCATTGTGTAGAAATTTTTTTATAAAAAAAATAGATTAAAAGTTATTAATTTTTTTTGAAAAAATCTAAGATTTCAAGTTTATGGACCAGTTAACTTAGAAATTAATTTAAAATAGAAAACATAATCCAATCATAAATAAATAACATATTTGAAAACTAGAAATAGTGATCTATAATGGGTTTTAATTTCATAAATTAATTTTGAAAAAAAAGCATCAGCTATGTTGCCAGAGTTAGACATTTCTCTTGACATTGCCTTAGTTTTTTAGTTTAAGGTCAAAGGATAAGGGTTAGGTTACCAAACCTTTACTAAGCCTAAAACCCAAGAAAAAAGTGGCTTGGGGGTTCCAACTTTAAAGGACAAGTACCCATTCCTAATAGTCCCATTTGAAATTAGGAACAGGTACCCATTTTAATTTAGAATAGGATCGCGTTCTAAAATAGAACAAGGATACCCATTTCAAAATGGATAACCATTTATACTAACCCATTTTTTCAAATTTGGAAAAAATTGACCTACCACCTTTTTTTCGCAACATTCTTTTTTTGTAATATGGACCAACACCACCTCTTTCCATGATATTTTATTCAATTTTTTCTTGTGCAATATCTTAATAGTGCATATTCTATTCAATTTTTTTAAGGATACAATCACAAGTTAATTATACTAAATTGGAATCAAGTACACGGATTTTTCTCAAGAGGAATTAAAAAGAGGGTTTTTGATATATTCATGTTTATTTGTATTTCAAAGTTTATAGAACAAAGGATCTGCATATATAGTTTTATTTTAAATTTTTGAGGTAGCAATTTGAAAATAGGCTAAAAATCATTTTTTTATCAAGGGGGTTTGGTAATCATGGGATCAAAGCAAAGGAAAAGAAAAAATGTAGGAATTTAATGACACCCGAGGAAATTGAAGCAAATAGAGAGATGGAGGAAAAACAATTAAGAGATAGAAGAACAAGGATTCGTCAAATGAAAAATATTAAAGCATCTAGTTCCATAAGTCTTGAATAGGAGAGAATGAAGGATGGGATGAATGTAGATGTTGCAAATATGGAAATGACGAATATGGAAGAAAATGTGATTATAGAGACAAAGCCAACTATGTCTTCAAATTCAACTTTGAATGATATGGGGATTTTAAATATGCAAACAAATTTGAGTATGTCTTCAAATCCACCTTTCAATGATATGAAAAATTTAATTATTCAAACAAATCTAGGTATGTCTTCAAATCCATATTTTGATGATATTGATATTAATTATTTAAATGAAGCTAGATATACAAATAATGATACCAATTATACTAGTGAAATAATGGAAAAAAATAAGAATGAAATATCTTTTACAAATAAAAATGAGAATGAAATCCATTGTATTGATGAAAATAAAAATGAAATCCCTTGTATGGTTGAAAATGAAAATTAAATCCCTTGTATGAATGAAAATGAAAATGATTTTTTTACAATTGAAAGAGATATCTTAGATAACCTTCTTAGTAAAATTTCTTGGAGACAAATGAGAACTCATGCAAATAGATTAATAAAAAAAATTTATAGAAAAAATAGAATTTCAATGTCAACTCATGATGCAATTGATGAAAATGTGAAAAATGTGGAAAATGTGAAAAGTGATGAAAAGTGATGAAAAGATTAGGCATTTTTTAAAACAAAAAAAGAAAGATGATTCAGTAGAACAAGTCATATCCAGTTTTTCTAATGCTATTGATTCTATAGGAAAAAAAATTCAATCTAAAGATAAGAATGTAGCATGACATGCTATAATAACTAATTTAGTTAATAAATCAACTTCAAATAAAAGAATATTCTTGATTAGAGGTAAAGTAGGTTTTAAAGGGCCCCCAAAACTATTTAAAAAAAGGAAAGTTATTTCAAAAGATAACCACACAAATCAACAAACAACCAACACGCAGCAAAACATCAGCAATTTCAGCTACCAAAAAGGAGGAACAAGATAAAAAAACTACATATTCTTCATAATATTGGCAGCTTCCATGTCACTTTTGATTATCTTTTGATGCACATCCATAACTTCATAAATCTATTTTTCATGGACCCCAACTTGTAGCTTAGTCTTGTTGCGAGTCCTAGCACTAGGCCCAATAACATTTAAATCTTTAATCAAAACACCCTGTGAACCATCAACCATCCCATTACCAACCTAATCAACCAAAGCTTCTTCCATCACCTGTCTATTCCCAGCAACTTCCTTATTACTAAGAGATTCCTCCATCCATTTCCTAGCCTTCTCATTAAGGATAGTAAGGCCCTTCGCTTCATTCCTCATAGAAGATTTAGTCACTTCAACAACCTTATCCAAATTCATGTTAACCCATTCCATATGCTCTTCCAAGGTCACAATTCTTTGTTCAAAGATTTTCTTCAGCTTAAGCATCTCCTCCACAACAATCTTTAAAGCATCAAACAACTAGTCAACTTGAGTATGTAGAGAAGATTTTGAAGTTTCCCCAACTTTTCTCATAGCCTCCCAAACCTTCACATTAGTCAAATTGAGCTCATGGAAGGCCCATTTGAACAATCTAAATAGGGAAATAGTACCCTCCTTCACCAAACCCAAAACATTAGGCAGATCATCATGATTAAAATTAAAAACATCCATATCCTCCTCTTCACCCTCTTGAGAGATACTATTCATTTCTTGGCGCTCAAAAACCTCTTTCCCTTTAGCCTCAGTGATTGACGTCTCTATTTTATGAAGGGGTAAAAGTACAAAGTTGTGTCACACTTTTGGCCAACTTATCAGCACAAGTGAATTTTAATATTTATAACTAAAAATCAATTTTGCTTAAACATATGATCTAGTAAGATTCATTCTAGATAAGATAAATATGTCCAAAACTTTTCCAACTAAAATTGTTGGCTAAATGCATATGTAGCACCACTTTGAGGCCAATTTACTAAAAAAGTGAAATTATTTGAAACTTTAATGTTTCAACAACTCCTACTCATATAAATAACATATTTTTTAAAATGTACAAATACCCTTTTGTAGATTCATAAGTGCAGTTTTCAAATATATATTTATTTTAATAGTTTAATTATTATTTTTATTTTTATTTTAAATTTTACTAAAAGTAGGTTATCAACACAAAAATATTAGCTTGATTACCATGTCAAGAAAAATACTAAGCCTTATTTTAATAAATTAAAAAAATATGATGCTCTAGATAAAAGAATCTAGATTAAGATAGTATAATTTGTTTTCTATTTTAGATAAATATTCAATATAAAATTTTGGCGTCGAGTGGAAACAATTGTGTTTTAATATACACACACTAAAATATTTATTTAAAAATATATACTTATTAAAATTGCAAAAAAAAATATCCATGCCTTAAAGTTTCAAGTTATAAATATACACAAAAAAATTGAAGGAAAAAAAAGAAAATTTACTATATAAAGCTTGACGTCAAGTGGAACATCATTTTATCAACAACTAAATTATAGTGTTAATTTATTAAAAACTATATTCAAATTTTTTTTAATTTTGTCAAAAAAATACAAACATAAAATATATTAAAAATGCAAATTTTATTAGTTTACATCATTTCAAAATCCAAAATATATATGCCTCTCTAGTGATTCAAGTTTAAAAGTTAGATCAACATTGGCTATTTCCTTTATAAAAGTGTGACACGGCTTTGTACTTTTGCCCGAAGAGAGCTTGCAATTTCATCCACAATCATCATCTCCTTCTATTCTACTTCTCCTTCCCCTCATCAAAGGTATCCATACCATCCTGCCTACCAACACCAATAGGAGGAGAATCAACATACTCCTCGTGCATAGGGCTACCAATTCACTTTGCCATCTTCTTTTTACTACCATCCTTCAAACCCTTTTTTCTCTTAGACCCCGAAACATGAGTCTTATCCTAAGCAGCATCTTGCAAATCTTTCAAGAAGGTTGAGAGAGCACCTATCCCAGTTTTATAGGGTTTGTCACCAACCCCCTCCTCACTACAAGTTTCATACTTCATCAAAGCTGGGGCAATTTTACCTATTTTTCCACTCTTACCAAGAGCAATGGGTTGTGAATTAAATTCCATATAAGAAGCCTCAGACTTAGGTTCATAATCCTCATCCTCTTCCAACTCAAACTCCTCCTCCAAAACCACTTTCTTCTTTTTCCCTTTCAAACTATGCATAGGTTCCTCCTCTGACATAGTCTCATACTCCAAAGCCGGATTATTTTGCTCACCCTTAGGAGCCCTCTAAGGCTACTTAGGAACCACATAAGACTAGGCATAATCTGAAATTAGGAGAATTAAACCAACACATCGCATAGGATTTTTAGGATTTCTCTTGTGATCCTTGAATTCATTTTCTAAAGAAGCCAAAAGATAGAAAGGAAATGAAACTTTGTTCTTATGTCTAAAGTGATTCAAAAGAAAAAAGTAATAACCATTAATAGTAGATAACTAGCCTTCTAAGGTTATATACCTCAATTATTTAGCGACATCTTTCCATGGAGCTTTGATGGAGTTGTGCAAGTAGCCACCACTTTTAGCCTGCTCACGCTTCATTTCTTCATCCCCTTTAAAGAAGATATGCAACGCAACATTGGAATCCTTCTTATCTCTATACACCTTTCTACCCTCAGTAGAAAGACCAATAATGGTCACTATGAAGTCTTCATTAACATCAAATTCAGTACCACACAACTTCAGAACCCTGTTATGCCATCCCTTCATCGTAGCCTTCAGATCATTCCCATGGATACATTCCAAATATGATGTTATCCCACCCCGATGCAACCTTTCCCACACTTCTTTTTTAGCTTGCAAAGTATCACAGGAAAAAGGCTCAGCCCTGTTTCTATATCCGCCCATGATCATAGACTTAACAAAACCCAAAATCTTGAGGACTTTGTAGACAATTAGAAGAAGCATCAAGAAAAAATATAAGGAAATACCCATAATTCGTGTGAAAATGACAAGGTGGAAAATGATCATTATTAACCTTGAAGGTTGTCCCATATAGAGGATACTAGAATTATCATAAGCCAAAGCACGATCCAACTAATGATCACTCCAAAGGATAATCTACCACGTGAATAGGGACATGTGAACACAATTCATAAAGAATTCGACACCCACCTTAGCACTTTTAGTAATCATTATTAAGACAAGAAAGAACCTCAATAGGAAGGGGATCATCCACATCCCAAAACCTATAGCCACTAACACCAATATTAGAATAGACATCTACAAGACCATTGCCCTCCTTGTGTATATGAGAAATATAAAATTCATCAAATGAATTTAAAATTTCAATCACATCCAAAATAAGGGGTTTAACACTCCAAATGGTAGGACTAGACTTCCTCAAGTTGTTAATAACATTTAATGAATCTCCCTCTAGCCAGACCTTTCTAAATTCTTTTGATTGAGAAATCTTCAACCCATGATAAGCAGTTGATGCTTCTGCGAAGTGAAAATAATGTTAAGATTAGTAAATATATAAAAGTAAATCCTAGAACTTTGATAAGAGTGGAAATGATAAGAGAAAGTATTGAAAATGATCCAATTAACCAATGTTGGAGTTTTAGTGGTAGACTCCAAAGTTCAGACATGAAATTAACTAATGAAATGAAAATCTTTATTTGAAAAATATTGGCATGATAATACAAGAATGTCACCTAATTTTAAAGATATTTTATAATTGAGAGTGGGATCAAAAATCTGTGACCCTCATCCAAAACATCTATTAGATATGACTCAAACTAAATTTAATAAAAAAAATAGACGATTAATCTTACCAAATATTAACATAAGTCAAAGATCATTTGAAAAATTTGGTATGTGAAAATTAATAAAAAAGTGAATCTCTTGTTGTTGTAGAACTCATCTACAATTTCATTATTATTATGATATTTTTTGATATATTCGGTGTACTTTTCATATTAACGAAATTATGCAAGAATGTGGTATTAATATGCCACCTGAAACAATCAAGGAGTTTATAGCAAGTTCATTTTTTGAACCATCTAATGGACACTTATTTTATTTAAATGCATGTATTTTTAGACAATGTAATAGATGTAGCAACCTTTCATTGGTAGGAGAATATATGCATGAAAGTAATTTACATGAATTTGGACAAAAATTAGTGGATGTTAAAAGATTCAAAATGTTGAATATTCTTTAAAGGATGGAAATTTTGGAAAATGTTGCGAGCTAATCATAAATACATTAGTGTGAATGCATTCATTAGAGAATTTAAAGATAATATTGTACCCAAATATGTAAAACACTCTCAATATGCTTGATGGCTTGATGGTAAATTACATACATGGAAAAAAACATTTCCAATTGGAACTGTATTATCAATTATTGATTTTGTAGAAAACTATACTCTTTCTCCACAAGAGGAAATTCAATCCCAATATTATAATTCAATGTAGGTGACCATATTTGTTCATAAATGTATATAGACATGAAGATGATAGTACAAAATATAATAGAAGAGTTTTGAGGGAGTGTCATTTTTATTTAAGTGATAATAAAATACACTCATCAAAGTTTGCTCAATATTGTTTTAATATATTTTATAAAAATTTAAAATAAAGATAAATTTAAATGAGAGAACATATGATATAGTCAGATAATTCTACAACACCATTCAAGAATGTTGGAATGTTTTACTGTTTATGTAGACCTCACAAGGAAAATAATATCCAACACATGTGAAGCTTTTTTGAAGCTAGACATGGTAAAAGAGAACATGATGGAGTTGGAGCATGTGTAAAAAGACCTCTTACTAGAGAGAAACTAAAATTCAAGGATGCATCAAAATTCAGAGATACACATTTAATTATAGATTGTTGTAATACAAAATTATCTACAGGAACAAGTAAGAACTCAATAATTTGATGCTTCTTTTTGTTAATTGAAGAGAATATTCTTACTCGAAAAAATTATGAAACATTTAGTGGATCAACAAAATGACATTATTTTAAGAGTTCAAATACAAACATGTGGATAATATGGACAAGGGAGCTTGCATTCTTCTGTCAATTTTATATTGTAGGTGATTGGGAAGGGCGTAAAAATATAGAATGGGTCAAATAATGGAAATAAAGAGCCTTTACACCCACATCCACACATGATCAACATGCAACAACAATTGAATAAGGTAATCAAGTGTTTATATCAGATGATTATGATCATGTTTCAAACCTTGTACAAGAAGGTATTAAATCATTCAATTTTTTATTACATCATTTTGTAATATATATAATTTTATATTTATGAATGTTTATATGTGAATTATATGTATCTTTGTTGGTTGATAGATTTATCACCTAACTCTATTTTCTCACGCCCAATAGAGGTGAAAAATGTAACCACAGTTGAATCCATAATGATATAACCTTCTAACTAATTCTCTACTTATTTTAAAAGGTGGCAGCTACCTTCGTTTAATATCCAATGAATAAATTATAACTAGAGATCCTTTTAACCAAAAAGAAAAAAAAGGAAGAGGCTTTTAACCAGAAAGATTTAAAGGTATTAATAGAATTCATGTAACAAAACTGAAATAATCAAAATCACCATAACATATTTGTTCACATATAAATGATACCATAGTGATGTAACAACTTCAAAGTAACAACCATTCCAATGATAGATCACTCATAGCAAAAAAATCAATATAAGCAGAAATAATTCATACACCATAATTCAAAGATTACAAATGCATAAAATCCACCATAGTTTTCTATATTAGAATATCATAAAATAGTAAATCCAGATAACAAATATTTTTCTCTAATGATAAAATCAAAGTTTTCCCAAAAGATCTAGAACCATTAGCGAATCCCTTATTTAAAGCGTAACCAATTGTTTCAGGTAACAATTTCTTGAGAGTAACCGTACCAAAAAAGATAAGTCTTAAACATAGAAAAAACCAAAATAAACTAAAGTATCATGAAATATTTAAAAATAAACAGCTTCAAATTCTCCCGCCTAAGTCTCTTCATCTTCAATAAACACAACCGCCTCTTTCTGCAAGGGTTCCTCCTATGCCTTCATCCTTGCCTTGTAATATTTATACCTAGAAGAAATTGAAACTATCTCTTTGCTTCTCGAGGTCACAATGATTTGTAGTCTGGTTCTCATCTTGGATAAAGTTGCTTCAGATTCAGCCAAAGTTTGAGATCTCCTATTCACTTCAATTTTGAAGGACTCAAGATAGACCTGTAGTCTCTCAATTTTTGAAAAGGACTCCTTAGTTGATGTAGCAGGATCTGCTATCTCTTTGTTAAACGCTTCTTTAAACTTCAGGAACACCTCCCTCATATCCAAAATATTATCATCGAACTCATCATGATATCCACCTTCAAGTCATGAAAATTGGATTTAATCTCTACTAATAGATCCAAAAATATTTTGAGGACTTCATAGATTTCATTTACTAGCCTATCATAAACACCCAATTTTCAATCAAGTAAGTTGGACCAAGAAGAGTCTAGTTCCTCGGGATCATTTACAATATGTTCACTCACCAACTTTATTCGATCCATGGAAATCAACTCTTTAATCTCTTGAGAGAGAACATAGAGGCTAGTTTGATCTTTCTAAATCTATCTAAACTCTTCTATTAATGTTTTCCTCTTCTCCACAACCTAGGTGTAAAAAATCATAGACTTACTTATAAAAAGAGAAATTTATTGATACATTTCATCAATCCACTCACTGACAGCTCTAGAATTTCCAAGGTTTCTCCTAATTGATTACATAGAGGATGCATTAATATCTACTCTCTGAGAACTTGATGCTTTATCAAATATGATAGAGGGAATCAGAGAAGAAATGAAGTTCTTCAAATCAAGGATTTGTGACTGCAAGTTCACCTTCTCTTTCCTTTCTTCCTTTACACGTTTAATCAAAGCATTGATGGAATAATTAGCATGGTATACATCACCTTAAAATGTTTGAGGCACCATATCAATGTGTGTGATCTTATAATCTGTCTCAGTTATCTCATCGTCATTCAATTCCTTTAAGGGATCTGCAATTTCTAATATTTGATTCCCAGAGACAGGATCAGTCAACATCCTCAACATTTTCTAAGCCTTCTTCTGTCTTGAGGAAGACTAAAATAACTTTGTAACTGTGTCAACTCCAACCATTTTCGTAGGAGTGTATTTCCTTTTCTTCTCTACAACCTTTTTCAACCAAACTATGGAAGCTCCTACCAAAACATCTTTATTTCCATGTACAATTTCCTTTGACTCAATAGGGAGGATAAATGTATTCTCTCCCAGGGAGGAGGGTACTTCGAACAAAGGAGGAAAGGTATTATCTTCAACAATTTTCTAGAAAATAGCATCTGAATCCTCTACCATTGGCTTTGCTTGGTTGACCTTCCTTTTAGCGACCGAAGTGGATACACTATCTTGCTCACATACTAATTTCAACTTAGTTGTCTTCTCAAGTTTTTCACCATCACCTCTAAACTATAAATTCACACTAGAGGGCTTGATAGGCAATCTTTCCGATGATGATCTTATTGTAACAGTTGGAGTGGAGTTCAATTCTTTCCTCTAAGAAGACTTTGGTTCCTGAGTAGAGCCTGTAGCTCACCTTCATTTCCCTCTTAACCAATCCTGAGTTTTGTTTAACACAGGAGTGGATTGTACATTCATATTAAAAGCTTCATTTTTACTCCAGTCTATCTTAGGATGAGATTTATCTGGTAGATCATCATATTCTAGATCAATAACCACTGAATCTTCAGTGGTGTCCTCAGGAACCTGGATTGAAAGACCAAACAATTGAATTTTTCTAAGGGTTAACCTCATGCAATCTCTTTTTAAGACCTCATTCTCATCTACACAATCCTCCCATTAATCTTCAATAGAGGGTTGATGTTGATATGAAGTTTCCCCATACAGATTTTGCTTCACAAAACCTTTGCTATCAAAACCTACCCTCATGAATAAATATTGGAGATTGTATTCTTTGAAGACTTTTTTAGCACCTTTTGCTACTTGGTTGTTCTTGCATGTAAAAGAGGGAGTAACCAATAGGAATGGATAACCTCGCTTCCCCATGCTCATATATTTCACATTGACCAAATCCATCTATCTACAGACTTCCAAAAACACCAGAAAATCCTTCGGATACATAGGTAGTTTCAATGGGGCTTTCTCATAGCCTCCAATCCTCAAATATGAAAATATTTCAAACTGAATATAAAAGCTTCCAAATTTTGATACCAGGGATATAGACTCAGGAGAAAAAAGTATTTCAGGGTTTCCATCTAACTTCCTCATAGCCTCCATTAAAAATGTGTCATTGACCATGTTAGAGTAAAGTAATTAATTAACTTTACTCTCCTCTTAAGATTTCGCCTTGCACACATA
The DNA here is from genome assembly GCA_007115665.2 of Sequoiadendron giganteum. Taxonomy (NCBI): domain Eukaryota; kingdom Viridiplantae; phylum Streptophyta; class Pinopsida; order Cupressales; family Cupressaceae; genus Sequoiadendron; species Sequoiadendron giganteum. The sequence goes on along the minus strand of VCHN02000014.1, from coordinate 44,678,662 downwards.
TTAGTCATTTAATAATTAACATTAATTATTAAATGCACTCACCTTTAGGGTTAGTTTTTCCTTTTAGGTTTTGATCTCCTTTTATAAGGATTGATCTCTTGTATTTTCTTTTATGCTCTATTCATTTTTCTGGAATACAACTTGCACATTGTGAGAGCCAAACCCTTGTCTTGATCTCTCTCTTTCTTTGTGATAATTCTTTTGCATGCAGGTATTGATCGGGTTCTGTGGATTTACATTTCTCAAATCCTACATGGTATCAAAGCCAGATCTGCTGCAGCTTGTTCAGTTTTTGAAAGAATTAGAGATCTTTTTTTGGTTGCATCAGATCTGTGTTTGTTTTCTAGTTTTTATTTGGAATAGGGGGTTTATTTTTTTGGTGCACTTTGAGCTTGAACGGACCTCACCATTGAGCTCGGAGCATCCAAAAACCCCTATTTTGATATAAAATTCATCAAATTTGGCTTCACGGCATTAGATCTACGAGGGTTTGATGTTTTTTGAGGGTTCCTGATCCAGAGCGTACCTGAAATTTTGGAGTGATTTCAGCCCAAACGGACCTCACCATCGCATTCAGAGCGCCCAAAAACCCTTAAATCAACTGTCAAATCGTCGAAATTGGACACAGTGACTCCGAGAGGAAAAAAATTTCATTTCTGGGTCATACGGCCTAGTACGGCACGCAATCCGAAAAAAATAATTTAAAAATCACAGAGTTATGGGTGCCGCCATCAGTTAACCGCTAGCGGTTAACACTTAGCGGTTAATGCTAGCGGTTAGCCTGACCACCAGTCTTAACCTTCAAACCTTTTTGGAGCAGTTTTGGTATTTTGGTCATAACTTTTGCATACGAACTCGGTTTTTCGAAAACAAAATATTGTCAAAAAGCCGGTTCCGAGCCCGTTCTGATGGTGTAGGAATTTCTTCAAAAATATTCAGTTTGCATGCAGTTTTTTGCAGTCAAAGTCAGATGATCTTTTTGCACTCCGAAAGGCATAACTTGCTCAATTTTGCTCCATTTTTTGAAAGCGAATAGGCGTCGGAAAGGTGGTTCTATGCTCTTTCTAGATCTTCAGTTTATTTCACTAGAAAATTCTTTAGGTAAACAAAGATTTTTCTCATACATATTCTACTTTCTATTATTTTTTGGCTTTCAGTTTGTACTGGGGATTGGTTTTTTTCATTGTGGGGGGGTGTTTTTTCTTGCTTTATGTCATTTACATCAGAAAACCAAAATCTCTAAACACTAAAACAAAACAAAAACTCCTTCTGCATCTTCTGTCTAGTTCTGAAAGACCACTAAATAATAACAAAAAAAATTCAGAGCAGTTGAGGCACAGTTCACAGCATGGCCGAAAATACTTCTAGTGTTGAACTTCTCACACCTCATAACTATCATACTTGGAAGACATTTATGACACGTCTTCTTAGATCAAAGGGGTTGTGGTCCTGTTTAGATACGGTTCAGCCAATTTTGACAAGGCCATTTGAGATTATGCAGCATAGAAATAAGATGGATGAGGCTATGGGTTTGATTTCCTTACATGTTTCAGATAGCTTGTTGTTTCATCTTGATGCATGTAACAGTCCTCTTGAAATGTGGACCAAGTTCAATGATTTATTTGGTACCATCAATCAGTTCCGTGCACTACAGATTGAGGCAGAGTTGACTTCACTTGTACCTGATTCTTTTCCCTCCATTGAGGACTTTCTGATGAAATTCAAACAACAAAGATCTCTTCTACAGGGTTGTGGTAAGGTTAAGACTGATACAGAGTGTATTTACCTGATTTTGTCAAAGCTTCGTGGGAACTTTCAGATATTCTCATCTACCTTCCATTCCACTATGGATGCCTTGGGTGCACATTTTACCATGCCTTCTTTTGAGGTGTTTTGTGATCGTTTGACATGAGAGCAGGCTAAGATATCACAGTTGGATGCTCTCACAGGATCACCGCACCAAGCATTGGTAGCACAGTCATCTCAGGGGAAGCAGAAGCAGAAGCAGAAACAAAAACCACAGACCACAGAGCATTGGAAGGATTCTAGTTCACAGAAGACTTCTGATTCACCTTCTCCTAAGGGGGAATCATCGAAGAAAGATAGACCTAAGTGTGCTTATTGCACTAAGCTAGGACATGATGAGTCCAAGTGTTATGAGAAGAAGATAGATGGATATGCAAAACAGGTTTCAGATTTGACAGCTCTTCTTGAGAAGAACCATATTCATCACTCTTCTTCATCTACTTCAGGCGGGTCTTCTTCTTCACCATCATTCCAGATAGATGGACAGGCCCCACATAAGGGTCATGCATTATGTGCAACCACCAGTTCACATTCATCTAGATGGCTACTGGATTCAGGTGCTTCACACCATATGGCATCTTCTCAGGACATGTTCTCATCTTTCGAGGCTGCGTCCTCACCACACATATTGATGGGTAATAACACTTATATGAGTGTATGTGGGAAAGGTTCTATCGATATTGATGACGGTACATTCAATGATGTACTATGTGTTCCATCTTTGTCCACTAACCTTCTCTCCATCTATCAGATTGCTCATAGTGGGACAGGGAAGATAGTTGAGTTCACACCTGATTCAGTGCACATCAGAGACATTCAGACTGGCAACATTGTTGCAACAGGGACAGTTGATCATTCTTCCCGATTGTATGCATTCACACACTTTGGTCCACCATCTCCCTCTCTTTCTACAAGAGAGCATGCAGTATCTGAGGAGAAGTTCGGTCACTTGAACTTATGTGTTCTTCCATTTGTTCATGAGACTAGTGTTGAGACTTCTACACCTCTTCCTCCTGTTGAGATCACATTTGTTCAGCAGGATACCTCTTCAGTTGTGACTGACATTGTTGCTCCACTCATCGAGCCATCAAGTGCAGTTGTTGAGGCCATATATGAGGATATTCCTTTCCTCACAGATGATAGATTCAGCACACCTGTTATCCCTTCTTCATTGGAGATTCCATTTCAGGATCATCTTGAGTTGTTTGATTCACCATTTTGTTATTCATACACTCATGTTGTTGTTTCATTCTTCAGTGCGCATCATCCAAGACTTCCATTTTCACCTCACATCCAGGGATTTCCTCTTCTTCGACCGTTGGATCTGTTTCTTCCTCCGAGGCGACACATCGGTTTGATCATTGGCACAGGGGTTCTCTCATTCTGGGGGGGCTTTGGAGTCTCCACTCTCTCTCATGGGGGGGTATCTGATTGTATATCTGCATATGTTCTTGAGAGAGTCTCTTGAGACATTTCATTTGTACTTTCTTTTTGCATCTCTTTTTGGAGAGGAGTTTTTTCCCACTGGGTTTTCTCCTTTTCTCCGTTTCATAGAGATTTCCTTGTACTTGGGTACCTGATCAGGCCTAGTTGCCGGGACCCAATTTTACCTTCATGCATTGTAGTTACTTTTGCTTTCTTGCACTAGTTTGTAGCTGCACTCTTGCTCATCTTAAGGGGGGGTGTTAGAGTAAAGTAATTAATTAACTTTACTCTCCTCTTAAGATTTTGCCTTGCACACATATTAGTCATTTAATAATTAATATTAATTATTAAATGCACTCACCTTTAGGGTTAGTTTTTCCTTTTAGGTTTTGATCTCCTTTTATAAGGATTGATCTCTTGTATTTTCTTTTATGCTCTATTCATTTTTCTGGAATACAACTTGCACATTGTGAGAGCCAAACCCTTGTCTTGATCTCTCTCTTTCTCTGTGACAAGTCTTTTGCATGCAAGTATTGATCGGGTTCTATGGATTTGCATTTCTCAAATCCTACAGACCAAACAATATTCTCCCATCCCGACTTGCTTAGTGAAATGGGGATAACATTTGTACACAGGCACGCCAGAAGTTGGAGGTATCAAAGGTTTTAACCCTGGCCAGAAAGATCTTTCACTAGCTATGACATATATCAAGCAGGAACACAGATGGAAGGTAGTTTTTCTTGGGAAATTGACTAATTTCTCATTTAAATGGAAACAAATTAATTTAGCCCAGTAGATGGACACATTCTCATCATAGATAACTAGAATAAATTGACACATCCAGTCCTCAAAAGGCTCTACTCATGTATTCCCAGCAATACAATGTAACAGAGCAGTAGCATCCACAATTTCTTCTTTAAAATGAGTTCTTTTGAGTTTGGTGGGTATCTAGGACTTACCTTTCTTTTCAGACTTCAACCAACCCTTGGTTATGGAATTCTTCCACCAGTCTTCTCTAGCTTTGAAAAATTTATTGGTTGCAACAACCAACACTTCTCTTACAGATGCCTTCCCAGGAATTCCAAACGCACGAGAAACAGCCTCGGGGGAAATTCTGGTAACAATGGTTTCGTTAATGGCTTTTATTTATCCCATTCCTGGAATATATCTCCTCGCACAGGCGCTAACCAAGTCCACACTCAGGACAACCTCTACGAATCCTTCAGCATGAGCTAATCCATTTTCTAATAGCTTCACGTCGACAACAAATTTTCTATTGCTTTCCAATCGCGTCCAGTTTCATCCAACCTAAAAGACCCCAAATTTGTGTCCCTCACACCAAGCCAATGATTTCCAATTTCAGAGTACATGAGCTCACAATGAACAAAGGGAAACTCAGTTGCTTGAAAGATGATTGCAGAGAACAGATGCACAAATGAGAACTAGAATGAATAAATGTCCACCACCCTTTTTCATGCAAAAATAATAAGATGTGCATTTGGTATCGAATTAAAGCAACGCCTTATTTTAATCCTCGGTAGAGCAACCCTCGAGATTGGAATGTTTCACAAAAATTATTAATAAGACATATCTAGGTTGTATTGTACACTTTATTAAATACATAAGCAATGCCTCAAAATATGCAAATGAAGAACACATCGCCTTGTCGCGAACAATTGAAACTTCAAAACTCAAAATTGAGAGTTGCAAAGTTTTGAAAACCTTCGACACATCGACAACACTAAAGACTGATGCACCTGACATCGATAGGAAGGAACAAGTAGAACAGTCGGGGTGTTAAACAAAACAAGAACCCAATGACTTAGACTTAAGAACACTGGATGCCAACCATATGAGTTTCAAAACTTAAAGAACGCGCAATAAGGGGTTAGAAAATACAAAGACCTCGTGACAAAGGAAAAAATGATGGAAAAACTTAGACTTAGGCAATATATGAGGAAACAAAGACCACAAAAGCTGAAATTAAATATTACATGACAAAAAATATAACCATATGGCTCTGAATGGGGACCATGATGGGCAAGACATAGAGAAACCAGAACCATGACATATAGCCTTATCCATTGGGCGACGGAGTCAAAAATGGACACACCAAAAATGAGCAAACAAACAAAGAAAAACTATATACAAGGACCCAAAAGAACAATCATTCCAGAAATTTTAAATCTTTCCCATTGTAGGCAAGATGCAGGACAATACCATCAGGATATGCTAGCCGAAAAGCATGATCTCCAAAAAAATTTTTGATAGTGAAAGGTCATTTCTAGAGAGAATCAAAAAATTTATGCGCCCCCTTTGCTTCTCTTCTCCTATACCAAAGAAGAACCGAATCACCAACTATAAAATTCTTTTATCTAGCTCTTTTATAAAAAAAAACCGTCACCATCTACTGATGTCTGGTAATCTTATCCACTACAACTTCTCTTTCTTCTTTGAGTTTTATTAGGTACATAACCCACTTTTATAAAGCAGTCAAGAATTGTTCATCTTCAATAATTTTTTGCAAATTGAGGGAGGAAATATCTAATGGTGTAGGCAAAGTACTATCGACACCATATACTAATTATAAAGGAGACATACCAATAGCTCTCTTACAAGTAACCCTATCATCCCAAAGAGCGTCATATAACTTCTTATGTCGTCCCCTCTAATTTTCATCGACCAACTTCTTGATAATGGAGATGAGATTCATATTGCTTGACTCTATCTGCCTATTGCCTTATGGATCATAATAGTTGGATGAATGAGCAAGGCTAATACCATATTCATAGCAGAAAAGAGTAAGCTCAACAGAAGAAAAAGAACTATCATTATTGGCAACAATTTTCTTGGGTAGCCCGAATCTTACCAAAATATTCTCCTTTAAGAAGTTACGGATAACCTCAGTGGTGGTGTGTTTCACAGGAATGGCCTCTACCCATTTAGTAAAATAATCAGTAGCAGTCAATATGTGTGTATGTCCTGCACTTGAATTTGGGTTGACTAGCCCAATAAAATGTAAGCCCCACTGTTGAAAAGGCTCATCAATTACCATAGGATTCAAAGGTAAAGAAGCAAGTTGTGGTCTACAGTAAAATTTCAACACTTTTCACATTTGAATACCCATTCATACGCATCCTTGAACATACCTGGCTAGTAGAATCTATGACACGGGATTATAAAGGTTGTCATCGAAGATGAAAAATGTCCCCCGCATGCCTCGCTGTAAAAAATTTCCAGTAATCTTTTATGTTGTTCCTTATAAGCGCACCTTAGGGAGGTTCTATCCACACCTTTCTTATACAAATTTCCCTCCGAGAAAACATACTTATTTTATTTAAGCTTTAATTTTCTCTTTTATCTAGATGATAAATGTGATGGGAAATCGCCATAGGTCAAGAAATAGGAAACATCAGAAAACCAATCATCTATTGTGTTGGTGAATAATACGAAGGGTAACTTTTCCTCCTCTACTGGTTTACTTTTGGCAATCATATTTTCTAGACTCTTTCCTCTTACTAGATTGGTGGGCTAAATATCTAAATTATACTCTTGAATTTGAGCTATCCAAGATCCTCTCTTATTACAACCAATATCTTGTTGAGTAAGGATACTTTTCACCACATTTTCAAGAACTAAAATAGTAGTATGAGAATGAAGAATGTAAAACCTGAAATTCTTGAGCACTTTTATGATAGCATACACATGTTTTTCAAGTGATGAGTATTTGAGTTCATATTTCTTCAAAGGGGTACTCATGAAAGAGATAGGAACTTCAAAACCCTTCTCATTCTTTTGCAGTAATATGGTCGACACAGTGTGTTTAGAGGCATAACTATATATGATAAAATCTTTATTAAACCTAGGATAAACCAAAGTTGGGGCATTTTCAATTATGGTCTTAATATTTGCACAAGCTTGTTTTCCTTCATTACTCCACTTAAAAATTGAACATTCTTTCATAATATCTCAGATGGGCTTTGTCAGCTCAGCAAAATCAAGAATGAATCTCCTTAGAAAGTTTACCTAACCAAAAAAAGATCTGGTACCATCTTTGTTAGTTGGTAGTCCCAGCTACATGATTGCTTTTACTCTTTGTGGATCAATCTTAATTCCATCCTTTGAAACAATTTGACCTAGGATTTTTCCCTTGGTTACAACAAAAATAGATTTCTTAGGGTTCAAAGAGATACCTTCGTCCCTGCAACATTGTAATTCTATTTCCAAATCATGCAAATGATTGCCCATTTTTTCGAAAAAACCTGTTAGATCATCCAAATAAATCACTATAATTTTATTCCTTAGATCACCCAAAAGATAAATCCATCGCCCTCTTAAAATTAGCTACCTCAACCTGATTATAGCTTGAAAAATCATCAAGCATAGACATCATCTCAGAGCCAGCAATCGTCTATAGAATGTGTTCCATCATAGGTAGGGGGTAATTTTCCTTCAAAGATACCTGATTTCAATTCCTAAAGTCAACGCATATCCTTATTTCTCCATTTTTCTTTCTCACAGGAACTATATTAGCTACCTAGGTAGAGTAATGTATGGGATAAATTTTTTTGGCTTTAAGCATCTTATCAATCTCATTGAAAATGGCCTCAGCAACCTTCGGATTATAATTTTTTTGTTTTTGTCTAAAAGGTGTGGCACCAGGCTTTAAGGGAATCTTATGTTGGAATTCTCCATTTCTAAACTTTCTCAGATCAACATAACACCATGCAAAAACATCTTTATAATGTGTCAATAGAGAAATTATTCTCTCTCTCCTTTGAAACAACACTTTCCAATGCAAACCATCTTGGGATATTCTTTTATACCTATTTTCACTTTATCATACTTAGCAAATGACTCAACAAAGACTTTTCCCTTCTGCTTTAAATACTAATCATGTCTATTAAACAAATGCTCTAGCGAAACTAGACCTATCAGAATCTTATTACCTTTTAGTTGAGGAAATTTTGTCTCCCTTTTATCAGGAGCCACAATACCTCCTTCTAAGTCATCATTACTTGTGTCATCACTGCCTTAAAAATAAATGTGAGCAAAGGCTTCAGCTTTCTCCAAAAAATCAATAATTTGTCGATCATTATTGAACACTAGCCAGTGTTTCATGTTATCAAGAACATTGGGCCTATACATAATTTCAATTCTGTACGATTCATCTTTGAAATTTGGATGAGGCAAGAGTAATGATGTAGATACTTCTAGAGAATCGGCCCTAACATTTCATTCCCTGGGAACATATTCTATAGAAAAAGCATCAAAATCTTCTATACAGTCACACTCTATTCTTATAATGCTTGAGGTGATTGTTTTTAACAGTGTAAACATTTCTCACCTATTTTACAACCAATTATGCATCTCCTATAGCCCTCAACTACTTAATACCTTTTTCTTTAGCTACATTCAGACCAAACAGTAAAGCTTCATACTCAACCGTATTATTAGTATTAGCAAATTCCAATTTAAAAGCAAAAGGAAACTTGTAACCATTAGGTGAAATCAAATCTACTCTAGTACCTAACCAAACATTAGCACAACTTCCAACAAACTCCAATGTCCATAATTCATTTACCAAATCAGGGTTGATAAAGTTCAAATCTTGCTCTTGGTTAGAAGTACACATATATGTTCCTGGTCATGTTTCAACAAACAAACTATCTACTCTTGGATCTCCATATTTTAATACCGTAAACTTGGCATTAGGTTCAGGGTTTAGACATATCTTCTTTCCATCCAAGGGTATCAAATCATGAGACCAATCCATCTGAATTTCTCCTCCCAAATCTTTACAGAAACTCCTACTTAGTAGCATACCATAGCTTGCAGGAATGTCAACAACCAATATAGTCAATTTTAGTCTCTTTTTGGGAAAAGAAGCAAAGGCTACTTGGGCATCTTTGATTTGACCTATAATGGGAACTGGAGACCCATCCATAGAATTACATTTACCCTATGAGGAAGTATAGGACAGACCTAGGGCTCTAGCTATTTGGGTCGGCATTACATTTTCTGAAGCACCAGAGTCAATGATACAATTACTGAACCTAAAACCAGAAATGTATAATGATATAAAGAAAGATTTTGGTTTCATGAATGGATTCTGTGAACTCAAAGGTTTATCTACAGTATTAGAGAAAATCTAATTCTCGAGATTAGCTTCATTATCATTGGAAACTTGAGCATTACAATGAGATGGGGAGGGATCTTGTTTAACATATTTCAACAATCTATCTAACTTTGAGGGATTGAGTCTCAAGTATTCAACTTGTGAAATTTGAACTTAAGTATTTTTACAAGATTTGACTATATAAAATAAACTAGATAATGAAGAATATGGTACATCAACTTGTACACTGCTAAGGGCAAATGATTCTATTTTTTCTATCTTGTTAGGATGTATTTCGGGGCTAGCAAGGAAGTGTCTTGATCAGCCTTGGGACATTGTGCCTTGGTACAGACAACACAGTTAGGATCATCAAGTCTGACATATACCTCTTCTCCTGATCCTGTATCTGTTACAAATTCAAAGAAGTTCATGTCGGCATCCTAAGATGGAATAGGCTCCTCTACATATGGCTCTACTGCATGTTCATTTGTTGTGAGCATCTACATAAACCTAATCATCTCAGGATAGGTAGCTCCATCAAGATCTTAAGTTAAATAGAATTTACAATGATTCATCTTACTGGAAGAAGGATCTTCAATTACCAATATTTGATTTGGGGCCCTTAGTGAAAGTGTTTTATTCGAAGATCCTTGACAATTTCTAAGAAAATCTTGATAGGGCGTTTGTGAAGAGCTCTTCGCCATTTGTCTTTTAAGAGTAATTAAGTCATTAGCTAATCTCTGAATGAATGCATTGGTAGAATTCATCGGTGATGGCTTACCAGTTTGTAACTCTTTTTTCCATTTCCTAAAGACTAACAAATCATCTTTTATAGATACTGCCCTGCCTTGTACGACAGTTGTATCAGCAACACCCTCCCATTTAATAATAAAACTCACATCTGGTGGAGGGTATTAATGAACATAGCTTTTAGTAATTCAGCCCCAAGTCTTATGTTAGCAGAAATTTTATTGTACAATTTATTGATTTTGGCCACAAAATCTCTCATTGACTCATGGACTTCTTTCTTCATTGAACCCAATTGGGCAACCAGAACTTGATCATTTCCTGCAAAATTAAATCTGTTCTCAAAGCTTTTTCTCAAGGTAGCCCAATTCTTGATAGAACCACTACGGAGAGAATAAAACCAATCAGCAATATCATTTGTAAAAGATTCTGCAAAGAGCCTCATAGCAACATCTTCATGTCGAATCACAAGAATGGATGAGGCAACAAAGAAAGCCTTTATATGTTCATCAGGAGAAACTTTTCCATCCCCACTGAATTTAGGTATGATCTTTCTTGAGCCTCTGGGAAAGTCATGAAGTTGTGCATTTGCTCCAAAGGTCAGAGGACCTATAACAGCCCCCCATGGGACTAGTTTTACCATAAACAAAGGAAATTTTATTTGCGTAGGAAGGGTTGTACAACACAGAAGAAGACTTTGACAAGATATCTTTGAAACCCCAGACACAATAGATTTAGAGGGAGCAAGGGAGGATGGCCTGCTAATGGACCTAACCTTTCGAGTGGGAGGAAAATATGAGAAATCAATGGTTTCCAAGAACTCAAAATCTTTATCTAAAACCCCTTTTTTTCTCATTGCTCCTACTATATCTTTTGGCAGCCAGGTTTAAACAAGACACATATAGGCTTGCGAAGTCGCCAACTTTTGTTTATTACTTGTTTTGAGGAGGGTTTCGCCTATTATTTACCTGATTTCTAGGGGCTTGTGTAGGTGGAGCTCCTACTCTTCTAGCTAGAGGTGGGGCATCTTCTATAAAAACAATCTCCTAATCATTCTCAAAGCATGTAGAATTTTCTCTGATAATATCTCTGAGTTCTTCTTCTTCTTCCAACACTTCGTTAACTCTATGATATTGATGGTTGTTTCTCCCTTGTTGCCAAGCAAGTAGTCTAAGACCAGTCACTATATCTTCTTGATCACCAACCAAACAATCTACGTTAGTTTAGAGAACAGGGGAACCACACTTCTGGAGAACCGTTACTATAAACTATAAAGCAATTTATCTCGCAAAAACAACAATATTTATTCTAAGTTATCCCCAACAAAGTCACCAAAAATGTTTTGGTTGACAGATTTATCATCTAACTCTATTTTCTCATGCCCAATAGAGGTGAAAAATATAACCATAGTTGAATCAGTGATGATATAACCTTCTAATTGATTCTTTGCATATTTTAAAAGGTGGCAGCTATCTTTGTTTAATATCCAATGAATAAATTTTAATTGGAGATGCTTTTAACCAGAAAGAAAACAAAGGAAGAGGATTTTAACAAGAAACCTTTAAAGGTATTAATAGAATTCATGTAACGAAACTGAAATAATCAAAATCACCACAACATCTTTATTCAAAGAGAACTAATACCATAGTGATGAAACAACTTCAAAGTAACAATTATTCCAATGATAGATCACTCATAGCAAAAAATTCAACATAAGCATAAATAATTCATACACCATAATTCAAAGATTTTATTTAAAAATTCAACATAAGCATAAATAATTCATACACCATAATCCATTACGAAAATGATTTTATTTCCATCATGGTGAATGAGCTCTGCTAGGGTTTTGTATTTTCTTCGGTCATCCTTGGCCCCTCTTGTGTCATACTATGCCTTCTGTGCAGGAAAATTCCTCCCTCATTGAGTACGGCCACATTTACTGCAGTTTTAGGGGTTTAATATGCCTTCAACTGACATTAACCCAAAAATTCATGCTAGTGTTAACGGTTCATCAACGCAATTCAATGGCTCCTCCTCTAAACAAATGTCCTCGAAAATTTGTTCTAAAAGTCTTTCACGAGGTAAGAATTTTGATGCCCCTACTAATGTAGTTTTTCCTTTACCTAATTTTGATTCTGCTTGCCAATGGCTCAAACAACACACCCTTGTGGGTTATTTTGTTGGGAGGACTCCCCCCGAAAGTGTGCTGAAAGAATGGGTCAACAAGGCTTGGGTCCCTCATGGGGTCCACCTTGATATGATCTAGAACTTGACCAAAGGCTTTTTTCTATTATGCTTCGCGAAAGTTAATCATGTCCAGTCCATTTTAGGGCATGGACCCTGGTATGTTAGGTCATCCTTGTTGGTATTCCAAGCATGGACCCAGGATTTTTCTATCTCAGATGTCAACAAAATGCGGGTCCCAGTCTGGATTGAGTTTCTTGGTCTACCTTTGCCATGTGTGCCCTTCCTGAACAACGTTGCTTCTTCTTTAGGGAGGTTTGTTTGTATCGAACCTGACAAGTTCTTCCAAGCCTGGCCACAGAAGCGGGTTTGTGTGGATGTTGATCTATCCAAGGATTTGAAAGATTATGTAGACATTCAAATAGGTGCTATTAGGCACACCCAGAAAGTCACGTATTTCAATTTTCCCAACATGTGTTATCGGTGCCAGTCAACTGACCATAAGATTAAGGATTGCCCTTTGATAGTTCCTCATACACCATCACCGTCATGATATGTTGAAAAGCCTCGCCAGACAGAACCTTCTACTAAGGCTTATTCAAAGTGGACCATGGTTACCAACCAAAAAAATAAGCCAACTAGTTCTGGGTCAGCACCCAAGGCCCCTAAACCATCCAAAGTTGTTTCAAACCCTTCTGAAAAGCGGACAACCACTCCTTCCAGAGCTATTACTGTTTCAGTACAGCCCAGTTCAAAGGCAATGCCTCAGCCTGCGGCTATTTGGTGCACTCATCCGCCTATTCCTCCCACAACGGGGACTCAACGGCGGTCTCGCAGTCCGTCTCCACCACCGGAAGAAGGAGAATATGTGCCAAAAAAGAGAAGGTTTTCACCCCCTATTCAGATTGGTTCAGTTCCACAGGATTTTTTAAAGAATGGTTTCTCTTCCCTGGTTGAGGAGGAACTAGGTTCTGAAAGCATGGAGGAGTTTCATCCATTAATTTTCTTTCATGGAATGTTCGAGGTCTAATTGACCTCTCCAGAAAGTATTCTGTTAGAGATACTTTAGAGAAATATTCGGGGATTGAAGTGTTTTGTCTCCAAGAAATTAAACTTATAGGATTTTTGCTTGCCTCGGCTAGATGTTCTATTTGGCCAGCCAGTACTATGTTTTACACTTTGCATGAAGCCAACATGGTCGAGCTACCACTTTTTTGTCCCCCCGATTCCATTCTCTCGTTTTGGATCATGGGACCAATCCTTTCCAGCGGGTCATCTGGGTTCTTCTCAATATTGATAATCATTCCTTCGGGATTATCAATGTTTATGCCTCTAATGATGTTGTGGAGGGCTCTTTGTTTTGGCACTAGATAGTTGATTCTCTACCAGTTGCCACCTGGTTTCTCTACGGGGATTTCAATATGGTTGAGGTGGCATATGACAAGGATGGCACCTTACCTTTCCATTGGGTTGCTGGTGAAAGGGAGGCGTGGTTTTACATGTGTAATAAACTAGGGATTTTCAACCCCAATATTGGCTGCCACCATTCTCATTCCCTCTGGTACACTTGGTGTAATTACATGATCGGTTCTGACAGAGTCTTTAAACACCTTGATCATGCCATGATCTCGGCTCAATATTTCTTTTCTTTTGCTAGCTCTGCCTTTCCTATGAAGTTGTTAGTAGATGTGACTCTATCAGACCACTTCCCAATTCATTTTCACATTGAATGAACTTCTGAACACGTCTCTTCTCTGTTGCAAGCCCACTCTGGCCCACATTCATCGAGTGTTGAATTTGGAATGTAGACCAACTGGGCATACATAGTTAATTACCTGGTGGAATGATCTCATCATTCATACTGCTCATTTCTTGTGCATTTATGGGCACCGGCTGGCTATCTTTCACTGGCGATCATATGAGGCTACCACTGTCGACTTGCGTACAGCTATGGAGGCTTTGGCTGCCAGTCCTTTTTCCTCGTCGCATGAAGTCAGGGTAGCAAAATTAAGCCACAAAAAGCAAGTGGATGATAATTATGTTGCCAGAGGAGCACAAATCAAAGCTCAGCTACATTGGCTTAAGATCGGTGATCATGCCTCCAAAGAATTTTTTTTGGCACTTCATGCTAGGCACTCATCCCCAAGCATCAAAAAAATCAAGGATGGCACTCGGGAGCTCTCAAAGCTTCCTGACATTCTCCAAGCCTTTGTGCACCATTACAAACAGGTGTTCACTACACAAGATTCCATGCCTATGTGACAACAAGCCCTTCAGGACTACCTTGTTGTTGTGCCACATAGGCTTTCCTCAGCCTAGATAAATTTTTGTGATCAATTGTTAACAATTGATGATCTCAAGGAAGTTGTTTCCTCTATGGCCGATGATAAGGCTCCTAGGATTGATGGCTTCCCTTATGAATTTTACAATGCTCTTTGGGATTGTGTTGGGAGCGACTTGCATCATGTCTATCCTGAAGTTTTTCACACCAATTCTCTATGCAATTTAATAAACAAGCGCAATATAAAATTCATACCTAAGCCCGAGGATACAGAGGATATTTGCAACTAGAGGCCCATCATGCTTCTCAATGTCTCCTATAAAATCATTGCCAAAGCCCTTGCTTTGAAAATATACAATCTCTTGCCTCAGGTGGTGTGCCAAGAGTAGACCGGTTTCATCAAATCCAGATTTATTCTAGATAATATCATTGTTGTTGGGAAGGCATGGAGTGGGCCCCATGCTCCAACAGAAAGTTGTGTTCATTAAAATTGACTTTGCTAGAGCCTATGATCACATCTAATGGCCTTTCATTCTTGCGATGCTGCAAGCCTTGGGGTTTGGACCCAACTTCATTCAATCTATTCAAATTCTTTTTGTTGATGTTTCGGCTTGCATTACCATTAATGGTCGCCAGTCTTTTGTTTTTGGTATTTTCCGCTCAATTTGTCAAGGGTGTCCTCTCGCCCCTTCTTTGTATGTGCTTGCAACTGAAGGATTTGGGTACCTTTTAGCCCATGATGTTTCTCAGCAGTGTGTCAAAGGGATTCTTCTCCCGAACTCACAAGAGAATCTTGTTAATGGCCACTTTGTGGATGATTCCTTTCTCACTCTCTTGGAGGAAGAAAAATCTATCATTGTTGCCCTTGACTGTCTTAACACTTTATGTCTTGCCTTCAGCTCTACCATCCAATGGCATAAGACCTTATTCTATAGGCAGTCGGTGTTACCCACCCCTGTGTGGCTTCAATCCTATAATTGGAAGTGGATCAAGCAAGGAGAGACTTTTCATTTTCTGGGCATTCCCTTTGCCTTCCAGGCTTCCCCTAGGGAGCTTTGGCAGGCCGTGCTCTCCAAAGTTGAGTAGAAGCTTGCTTTTTGGATTACCAAGCCTCTTTCTTTGGTTGGTAAGTTCCAGGTTTGTTTTAAAATCTTGGCAACCACTCATGTTTACTATTCCTCTTGTTGGGCTCCCTCCAAAGCTGCTTACAGTAGGCTTGAAAAGTTGTTGCGGGATTTTTTATGAGCCTCCTCTGAAACCCACAAGGGTTTCCATTGTGTCTCTTGGGAGTTATGTTGCCTCCCTAAGGATTCTAGAGGGCTTGGGCTACTCTCCACTCAACGATAAGGGACTGCTCTTTGTTTCAAATGGATTATCCAGGCCCTCATCGGAGATGAAGCAAGGAAGATTCTCCTCAGGCACTGTATTTAGTCTGGATTTCTTGCTCACAGACCCGCTTGGCAAGGAATAGGCTTCCAAACCCTCCTGGTTATGAGAGAGCATGTTTAAATTGTTGGAACTTTTGTGGCCAAGAGAATTTGGCATGCCTAGAAGGCTATCAAGTCTTGGCTCCGTTGGGCTGGAGCTAGATTTTGTGATGGGCTTTCACTCAATCAGAAGAACCTCTAGTGGTCTCCCCTTCTTGCTCAGAATACCCAGCCTCTGGCTAAATTTCCTTGGCTCAAAGCCCTCAGATTTCACAAAAAGGGCATTTAGACCCTGGAATAGCTCTTTCACCGTCCCACTATGCGTATCATGCAATGGGATGCTTTTAAGGCCTAGCATAGTCTTCAAAACCAAGACTGCGCCACTTTTGACAGGCTGGTGAGAACCATTCTGGTTGATATGCTCCCCCAAGTTGGCATTCATGGGCACAAACCTTAGTGGAAGGACTGGAAATGATTTCCAGAAACTCCTCTTAGGAGCTACAAGCCGCGGCTTGGTTACAGGTGGCTTTCACCCCATTTTCCTATGATCAACAATTTAAACTAGAGGTGGTTGCTTAATTCCTCCGCTCATGTCTAGCGGAGGATAGTTGATGTCATTTGGTCTGCAAGTGTTAATCCAAAGTTGGCCCACTTTACTTGGTGTATTTTTTTCCAAGCCTTGCCTGTGGGTTCTCAACTTATTCACTTGGGGGTCCAGGACCCTTGTTGCCCTTTTTGTGGGCAACCGGAAAGCTTCAAGCATTTCATCTAGTTTTGTCCCAGAGCTCAATAGCTTTGGACTTGGATACATGACTTCTTTCAACCCTTTCGGTCGGAACCCTTTTCTTGGCATATGGTTCTGCTTAGAGATCCACCTGGGATCCCTGCTAAGTTCACCCAGCTTTCACACACTTTCAAGGTGGAAATCCTCTTCAATATTTGGAAAGATAGAAATTCTTGCATATTTTCTCATTCTCAATTGGATATTAATGTTTCGCTCTATGCTAAAGGAGTTATTTGTTCTAATGTTCTTTTACAGATACAGGCGCAAGCTAATAAAGTTGCACTAGAGGTGGCTCAGCTACAGGTTCTCCTGGGCCACTGAGGCAATGCCCCGTGTGCTATGGCTCGGGCCCTCGACTCGCCCTCTTCCTCCCACAGTCGATCGCCCTCTCGAGGCTAACAAAAGAGTGGCACCATTCATCCCCATTCCTAGCCCCTTGCTCGGCGGGACTCTCACCCTCCTTGGGATGCTCGCTCTCCTCCATCATGGGTTGCTCAAGGGTGGCCTTCTGGTGGTGTGACGGGTAGTGGCAGTGGCGGTTCTGGGTGGCCCTTTGATACTCCACCTTCTTCTGGTTTTGGTTGGCCTACTAGTGGGAAAAAATTTCAGCAGCTGGTGCTTGCAATCTCGCCCCGATGCGAGGAAGAAGATAAAGAAAAAGATGATGATGGTTGGAGTACTCCTCCTGACGTCACTCTAGACCCCGTTGATGTATTGGAGAAAAACATGGATGATAGATACCCCCGAGATTTGTTGGCACTGCTCTGGCCGCATAATGGCCTGTTTGTTTTAATTTTTCATGCTTTTATACTTCTAGGTTGGGCCCACATCATCTGATATATTTTTTTCTCTAGGCATTGCCCATGTGACTCTTAGGGTGTTCCTTCTTACCACCTACCCTTTTTTTGCGAATATGTATTCTTATCTTTAAATTAGTATAGATATCTGCCTATTCATCGAAAAAAAAAAAAATATTACGAATGCATAAACTCCACCATAGTTTTCTATATCAGAATATTAGAAAATAGTAAATCCAAATAACAAAGTTTTTTCTCTAATGAGAAATCAAAGTTCACCCAAAATATCTAGAGCCATCAACTCATCCCATATTTAAAACATAACCAATTGTTTCAGGTAATGGTTTCTTGAAAGTAATTGTACCAAAAAGGATAATTCTTAAACTTAGAAAAGCCAAAATAAACTAAAGTATCATGAAATATTTAAAAATAAACAGCTTCAGATTCTCCCACCTAAGTCTCTTCATCTTCAATAGACACGACCGCCTCTTTCTGCAAGGGTTCCTCTTGTGCCTTCATCTTGGCCTTGTAATCTCTATACCTGGCAGCAATTGCAAGTATTGCTTTACTTCCCAAGGTCACAGTGATCTACAATCCAGTTCTCATCTTGGATAAAGCCGCTTTAGATTCAACCAAAGTTTGAGATCTCCTATTCGCTTCAATTTTGAAGGACTCGAGATAGACCTATAGTCTCTCGAGTTTTCAAAAGGACTCATTAGTTGAAGTAGTGGAATTTTCTATCTCTTTGTTAAACACTTCTTTAAACTTTAGGAACACCTCCCTGGTATCTAGAATATTCTCATCGAACTCATCTATGATATCCACCTTCAAGTTGTGACAATTTCCTTTAATCTCTGCTAATAGATCCAAAAATCTTTCGAGGACTTTAGAAATTTCATTTACCAACCTATCATAAACACCCAATTTCCAATCAAGTGAGTCGGGGCAAGAAGAGTCTAGTTCCTCGGGATCATTTACAATCTATTCACTCACCAACTTTATTTGATCCATAGAAATCAACTCTTTAATCTCTTGGGAGAGAACATAGAGGCTAGTTTTATCTTTCCAAATATGTCTTAACTCTGCTATTAATTATTTCCTCTCCTCCACAACCTGGGTGTAAAAAAGCATAGACTTACTTATAAAAAGAGAAATTTCTTGAGACATTTCATCAATCAACTCACCGACAACTCTAGAATAGCCAAGGTTTCTCCTAATTGATTGCATAGAGGATGCATCAATATCTACTGTTTGAGAACTTAAAGCTTCATCGGATATGATAGAGGGAATCAAAGAAGAAATGAAGTTCTTCAAATCAAGGACTTGTGACTACAAATTCATCTTCTCTTTCCTTTATTCCTTTACACGTTTAATCAAAGCATTGATGGAATAATTAGCATGGTATACATCACCTTCCAATATTTGCGGACCCATATCAAAGTGTGTGATCTTATAATCTGTCTCAGTTATCTCGTCATCATTCAAGTCCTTCAAGGGATTTGCAATTTCCAGTACTTGATTCCCAAAGACAGGATTAGTCAACATCCTTGAAATTTTTTGAGCCTTCTTCGGTTTTGAGAAATACTGAAATAACTTTCCAACTATGTCAAATCCAACCATTTTCATAGGAGTGTATTTTCGTTTCTTCTCTACAGCCTTTTTCAACCAAACCGGGGAAGCTCCTACCAAAACAACATCTTTATTTCCATGTACAATTTCCTTTGATTCAACAAGGATGATAGATGTATTCTCTCTCAGGGAGGAGGCTACTTCAAATAAAGGAGGAAAGGTATTATCTTCAACAATCTTCTAGAAAATAGCATCCTCTACCACTGGCTTTGCTTGGTTGACCTTCCTTTTAGGGACTGAAGTGGATACACTATCTTGCTCACATATTGATTTCAACTTAGTTCTCTCCTCAAGTTTTTCACCATCACCTCCAGACTATGAATTCACGCCAGAGGACCTGATAGCCAATCTTTCTGATGATAAAATTATTGTAACAGTTGGAGCGAACTATTGTTCATTCCTTTGAGAAGACTTTGGTTCTTGAGTAGAGCCTACAACTCATCTCCATTTCCCTCTTAACCAATCTTGAGTTATGTTTAACACTGGAATGGCTTGTACATTCATATTAAAAGCTTCATTTTTACTTTAGACTATCTTAGGCTGAAATTTATTTGGCAGATCATCATATTTTGGATCAATCACCATTGAATCTTCAGTGGCATCCTCAGGAACTTGGATTGAAATACCACACAATTGAATTTGTTTGAGGGTTAACCTCATGTAATCTCTTTTTAAGCCTCATTCTCATCTACACAATCCTCCCATAAATCATCAATATAGAGTTGATGTTGATATGAAGTTTCCCCTTTACATATTTTGTTTCATGAAACCCTTGCTATCAAAACCTGCCCTCATGAATAAATATTAAAGATTGTATTCTTTGAGGACTGTTTCAGCACCTTTTGCTACTTGGTTGTTCTTTCATGTAAAAGAGGGAGTAACCAATGGGAAAGGATAACCTCACTTCCCCATGCTCATATATTTCACATTGACCAAAGCCATATATCTATAGACTTCCAAAAACACCAGCAAATCCTTCAGATACCTAGGTAGTTTCAATGGGGCTTTCTCATAGCCTCTTTCCTCAAATATGAAAATCTTTCAAATTGAATATAAAAGCTTCCAAATTTTGATACCAGGGATATAGACTCAAGAGAAAAATGCATTTTAGGCTTTTTGTATAGCTTCCTCACAACCTCCATTAAAAATACGCCATTGACCAAACAATATTCTCCCATCCTGACTTTCTTAGTGAACTAGGGATAACATTTGTACACAGGCATGCCAGAAGTTGGAGGTATCAAAGATTTTAACCCTGGCCAGAAAGATCTTTGACTGGCTACGACATATATCAAGCAGGAACACAGATGGAAGGTAGTTGTTCTTTGGAAATTGACTAATTGCTCATTTAAATGGAAACAAATTAATTTTTCCCAGTCTATGAACACATTCTCATCATAGATAACTAGAATAAATTGACACATCTAGTCCTCAAAAGGATCTACTTGTGCATTCCCAAAAATGTGATGTAACAGAGAAATAGCATCCACAATTTCTTCTTTAAAATGAGTTCTTTTAAGTTTGGTGGGCAACTGGGACTTACCTTTCTTTTCAAACTTCAACCAACCCTTGGCTATGGAGTTCTTGCACCGATCTTCTCTAGCTTTGAAAAAAAAATTGGCTACAGCAACTGACATTTCTCTTAAAGATGCCTTCCCAGGAATTCCCAACGCACGAGAAACAACCTCTGGGGAAATTCTGGCAACAATGGTTCTGACAATGGCTTTTATTTCTCCCATTCCTTGAATACATCTCCTTGCGCAGGCGCTAACCAAGTCCACACTCAGGACAGCCTCTGGGAATCCTACAGCATGAGCTAATCCACTTTCTAATAGCTTCACGTCGATGGCATATTTTCTATTGCTTTCCAAACATGCCCAAAATTCATCCAACCTAAAAGACCCCAAATCTGTGTCCCTCACACCAAGCCAACAATTTCAAATTTCAGCCTACATGACCTCACAATGAACAAAGGGAAACCCAGTTTCTTGAAAGATGATTGCAGAGAACAGATGCACAAATGAGAACCAGAATGAATAAATATCCACCATCCTTTTTCATGCAAAAATAATAAGACGTGTTTTTGGTATTGAATTAATGTAATCCCTTATTTTAATCCTAGGTAGAGCAACCCTCGAGATTGGTACAATTCACAAAAATTATATTGATAAGACATCTCCAGGTTGTATTGTATGCCTTATTAAATACATAGGAGGTGCCTCGAAATGTGTGAATGAACAAAAAATAGCCTTGTCACGAATAATTGAAACTTCAGAACTCAAAATCGGGAGTTGTGAAGTTTTGAAAACCTTTAACACATCAACAACACTAAAGACTAACACACCTGACATTGATAAGAAGTAACAAGTAGAACAGTCGGGTTGTTAGACAGAACAAGAACTCGAGGACTTAGACTTAAGAACACTGGGCCTGACCATATGAGTTACAAAACTTAAAGAATGCACAACAAGGGGTTAGAAAATACAAAGACCCTGCGACAAAGGAAAAAATCATGGCAAAACTTAGACTTAGGCAAAATATAAGGAAACAAAGACAATAGAAGCTTAAACTAAATATTACATGACAGAAAATATAACCATATGTAACAATCTTTATTGAATTAAATATTATTTTACAAGACATATGTATGTTGTTGTTGCACCTGAGGGGAATGAAGAGGAAACACAATATTAGTTGGCTCAATGTGGTTAGAGAAAACGTAATTTGATACATCCTATAGTATCTGATGATAACTATGAGTATCCAAGTATTTTGTGGTTGTTGTGGGCACTTGGCTATGAAAATATCTAATAAGAAAGAATGGTTTTCCTACATTTGAAGACTATGAAAGATATAATAATATTATACATTACTCACATTTGATTGTGGCAACCAATATTAAACTAGTTAGATATCAAGGGAGACCTGCTAATAAATTTTTATGGACACTTTCTATGGATGAGCATGAGATAGACATAGATGAATTACGAAAAATAGAGGATGCAGATGGTACAACAGAATAAATAAATATAGGTAATTATATAGTTGTATATATTTAATTGATCTAATCTATATATAAAGTTAAAAATTTCTTGCATATCTTAGAGTCAAGGCTCATGTGTATCTCCCCTTAATTCATCTTCTTATATTAGTCTTAAGTTATTTCTTCATTATAGTTAATCATTTTTGTTTCAAGTCTCCCACAACTAGATGTATTACAAAATATTAAGGATTTAGATGTTATAATATAATTTGAATAAATACAGGTAACTATGTACAATTCTATACATTTAATTAATAGTCAAAATATAAAGCTAATTAATTCATTGTCATCTTATAAAAAGTTTAGAATTGATTGCATATTTGGGCCTTAAGTCATATCCTCTTAGGCCCCGTTAAGTCATCCTAGATTATGTACCATTTTAAGCCATCTCTTATTTATAGAACTAATTTTCTTGCATCACACATTTTTTGAGTCAAGGATCGCGTGTCTCCCCTTAATCAATCATCTTAGGAGCCCTTAAGTCATCGTCTTACCTACCCCAAATCCATCCTCTTTCATCTCCTAATGTCATTCTCTTAACTCCCCTTAAGCCATCCTCTTAGGACCCCTTAAGTCATCCTCTTAGCTACCTTGAATCTATCCTCTTGCATCCCCTTAAGTTATTCTCTTAGCTCCCCTTAATTCATTCTCTTAACTCCTTGTAAACCATCCTCTTATGTTATTCTTAATCCAACCACTTAGCTAGCCTAAATCCATCTTCTTCCATCTCATTAAGTTATTCTCTTAACTCCCCTTAATCCATCCTCTTAGGAGCCTTTAATTCATCTTCTTAGCTACCCTAAATCCATCCTCTTTCATCCACTTAAGTCATTCTCTTCACACCCCTTAATTCATCCTCTTACCCCTCTTAATTCATCTTCTAATTATAGATAAATTTCTCACATGAATTCGACTCAAGGCTCATGTGTATCTCCCCTTAATCCATCTTATTATGTTAGTATTAATTCATTTCCTAATTATAATTAATTATTTTTCAGGTCTCCCGCAACTAGATGCATTACAGAAAAGAGAGAATGCAGATGTTGAACACACCAGGATACTAAGAGGGGGGTGAATCAATATCTTCAAAAATTAAACACTTTAGATCATAAACCCTTCAACAATATGCAAATTTAAACTTTTAATAAGATCAACAACTTATGAATAGATCAACAACACTTAAATGGCTCCATGAAAATTCCCCACCAACAATTCATTGTCGAAAAATTCACAGCAAGAAAATTTACTGCCATGACAAATT
This sequence comes from Sequoiadendron giganteum, assembly GCA_007115665.2. Taxonomy (NCBI): domain Eukaryota; kingdom Viridiplantae; phylum Streptophyta; class Pinopsida; order Cupressales; family Cupressaceae; genus Sequoiadendron; species Sequoiadendron giganteum. Next base: position 44,655,157 of record VCHN02000014.1, on the reverse strand, counting down.
CATCGTAAGGAAAATTCACCACCAGCAATTCACTACCATGGAAAACTCATCACATTAACATATTTAATATATATTTCCAAGACTTCAAAAAAAAATTGCAAAAGAATAATTTTCACCACATTAATAATAGAAATACATACCTCCATTATTATTTTGCAAAACAATTCACAGTCTTGAAATATATATTAGAAATGTTAATGCGATGAATTTTCCACGGTGGCAAATTGTTGGTGGTGAATTTTCCTTGCGGTAAATTTATCATGGCGATGAATTTTCTTCCGGTTAATTGTTGGCAGTGAATTTTTTGGTGGTGAATTATTGGCAGTGAATTTTCCTGATACCCACTTAAACAAATTAGCATCAATGAAAGATAAAGAAAAGAACACACATGCCCAAGATAACACCAAATTTATGTAGAAAACCCAAGGAGGGGAAAACCATGGAGAGAAATCTCTCAATATAGGAAGCTTATTGTGTATACAATTACAAATTTTTTTAAGGCTCACTTCCTAAGGAAGCACACTACTCTCGGAAGGACTTGCAGGCTAAGGAACACAACCTTAGGGAAAGATACAAAGGGCTTATAGTATGGAGGGACACAACCTCGAGGAAAGATACAAATTACAAGCACCTACTAAAGAGACACATTGCGTAATAGCAGTATACATGAAGATTTAGAAATTACAACATTTGTCAACAATAGACTCTGTTGACTGAGGCATTAAAGATCATTTGATTCTTCTTTTTCTCAACTCACTTCACCAATCCATACTTGCATACCACCGCACACATTCTCATCTTTTAACTAATTTTTTCTTTCATTTACATCCTCCACAAGATCACAAAATACCAATTAGGTCAGCCAAAAGAGAAGATAAACAATAATTCCAACAAGTCAGCCATAAAAACACAATGTGATCCTATCCAAAATATAGAGAGGACCAAAAAAATATTATTTAATCTTCCAATGTGATCCCAAACAAAACACATGTTGCCACACATCACCCTAAGTCAGTAATAAGGAAATGTGTAGATGAAACATGTATCGCATTACTAGTTTGCCCAAAAACACACTTGCAACTAAATTTTCTCAATGTGGTTCTCAACCAGATAGTTCAATACCTAAATACATCTTAACACAACTTCATATGCTGGTGCAAACCCTGAAGCATATAGTTCAAGCAAGAGAATAAACCTTATAGGTCAGTCATCCATAAATTTCCTAGAAAACCAACTCAACACAGCATGTGGCACAAAACAAATCAACCACTGACATACAGACAACATATATATATTCCATGAAAATACAATAACACTTGTAGATAATTATATCACACTATCATGCCACAAACAGCCATCACAAACCAAACAAAGACATAACACTTCATTCTAGAAGCACATAATACACAACCATGAGATAGAACACTAACAACACAACTTGTGCTATCACCAAAAAATAAAAAGTGAACTAAGATACTACAAAAGCATTGAGAGCATTCTAACCAAGACATAGGAGCAAAAACATCAATAAAAATAAATGTAGAGAATTTTCTAGACCAATCTAGACAACCAATAAAACTGCCAATACATTGTAAACACTAGAAACCTCCTTGGAAACACAAGTGACTTAAAAAGATAGGAGTGAAAAATCCATAGAGCACAAACATAGAATCCCAAACAACAAGATCATATCTTCAATAGTAGAGGAATGTGAATTATTCTCCCAAATAGTCTTCAAGGAAACTTCCTGAAGAAAAAACTTTCACCAACTTGTAGAGACCAAAACTTCCTTATAGAAACGTGAAATTTCTCAGGAACATTAAGAGAGATCACACAACATATTAGAGACAATTAGCAACATCTCTCCAACTTTAACATTACTTCTAATCCTCATCTTAATATATCATTATGATATCATCTCTTCTAACAACAACCATACTCATTACATCTTTACTTGTCATCAAACAAGGCATGGTCCATACAACCATGAACATATCATCATAGAGTATCAAAAACATACAACTGAAAGCACCAATGGCAGCCTAAACTGAGTGTATATAGAAGCATCAATGACAACCAATGTTAAACACCAATCTCACAAACATATGTAAGAATCTCACCAAGTGTTGACATCACAATAATCTCCCCAAGTGTTGAGATCAATGACAACCAATTCCAACAATATCCCTCTTTTTCATTGTTGGCAACACACACCTACACATTTTCCCCCTTTGACATCATGGACAAAGGGAAAAAATATCATTTAAATCATCAACACATTCTCCTCCTTTGATGAACAAAACTTCTCCTTCAAACAACTATATATGATCCCCTTGTCGGTAGCATCCATACAACTACCTACTCCTCCTAAGAGGTAACACACATCAATCCAAGAGAAAAGGATATGACATGAATTTCCCCCCTAAATATATGCAGCATCTATGCACCTAGCTAGAAAAATGAGGGGCAATAACCCCTAATTTCTATTAGAGATACTCAAAAGTATCCTTTGAAAGTTTCTTAGTGAAGATGTTTGTAATCTAATCCTTAGTAGGCACATACTCCAATCCGACTTCTTCCTCTGCAGTCTTCTCCCTTGGAAAGTGATATTATATATAAATATGTTTGGTCCTTGAATGCATCACTAGATTCTCATAAATGTTAATTACAGTGGTGTAATGAAGATTTTGGCACCACAAGACTCTCTAACACTTCTAGGTTTTTTCACCTAAAAGGAGAGATAAGTAGGCCAAAATGCATAGGTTACATTCAAAGGATTAGGGGTTTTGATGTGTGTGAATGATGTAAAATGAAATGCCCTAGATGCAATAAACTGAAAATAGAAACTAAATACTAATATAAAACCTAGAAAATTGACTATGTTTGAAAACACATTAAGATATGTAGACTTATGCTAAATGACCTAAGAAAGCTTATGAAACAAAACAAAAAGTTGTAAAACTGGAATTGTGCACCTAGAAGTGTGTTGCAGATTTGAAGAAACTCTGAAATTCTAAAAATAGTGATTTTTTATCTGGCGAGACACTTGGGCCAAGCTGGGCGACCTAGTCCTTTTTCGAGGTGATTTCGAAAAACTAGTTCTGAGCCCAATTTAGCCAAATGGGTATTTAGATCCGCAAAAATATCTAAAAATATGCATAGTGGGACTAGATCACCACAACTGGGGAAGTGTCCCTTTTTCCTTTTCTAAAAATATGAAGGTGGAAACAGAGGCTCTTGATCTGTACTTTTTGTTCCTCCAAGTGTTTGAGCCATAAACCTTGATTTTCGGTCTGTTGGTGTCCCTTTGTGTAGATTCTTGACCTATCCAACAATGAGATTCCTTCAAAAACTCTTAAACCTTATCTTAAATAATCTACAAACCCTTGGAGTACCTAAATCTGCAAAGACACAAAGAAGGAAGAAGAAATGTTGATTGTTAGAGATTGGGGGTTTGCCTTGGTCAAACCTCTTTGTAGATAATTAAATCAAATGATGAAATGAAATGAGAAAGCATGAAATGTGAAGCAATGAACTTAATACCTTTTCATGATGAGAGATCCTAAGTTGATGCAACAATGGTGGAAGATTCAGCCCTTGAAAGCTTCATAAATGTGTCTTGATGACTTAGAATGCAAAACCCTAGCTTTCTTGAGAAGAGTGGTGAGGAGAAGAATAAGGTAGGAGAAAAATGAAACTCAGGACCTTAAAAATGAGGGAAAAACCCTTATTTATACATGCTATTCCCTAATTTACCCTAAAATAACACATGATAGGCCGACCTTAGGGTTTTGGAGGAAAATTCCCATTAGAATTTTGTTTTAATTTTGAATTTTATGCCAAAAGGGACTAGGTCACCCAAGGTAGCGACCTAGTCCACTTGGATAAATTCAAGTGGTGGTCGGGAATTAAAAGGTGGTTAATGATTTTGAATGGGCTTTCCTCCCAAAACACACTTAAGTCAGGCCTAAAAGTACATTAGGGGGTTATTATGCCATAAGAAAGGGTTAATTTAGTGATGACAAGCCTAGGAAAGTGTGAAAATGTCTTGCAACACCTTGGCACAAGGCTTGGAAAAGGAGTAAAAAGAGGTCCAAAATCCATGGAAAAGGCCCCAAATGAGTGAAAAGTTACAAGGCTACACTTTTTGGTGACACATTTAGCCCTCACTTTAGTGAGAGGATGAACTTGCTTCAAACTCACACTAAACTAGTCCAATGGAGATGGAAAAGAATGGTGAAGAATGAAGAAGGCAGTCAAGCCCCCAAGATTCAAGATTCTAAGTCAAAATGACATCAGTTCAAGAGGACACATTCAAGGGTGAATGATTTACAGCGAAAAAAAAATACTTGATCATGTGATGACAAGAGCTAGAAGGAAGAGAAAAAGAAAGGTGAAAAGTGTTGGAGCAAGATTCGACCATTTGTCCAGCTAGTTGTGCATTAGATCTAGGTTGTTTGTCCAAAAAGAGAAGGTAGTTTAGTGAGAAATTCATGCCAGTGTCTCAGCTTCCCACCGTATAATGAAGACAAGAAAGACCATCATGATCTTCAATGATTGTGACTTCTTTCCATAAGATACCTTTGTCGCCAATGGGAAAGATATCAAGAGAAGAACAATTATGATTATCATGATTATTGATGTTTGCATCCTCTTGTGGAAAAGCTTCAGTGGATGAGTGAGGAGAGATGAATTCGTCAAGGGCTTCATCTAACATTTCCAAGTCATCACTACTAAAGAGCTTAAGAAGGGTGTGAGTGGGTGCTTGTGATGTTGTTAAAGTGTTTTCATTTTGTAATGAATTTGATCTAAATGAACTAGGAACTAATGTTGAAAATGAAAATTTCAAAATTCTAATACTATCCATAAGTGCCATGAATTCTATGAAATGTAATAGAATCAATGCAATGTAAAGACATAGGATGAAATGTAACTTTCAGATTTCCAACAATGTAAGTTATTGATTGAATTGAAAAATAAATGTTGTGAATACAAAATGAAATTTATGCAATGGATGAAATGAGCCAAATTGAGCTAGCTTAGGTAAAATGTATGTAATAGAAAGATAACCCACTAATATAGATAGTTAAAGGAAAAAAATAGAAGCTTAAAAAGAGGGTTTGCAGCTCTGTAAATAGCAATTTCAGGGGCCTAAAGGGACTAAGTCGCCTAAGGTGGCAACCCCACCTGGTGATTGTTTTGAGAATTTTCAAATTTTTTGGCTTGATTTGGGTGGTTTTTGGGTTGTATGATATAGGCCTAAGATGAAAATGCAAAATTTCAAAAAAATTGTAATAATTTGAAATGCAAAATTGCAACCTATATGCACTTTTACTAATGCAAAATTTGAAACCCTAGAATGCAAATTAAACAATAAAAAATGTAAGGCAATGCCAACCTAGGATGGTGATGGACTCCAAATCAAACAAGAGGGTGTAGGAACATCGGGTTCACCAAAATGTAACAAATATTTTGGCACCACAAGACTCTCTAACACTTTTAGTGTTTTCACCTAAAATAAGAGAGGTAGGCCAAAATGTCATTGGGTTACATTCAAAGGATTAGGGGTTGTGATGTGTGTGAATGATTTAAAATGAAATTCCCTAGATGCAATAAATTGAAAATAGTAATGTAAAACCTAGAAAATGGACTATGTTTGAAAACACATTAAGATATGCATACTTATGCTAAATGACCTAAGAAAGCTTATGAAACAAAACAAAAAGGTGTAAAACTGGAAATGTGCACCTGGAAGTGTGTTACAGATTTGAAGGAACTTTGAAATTCTAAAAATAGTGTTTTTAATATCTAGCGAGACACTTGTGCCAAGCTGGGAAACCTAGTCCTTTTTTGAGGTGATTTCGAAAAACTACTTTGAGGCCTATTTCAGCCAAATGGGTATCCGAATTTGTAGAAATCTTTGAAAAATATGCACAGTGGGACTAGGTTGCCACAATTGGGAGAAGTGTCCCTTTTTGCTTTTCAGAAAATTTGAAGGTGGAAACAAAGGCTCTTGATCTGTACTTTTTGTTCCTCCATGTGTTCAAACCAAAAACCTTGATTTTTGATTTGTAGGTGTCCATTTATGTAGATTCCTGTCCTATCCAACAAGTATATTCCTTCAACAAGTCTTCAACATTATCTTCAATGATCTACAAACCCTTGAAGTACCTAAATCTGCAAACACACAAAGAAGGAAGAAGAAATTTTAATTGTTAGGGATTGGGGGTTTGCCTTGGTCAAACCCCTTTGTAGATAATTAAATCAAATGATGAAATTAAATGTGAAGCAATGGACTTAGTACCTCATCATGATGAGAGATCCTGATTTGTTGCAACAATGGTGGAAGATTCAGCCCTTGAAAGCTTCAGAAATGTGTCTTGATGACTTAGATTTCAAAACCCTAGCTTGCTTGAGAACAGTGGTGAGCAGAAGAAAAAGGTAGGAGAAAAATGAAACTTAGGACAATAAAATGAGGGGGAAAACCCTTATTTATACATGTTATGCCTTAATTTCCATGAAAATAACACATGATAGGCCGACCTTAGGGTTTTGGAGGCAAATGCTCGTTGGAATTTTGTTTTAATTTTGAATTTTATGCCAAAAGGGACTAGGTCACACAAGGTGGTGACCTAGTCCACTTGAAAAAATTCAAATGGTGGTTGGGAATTAAAAGGTGGTTAATGATGTTGAATGGACTTGCCTCCCAAAACACACTTAATTTAGGCCTAAAAGTACATTAAGGGGTCATTATTCCATAAGAAAGGGTTAATTTAGTGATGAAAAGCCTAGGAAAGTGTGAAAATGTTTTACAACACCTTGGCACAACGATTGCAAAAGGGGTAAAAAAAAGGTCCAAAATCTATGGAAAGGTCCCCAAATGAGTGAAAAGTGTCAAGCCTACACTTTTTAGTGACACAGCTAGTATTATCACACAATATTAGAATGGGCTCATCATATACAACCTTTACATCCTTCAAATTATGGTTCATCCAAAACACCTGGATGCAGCAAGATGTTGCAGCAATATGCTCAGCTTCTGGTGTGGATAAGGACACTAAGTCCTAATTTTTATTGAACCAAGAGACTAATCCATCTCCCAAGAATTATACACTTCCACTACTACTTCTTCAATCATCCATACATTCTTCCCAATGAACATTACTATAATCACTCAAAGAAAAAATTTCATCCTTCTTATACCACAAACCATAATTTGGAGTTCCCTTTAAGTATATGAATATTTTTTTCACTGCTTTCTCATGATTTTTTTTAGAATTAGCTTGATATCTAGAAACCAAGCATACTACATGCATAATATTAGGTCTAGAAGAAGTCAAGTACAATAATTCTCCAATCGTAGACCTAAAAAGAGTTTGATCAACCTCAAGTGACTCATCATTCTTACTCAAGTGACAACCGGTAACCATAGGGGTACTTATTGGTTTGCACTCCTCCATGTAAAACTTCTTCAACATGTCTTGAGCATAATTATCTTGAGAAATAAAGATACCATCATCTAGTTGCACAATTTGAAGCCCAAGGAAGAAAGAAAACTCACCAATCATAGACATCTCAAACTCTTTTTGCATCTCTTCTGCAAACCTCTTACACATGTCATCATCTCAACCAAATATGATGTCATCAACATATACAAAAAATATCAAAATCTTGTTTTCCTCAACCTTAATGTAAAGATTACTATCTACAGTACCTTTCTTGAAACCTTGCTAGAGTAAGTACTTATCCAATTGATCATACCGAGCTCTAGGAGCTTTCTTGATTCCATACAAATATTTCTTGAGTTTACATACCATTTCTAGATCATCTGATAATTGCAAACCATCTGATTTCTGAATATATACCTCTTCCTCTAAATCACCATTTAAGAAGGCCGACTTGACATCCATCTGATAGACCTTGAAATTCTTGTGAGCAAAAAAAGAAAGAAACGTCTAGATTACTTTCATTTTGGCTACCAAAGAAAATTTTCCTCAAAATCAACACCTGCAACTTGTGAATAACCTTTACATACAAATATAGCTTTGTTTCTCACAACTTCACCATCTTCATTTAGCCTATTCTATAACACCCACTTCGTTCCTATCACATTCTTATGAACTGGTCTAGGAACCAATTCCCACGTCTGATTCTTTTCCATCTAATTTAATTCCCCTTCCATTTTCTTTATCTAACCATCATCTTTGCTATAATATGCAAAGTTCTTGGGCACTACCTTTGACAGTAAACACAAATTCACTTACTCACTTTCTTTTGAAAACCTCTCCTAGCTAGCACACCTTCATTCTTATCTCCAATGATCTGATCTACAGAATGGTTCTTCTGCACATACTTTGTTGGAGTCTTAGGAACCTTTTCTTATTCTTGTTTCTTCTTTTCTTCCTCTTCTTCTTCTTCTTCAAAGTAGTGAGGTATATCAGATCTGCAAAGCTTTGGTTCTTATGAGATCTGACACAAATCTTCATCCACTTTAACATTTTTTCTTTCGATCATCTTTCCTGATCTCTTGTTTTAGCATCAATAGTAGCATTGCTCCTAGTAACCAAGAAATATTCCTTCATCACACCTGGAATCAAACTTTCCAAGTTCTTCTTCATCTCTTCTGATGTAGTATCTTCTAGAAAAGATCTTGAAGTATATAATAGTAAGAGGCCTTCCATACCATAGCTCATAAGGGGTCTTAGTGATATTCACCCTCAATTGCACTCTGTTAAGAAAATAGACATTAGTGTGAACTTCTTCCTTCCAATACGTATCAAGAAAATCAACATATTTCAACATACCCCTAGCCATCTCTTGGATATTTCTATTATTCCTTTCCACTACCCCATTTTGTTGAGAGGTCCTGGGACCAAACAGATGTCTTCTAATACCATGATCTTCACAAAAAATTTTAAATTTATCTGAAGTCAATTCACCTCCTTTATCATATCTTAAACATTTGATCTTAGCATCCATTTCATTCTCAACTTTTTTTTTGAAAATATTTAACTTATCAAGGGCTTCTGCCTTTTCTCTTAAAAATGTAACCCAAGTCATTCTAGAATAATCATTAATAAGCAACATGAAATATGCTTCACCTTGTTGACTCCTTGTTCTTGTAGGTTCACATAGGTAAGTATGGATCAACTTCAATGGCATTGTAGCAGAGCACTCCTTGCTCTTGAAACTTTTATTTGTTTTATTTTCCATTTGACACTCCTCACATAATGTATCTACAAGCTTAGTTATCTTGGGAAAATCTCTCATTACATGATTAGATCTTATCTTTACCATATTTTCAAAATTGGTTTGTCCCATTCTCTTGTGCAATAGCTAACACTCACCAAGTTGAGCTAATAAGAAGATTCTTCCATTTGCATCCTTTAGATGATATACATTTTGATTTATCCCAGTTCCTTCTGCAAACTAATCTTCTAGACCCTTCCTTCTTGATCTCACAACCATTGGCATGAAATATAATATTTTATCCTTTGTTGCACATATAACTAACACTAAGAGTATTATCCTTCAATCCTTTGACATAGAGGACATCCTCACTCTTGTTCTTTCCATCAATTGTTATAGCACGCTTTCCACATATTTGTGCTGACTCATTGCCACCAAACTTGGTAGCTCCACCATTACACTTCTTAAGACTAGTGAACCTTCCCTTATCACCATCCATGTGGTTAGAGTAACCACAATCAATCCCTAAGAATTTTCTTCTTCCTTTGCATGAAAGGTAGTCCACACAGCCATAGATCTTTCATTATTATTTTCATCCTACAAGATACCAGACCTTTTACATTTTTCAACGTCACCCTTTTTGTCTTTTAGATCCATGAATAGGGTTTTGTCATTTCAATCATTATCCTCGTCTTTTGAAGAAAAATTTATCTCCTTGGAATAGAAAACTCTTTTTGAAATTATCTCTATATTTGTCATCTTTTGATTCTTTATAGGGACATTTAGATACAAAATTACCAATCCTCCTATAATTTAAACAATTAAAAGGTAACATACCTTTGTATTTTCCAATGCCTTTCTTTAATCTTCTCACATAGTTTGCTTCAACCTCATCAAAGTCATCATTCTGATTAGCTCGTTCATCTTCTATCTTTTTACTAGTTTTGAATGTTACTTCCTTCTTAGGAACATCTTTGTCAAATTATCTCATTTCAAAGGTTGTGAGGGCACCAAAAATCTCATCCACTAAATATTTATCCAAGTCTTTAAACTCTTGAATAGTAGACACCTTATGACTATAAGATTTAGGGAGAGATCTTGGAACCTTCTTCACAATCTCATCTTCTTTCACTTCTCCATCAAGACCTCTAATGCCAATAACTACTTCATCCACCTAGATCATATAACTAGCAATGTATTCATCCTCTATCATCCTCCAGGTCTCAAATTTTCTCTTGAAGATTTGCATCTTGGCTTGCTTCACTTTATTATCTCCTTCATAAATATTTCTCTACTTTTCCCATACATCCTTAGTAGAATTGCAAGTCATCACCTTAAGAAATTCTGAATCATCTAACCCATGCATGATACCTGTAGTGTTCTTTAATCAACTTAATAACTAGGAACATGAATTCCTCTACTCAGGGATTGAACATCACAACCAGCAGTTATAACCTACTAAAGAACCTCATTTAATCATCAACCCAGGGACGTAAACTTGAAATGGGTCAGCATAATATATGCACTAATCACCTTTCCCACACATGCATGATTTCCTAAGATGCTTATACTGGAATTTGAATTGCTGGAAACAACTTTACTGGATGAACTTTCTTAGAAATGAAAACTGAAAGATAAAACTATTCTATATCTAGTGGCTACTCGAACAGTTGATGGCTTTGTGTTTCTGTCAGCTGCAAGAACAGTCACATTAACCTTTATGAAAGGAAGTGCAGCTATTCTAACTTGCAGAATGAAAAGATGGATAGCTCCCTAAGTGGGCCCCCTTAGGTAGTGCCAAAGGTAAACAACAGACTAGACTGTAAACTTCATGAACACTTTATTGATTCAAGATAGATAAATACATAGCTCACAATCTTCAACTGTATTTCTAAAAATTGAAATGTATTACAAGAGCAATCTTTCAGCCCTTTCTCTAAAGCAGAATGGGCTATTTATTGAAATAGAATCTAATGACTAACTAACCTTACCTTATAAAATGGGAAGTCTTTATTACATTCAACTAACTAAGTAAAGAGGAGGATGGAAATGCAAGAACTAAGTCAAATCGGTTCATCAGTCTTAAAGTGCCACCATCCTAGATTCATGCACCATCAAGATAACTAAGCTAGATTTTTGGAACACTCTTCTTGCATGGTGGATGAGTTGAAACTGCCTCCTTATTCTTTGCTATTGAGCCGGTCTTCATTGAATTAGTCTTCAACCTTTAAGTGGAAACTGAATTTCTTCCTCAAACGTGGTACCTACAAAATATCTTAACAACTATTCATGTGGCAAAAATTTAGCTCAACACATTCAACCTTTAAGACTATCCATCATTTCATTTATACATTTATCAAGCATTAAACTAAGGCAAACATTATTTCAAACATGGCTACAGGAAGTTCAACAGTAGAGACTGCAGGAAGGGTTTGTCATCACACAAAGTCATAAGGCATTCATTGGACTAATAAAACATTTCAAGGTAATAATCATGGAAAGAATTAGCATAATATACTTATTATATTAAGCATAAAAAATTTATGTGTTGTCCCATAATCAGCACTAAATGTTTGTTTTATGCATAATGAAAAGCAAAAAATTATTTGTAAAAGCATGCTCAAAATGTGACAAAAATTTGGCTCATCATTCCCCTCAACCATCTACTTGCTGGTCCCTTCAGCAAGTCTCATATTTCTTCTTCTAGCAAATTCTTTCGTATCAGCATTCAGTTGTTGTCCACACTCTCCATGCTGGAAACTCCAAAAGTGAGCTCGCATTGCCTCCGGCCTCTGCCATTTGTTATCCTCGGAGCTTATATTATAAGTGTTGTTGTCTCCCTATATGGTTAGTAATGGCCATAGGAGAATAGGTGGTTGCATAACTAAGGGTAACCAATTTTCCCTTTTTGTCCTGGCATTCCTCATGTATCTTTCTTCCCTTCTGGTTGCTGCATACAAGGCATTTGGAGTGTGTGGTTCTTCCCTTTTTAATTGAAATGGAATTTTTTCTCATCTGGTTTGAATGTGGAGGGTTACAACATTAAGATCATTGTTTATAATTTGGGAATACTGAGAAAATACCTCTTGTCTCAAAGGCTCAATTAGTGGCCTGGCTCTTTCATCTCTCCATAATTTCTTCCAATCAAAGTAAATACCCATTCAATTTCTAGATGCATTCCTCACAGATAATGGCATATTGACTTCATCATGCTTATGACTATCAAATTATTCCCCCCTTCTTATCTCATTGGTGATCTAGGAGATCAGAGCACTGATGTGAATATCACCAACATAACATAAGGGGATCCATTCTTTATCCTGGGGTACAGCCAAGTTTTGCAAATAAAATTCACACAGGAGGTTCCTGATGTGTAGAGGTGAATCTCTGTATGCTTCATAAAATTCTTCTGGGGTGTTTAAGGAAGGGTTCTTACCTTTCCAAATTCTGATTAGTTGGAAGTTCAAATACAGGTCCCTAAGGTACATTGCATAGATAGGTGAAGGTACTCAAAATTGCATCAGTTGTGGAACAAGATTCACTACCTGGTTGAGAGTGTTGGTTAAATTAGTAATTTCTAGATTCTTGTTCTGTATTATCTTTGTAACCTCTCAATTTCAAGCTCAGAAGCAGTCTGCTGATGCTAGAGTTTTGCAAAACATGCCATTCCTGCAGAAAAATTTGTGACATGGAGCGGAGGCCTATGATTATAACTTGTTGCAGGAGACTTCTGGATTTCTTCAGTTACATCCACTTTTTCTTGTTCCTCTTCTCCAATTATCATTGTATCTTTTGACTACCCAGAGTTTTCCTGTTCTAAATTATTATTCAGTTTCCAGCCTTCCTGTGCTTCCTGAATAGTAGACATTTCATCAGTCATATCAATGCTTTCACCCTCTTCTTCTGATGGAATCACAATTGTTACATCCTCCTTCTCAACACATCCCACATCTTCCTACAGCTTTTCTGCAATGGCCGCTAGTTCATTCAGGCCAGCTCCTACAGGAGTACTCATAGTCTTTTCAACAATAGGCTCCACCTCCTCGAGTACAGGACTGGAAGGGTCTGAGGTTGGTGGTGTGGCTGGAGTAGCATCGAGTGATTGGTTGGCTGTCTGGTTTTGGAGTCTAGAGCTTCTTCTCACGGGAGTAGGAATTGTCTTATGTTTCTTTGAGGGTTTGGTTGCAGGAATAGGGGAGTCTCCTATTTGCTTCCTTTTGATAGGTTTAGGAGTTGCTACTATGGGTGACTTCCCTTTGTTATCTTTGGAGGAAGGCTCGGGGTTTATGACAGGGGTTTTAGCTAGTTGATTAGACACTTTCTTAGAAAGTGGAACATCATCTTGTGAATCAGATGATTCCTTAATAGGAGACGCGGCAGTAGAGGACTGACCTATGGACTGGGAGACTCATTGCTTGAAGGTGAGAGGTTGCCCTCTAGGTCCAACATTTCGAATCCTAGGGTTAAAATTGACAACGAATTCTTCCCAGTTCATTCTTGAGACATATCTAACAAATTTTTTCAACAAGTAATTTAATAAGGCAATGGTTGGAAACAAAGTTAACCCTACCCTTTTTAAATTATGCCGCACTATTAGATAGAAAATTGTACAAGAAATTGGGAATATTCATCAACAATCCATGGCGTAAATGAGATAAGAGTTTAAAATGATGAGAATGTAAAACTAAAAACCGACCTTCACAGGTTATATATTTGATTATGTACCCTACTCGTGATAGCCAGTCCTGTGGCAGACTCATCCTTTGTGCACCTTGCTTATCCACTCTTGAAAGAGGGTCATTCGGCCGAGTAAACTCCTCCCTAGCACTTCATGTATCCCTTCCTCTAGGAAATAGCTCATCGGCTTGTGGCAACCCTGTTATCTCTGCTATTCTATCAATTGATGCATTTATTGTTATACCCCTAACTTTTTCCTCTCCTTCTTGGAATGTCCTTGTAAACTCCTCTGCAATGGTCTCATCAAATTTTTCAAGCTTAAGGAAGTAATTAAGCCATCCATATTGTCTAAATACCGGCACATGTCGTACATCCTACAACAGGACATTATGATTTGTAGGCTCATGTCGAATTGGGTGACCTCCCATCTCCTTAATTTTCTGCAATTTTATGTTTCTAAGGTGATACTTCACCTGGCTTGTTCAACTTACATAATGTAACTTCCTGCAGACCAATTTTACTACACTCTGTCTCCCCTCAACCAAGACTTTTGAACCTCTCTTCAAAAGATGCAAGAAAATAGGAAAATAAATTCAAACATCCTAACGTATGTTGCAGATGGAAAGAAAAGAGTAATCATGGAGGAGCAAAAGATATTCTTGGGCATTATTGCAGGAAGTAATGGTATGTTGTTCATTAATTGCATATTTTTCAAAAATCTGGAGCTTAGGCCAAAAAGATAGTAACAGTTGATTTGACAAGGCCTAGTGGCGGCGGAAATAATGATGTGAATAAAAGTTATAAAATAGAAAAACGTGCTCAATCGTGTGGAAAGGCCGAAGGAAATTGCAATTGTATAGGAAATTAGTTTGCATTAATTAATACCTAATTAAATGTAATGAATGAAACAACGAACCAATCTTGAAGTGAAGTGGAGCTTACCTAGAATTATCCGCCGTGATTACCTGATGTGACTTCACTTCTTCATTGAAAATTGTCATCTGTGAGAAACGTGGATGGTACGGTGAATGACAAGTGGATGAGGTGGTAGAAAGAGAATGAGTATTGATGGTGGATGGAATGATTGAATGGAGTGGGGATATTTGTGGATAACCATTTTATTATGATATTTTAATGCACTTTTATGCATGGCCTAGGGAATCGAGCTGAGACTCAATTCCTTCAACTATAGGATCAATGGTTTCCTGCTCAAAGTCGAACTGTTTCAGAAATTCTTCCCTATCAATGGGCTTGAAGTAGAGCTTTAGGCGATGCCCATTGACTAATAACTTAAACCTGACCTCATCAATGGTCCTCAATTGTGGAGCACCATTTTTGAATACCTCTTCTATTTCATATGGACCTAACCATCTAGTTTGTAATTTCCCTTGAATGTCCTTATACCTTGAGTCATAAAGGAGAGCCCAATCTCCTGCTTTGAATTTTTTCTCCTTGATATATTTATCATGCCACCTTATTTGCTGGTTCTGTATCATCTTAGTATGATGTAGGGCATTCTTTATGAGCTCATCCAAGGCATTGAGCTGCATGACTCTTTCCTTTTGTGTAGTTTTTAAGTCCATGTCCATTTCCAATGTTGTTTTGAGAGTCTTATGTTCAAACTCTATTGGCATCACAACTATTTTACCATACACCATTTCAAAAGGTGTATATCCTGTAGTAGTCTTCCATGTAGTTTGGTAGGCCCATATAGCCTCTGGTAACCTTGCAACCCAATCCTTTCTATGCAAATCTACAGTTTTTATCAAAATTGCCTCTATGTCCCTATTGGTGATCTCTACTTGGCCATTAGCCTGTGGATGATAAGGAGTTTATTTTTTGTGCCTTATGTTATATTCATTGACTAGGGCTGTAATCAAAGTAGAGGTAAACTATGCTCCCTGATCTGTCACTATTTCCCTAGGAACACCAAATCTGGTGAAGATTTTCTCATAGAGGAAATCTACAACCTTATTATCCCTAGCATCCTTCATAGGTCTAGCTTCTACCCATTTTGTCACATAATCTGTACATACAAGGATGTAAGACTTACCATTTGAAGGTGGATCAATTGGTCCTATAAAGTCAAGTCCCCATTTTTTAAAGGGTGTAACAATAACTTGTGGAAATAGAGGCATTTCATCTAATCTGGTCAGCCTTCCCATCCTTTGGCATCTGTCACATCTCCTAGTGTATTTGGTTGCATATGTATGTAATGTTGGCCAATAATAGCTAGTATTTAAAATTTTCATTGTCGTCCTCTTAGCAACAAAATGTCCTCTGCAAGGCTCATCATGGCTTGCATGTAGTATGTCATGAGTGTCCTCCTCTCTTACACATCTCCTCATTACTTGATCTGGCCCTATATAAAACATGCAATTTTCAATCCAAGAGAAGTTAAAACTTTTCTCTACCAACAATCGTTTTTCCTTAGGGGAGAACTGAGGAGGAGTTCTTCCTGCAGCTAGATAATTTTCTATATCTGCATACCATGGGTGAATGAATTTGATTTCAAACAGATGCTCATCAGGAAAGGAATCCTCAATAAGTACAGAATCATCTTGCCTTTGAATTCTAGATAGGAAATCAACAACCACATTGGTTTTACCTGGCTTGTCCACAATTGTAATATCAAATTCCTACATTAGCAACAACCACCTTGCCAGTCTCCTTGTAATGGAGCTCTTGTTCATGAGATACCTAATTGTTGCATGATCGGTATGGACAAATATCTGATAGCCTATAACATAATGCCTAAACTTGTTGAGGGCATAGATGATTGCTAGCATTTTTTTCTATAACAGTGTAGTTGAGTTTGGCTCCTTGTAAGTTTTTGCTGATATAGTAGAGTGCATGCTTAGTTGAACCACCTTTTTGTCCTGAGACAGCACCAATATCATAATCCGATGCATTTGTATGAATATGGAATGGAAGTGACCAATCAGGTCCCTTCAAAATAGGTGCTTGTGTAAGGGTAATTTTCAAATTAAGGAATGCTTTTTCACATTCTGTTGTCTAGGCAAACTCTGCATCTTTCTTTAATAAGCTGTATAGGGGCCCTGCTGTCTGACTGAAATCCTTAATGAATGTTCGGTAATATCCAGCATGTCCCAGAAATCTTCTCAATTCCTTTTGCTTAGTAGGAAAGGGTAGATTAGAGATTACTTCAATCTTAGAAGAATCAACCTGTATTCCTGCACCAGAAATATAGTGACCAAGCACTATTCCCTCTTGCATCATCATGAAGCACTTCTAACTATTTAGTGACAGGTTATGATCTTCACACCTCTCTAATACCTTTTTCAAGTTGTCTTGAGCTTCCTCAAATGTTGCTCCATACACAGTAAAGTCATCCATGTATATTTTCATACAATCATAGGAGATATCTGAGAAAATACTGATAACAGCTCTTTGGAAGGTTGCAGGTGCATTACAAAGACTAAAAGGCAAGACTGAGTAGGAAAACGTTCCCCAAGGGCATGTAAAATTAGTTTTTTCTTGGTCCTCTGAAGCAATCTTGATTTGATTGTATCCACTGAAACCATCTAAGAATGAGAAGTACTTTTTTCCGGATAAATTATCCAGAACTTGATCAATGAAGGGAAGAGGAAAGTAATTTTTCTTTGTTGCCAAGTTCAGTTCCCTATAATCCACACATACTCTCCATTTTCCTCCTTTCTTAGGAATGATAACCAGTGGGGAGACCCATTGGCTATCCGAGATTGGGTAGATAAAGCCAGCATTCAACATCTTCTGTAACTCTTCTTTAACAATTTCTCTCAAGACTGGAATGATTCTTCTTTGGGGTTGTCTAATAGGTCTAAACTCACTATTAATGAATATGCAGTGTGTACATAGTTTTGGGTCTAAGCCCTTCATATCACCATATTCCCAAGCAAAAGCTAACTTATGACTAGTAAGTATTTTGACAATAGATTCTTGTTGCTCACTAGTAAGGTTATTGTTGATATTCAATGTTTTTCCTGTAGCTACCTACACCTGTGAGGTTAATTCAACCATAGACACTTCAAGTAGGAAAGGAATTTCTACCTCGTGGGGAAATAAGGTGTGCAGGCAATCAGTTGTTGCAGGATAATGAGCTAAGGTGAGCAGAGGAAGAATGGTCTGCAAAGAGCATGGATTTTTTCACAAAAAGGGTATTCAATACCATAATTACTCAATAGGACATTAGACAGTATCTCTTCCTCTACTTGTTGTGCAATGAAATGTTCTCTTGTAACCATCATTAAATTGGCCATAGAGTTCACTTCGTCATCTTCTCCCAAATCTGGCCAAACAGCCTGTCCAGACTCTAGTTGAGGCTAGGCTGGAGAGTAAAGGGTAAGCTTCTTTGTGTTATACCCATCAAAGATTGTCATGTTACTTGACCTACATCCAATGTAAGCATCAATAATGGCCAACCAAGGTCTTCCTAGTATAACAGGATATCCTCCTAATGATTCCTTTGGAGACAAAATCATAAAGTCAGCAGGATACTCCCAAGAATCCAAGGTGACTACCAGGTCCTCTACTACCCCATCAGATTTGACAATTGAGCTATCAACGAGCTGCAGTATTGTAGGTGTAGCCCTTAGATCTGAAATACTAGATTTTACCTCAAGGTCCTTGGTCATGAAATTGATAGCTGCACCAAGATCTACTAAAGCATTCTTAATTTGCACCCCATTAATATTGATCTCCAAAATAGGACTACCAGGTTCTGAATATTTTGGGATGGTAAGTTTCCCTAGCATTATGTCAGAGAGTTGACCTAAAACATGGACAGTTTAGGTTTTTATTTTTCCTCCCTGGTTTCTTCAAACATGCCTCCTTGATAGCTTTGATATAGATAGGTACTTCTTTGATTGCTTGGAACAAGGGAATTTTCACACATATGTGCTTCAGTTGATCAAGGATGTCAAATTTAGGATCTTCTTGCTTTTTCACAACTTCACCTTCCAATCTTTGTGGGAAAGGAGGTGAGGGTTTATTAAATACCTTAGGCAATGATGGATTTTGCATTGTCTCAGTGGGTTGAGCTAGGTCATTGGTATCTTCTTGTTCATTCTCCTCATATGACAATTCTAAGATTATGGGAGGAGATGGTGTGGGTAACACTAGTTTTGAATGTAAGTTGATATTATTCAGGTTAAGAGCATAGGCAGGCTGATAATTAGGATCAGTAAAATAAACTTGCTTCTATTGCTGCTGAGGCTGATTATTTGGATTAGGTGCTGCTTGAGAAGGTAGTTGGGTTGGCTTAGGATTTTGTCTTTGATTAGCTGCAGGAGGTGGCATAATTGACTGCTACTGGGGTTGTTGCAGGAAACTAGAGGGTGGATTTGACCATTACTAGCCTCCCCTCCATTGGTTAGACTGCTACCAATTCCCTTGCAGAGGCTACTACTAATTTTGTTGCGGTGACTGCCAGTTGCCTTGAGGAGATTGCCATTGGTTTTGTTGAACATTTGGCCAAGGATTATTCCATTGAGGCTGGGAGTATGGCCCATAGTTTGGAGGGTACTGGTTCTGCCACTGATTACTATATGAACCAAAATTTTGCAAAGGGTCCTAAGGCATACCTTTACTTAGGGCCCATGGCCTACGCTGAGAAACAAAAAACACTTCTTCCTCTCCTTCTATGGTTTTGAACTCAGTGGAAAGATGTTGCACCTCCAAATTAGTCGCTGCTTTGCATCTGCAGTCCTTCTTTCTTTGTCTATAGTGAGGACAATATTTAGATAGCATTGCCTCAGCTTCCTCTTTCTTCCTTCGAGCTTTCCTAGTGTCCAGTTGAGTAGCTACATCATTGATGATATCTTTCTTGAAGTCGGACAAGAGATTAGAAATCTCCCCCTTGGACACTCTAGAGCCATTTCCTTTTGCAATAGAGGGTCTAAATCCTTTGCCTTTCTTCGCAGCTACTCTGGAGTAGTTGAGACAGATTTGCTTGATATCATCCAAATCACTTTGGATGACATCTCCTCCTGCCATGAGGTTAAGGGCCTCCATGCAAGTATCATTAACTCCTCTTAGAAAGAGAAGTTTATGAGATTCCTCGTTCAGCTTGTGCTGAGTATTCTTCTGCACACTGAACAAAAACCTTGACACATAATCCTCCAAGGTTTCATCCTCCTTTTGTGACATCTTGATGATGTCATCTCCTCTCATATCATTCCCTCTACAATATTCTTTATATTTTCTCAAGAACAGATCCTTCATTACATCCCAAGTGGTTGCTACATTGCTCCCCAATCCCATGAACCATCTCAAGGCTGACTCTTTTAGAGTGGAGGGAAACAACTTCATCTTGTGTGCTGAGGTTGTGTAGTCATAGCTCCTACAAAGGATGTCAAATTCAAACAAGAAGGTATGAGCGTCCTCAATAATAAGTCCATAGAACTTTGGAAGTAATGAGGCAGGGATGTTCTTGAGGTTATTATTTTCATGCAGGTTAGGAATTGGAAATGGAAAAGTAGGAGTTGCCATCCTTGGTTGTGTCCCTGGATTAGCTCTTGGCTGATGAACTACAAGGGCAAGCAGATTATTTGATGGGTCCTAGTTGTTAGAAGTTTGCAGATTATTCATATGTTGAACAAGTGGGTTAAGGTCATCTGGCTCTTCAAACAGGTTTAAGCTTAGCTCTGAGGAAGACAATGAGGTAACTAAGTCTTGGCCAGCATCCAGATATGGATCTTCTTTGAAAAGGTTTGGTTCAATCTCTTCAATATCTATTCTTCCAGGAAGGAATCTTCCAAATTGGTCTCTTCTTCTACGCATACAATAAAAAGTGAACTAACTATGAAAATGATGGAATGTATAATTCTAAACTAAATACTTGGAATGAAATTTAACTCTCTATTAACATGCCTACAATAAGTCTTTAGTTTGACACCATCCCCGGCAACAGCACCAAGAATGTAGTGTTCTTTAATCAACTTAATAGCTAGGAACATGAATTCCTCTACTCAAGGATTGAACATCACAACCAACAGTTATAACCTGCTAAAGAACTTCATTTAATCATCAACCCAGGGATGTAAACTTGAAATGGGTCAGCACAATATATGCACTAATCACCTTTCCCACACATGCATGATTTCCTAAAATGCTTATACTGGAATTTGAATTATTGGAAACAACTTTACTGGATGAACTTGCTTAGAAATAAAAACTGAAAGACAAACCTATTCTGCATCTAGTGGCTACAAGAACAGTCACATTAACCTCTATGAAAGGAAGTGCAGCTATTCTAACTTGCAGAATGAAAAGATGGACAACTCCCTAAGTGGGCCCCCTTAGGTAGTGCCAAAGGTAAATAATAGACTAGACTGTAAACTTCATGAACACTTTATTGATTCAAGATAGATAAATACATAGCTCACAATCTTCAACTGTATTTCTGAAAACTGAAATGTATTACAAGAGCAATCTTTCAGCCCTTTCTCTGAAGGAGAATGGGCTATTTATTGAAATAGAATCTAATGACTAACTAACCTTCCCTTATAAAATGGGAAGTCTTTATTACATTCAACTAACTAAGTAAAGAGGTGGATGGAAATGCAAGAACTAAGTCAAATCGGTTCATCAGTCTTAAAGTGTCACCATCCTAGATTCATGCACCATCAAGACACCTGAGCTAGATTTCTAGAACACTCTTCTTGCATGGCAGATGAGTTGAAACTGCCTCCTTATTTTTGTTACCAATTTTTAGCACGTAGCTTAAAATTAGTAATCATGAGCGCAATTATTTGCTGGGATACAAATTGTTTTATTACAAGTTGTTCAACCAAGATTTGTTCCAAGAATGAAGGTATGTTTAAGAATGATTTGCAAAATCATTCAACAGTTTAGCCTAAACTGGTTGAATAGTTCAACAAAGCAAAAAACCAAATAATTTTCATTCAGGAAAACAATGTTCAAGCTGAAACATTCATTTTTGCAGCAGTTGTTTTGTATAAAGTATTGCTGATGTTTTCAGGAATGCAAGTGATCATTCATATGATTACGGAACATGTGTTTTAGAATGATTGCAATTCAGAATTTCATTATGTAATCAGAAAAAGAACTCAGATTGCTGATCATAAACCATTGCATATCAAGAACAATTCATTTTATTGAGAAACATGTTTCTGTGATCCCACACAAGCCGTGAGATTAACTTTTGCTCTTTCATGCATTTTGAAAATAGCATGTACATGAACAAGCAATAGAAATAAATGAAAGTACATAGAATAAAGGTAACCAGTCATTGCCTGAATGACCAGTCTATTCTGGTCTGTTGTAGATTGTCTTGTTTCTTTTGTATCTTTCACTCTCGTCCCCTACAAGAAATGAAAAATAGGTTAGAGAAATGCTCTAAACAATGGCTGATTACATTCATCATATGCACATTCATCTTATGCATGTAGAAATTGTTCTTCAAAATGCATAAAAATCAGTCATGCATGCCTTACATATACCAGAAAATTCACCAAACCATCTAATGCATCTGGGGTATGCATTTTGTTTCTAATTTGTTTGTGTCATGTGCAGAAACAGGAAATGCAATGTTGCTAATTTTCAGTTATTAAATGAGTGGGGTTAAATGTGGCTCCCACAAGCGTAGATCCCAGCTCATTTAAGTTTTGTATAGTGAGTAAACATCATGAATTAAAATGGTGTGCTGCAAGTTCCTAAAGATGGTCTCATATTTAGAAATACAAATAAATTCAGCAACTGGTAAAATGTATCACTTGTTTACAAATGGAGAATCAAATCAGCTTAGTCATCAAGGGAAAAATTCAATGCATTGTTTTCAGACTCAAAAAGACAACATTATGTTATTTGCAGAATATTTTCAGAAGTCAAATAGCTCATAAATGGAATGCAGCAATGACTATTTTACAACAAAAATATGCAAAAATACAGAGTTCTCTTCACATTGAAAATCAAGCCATAGTTATCCCAGAGGAGAAATTCACAATCTATTTTTTGAAACTTGTCACTCAACTGAAAGTCACACTTTGAGGGTTTTAAATGGAATTTCTTCGAGAGTTTGCTGAGAGATGGAAAATTGGAAGCAAGAGAGGTATGAGATAAAGATTTCTTGGTGGCCACAAAGCTTACAGAAAAGGTTGAGGGCCACGCCCAAAAATGTGTGAGGCCGTAGCTTGTGAAAGCCTAAAGAGTTTTTAAAATGTAAGAAGCTTTCCAAAGAATCGAGCTTACCATGTTTTTTGCAGAAAAAATCTACAGCAAAACCTCCAAAATGGTAAAAAAAATAGTGAGTGTGTAGCTCAAAAAGCTCAGCCAGTGAGTTCTAATGGTGACCAGTACAAAAAAAAAAAAAAAGAATATCAGAGAATATGTGGGTCGCGGCTTGTAGAAAGCCTTCTAAATCTTCTAGAATCACAGAAAAATTCTTAGATTTAAACAAATGGAGAGCTTATTATGGGACTTCTACCTCCAATTTCCAGTTTTCCCTAAGAAAATAATGCTAGTAAGGAGATTTGTAGTGAAAAGCGTGGTTAGGGTTCCTGATGGCGGCGCAACACACCAAAACCAGATGCAACCAATGAAGATCATGGTATCACAGAAGCAAACATTTTTTCAAAAAAGAAATAGGAAGAAAGTAGTGAAGCCGCAGCCTAAAAGCAAATAAAATCTTCATAGGTTTTAAAAGGTAAAGATCTCGGTTCAATATCATAGTCACCTGGTCTACCTTGCTAGCTCTAGATGCTTCGAAATGGCATAGCATGGGGATCTCCAAAGAAATCTGCAGGTTCAAGGTCGGCTAAGGTTTCTCCATGGCGGCGCTCCTTTCAGCCAATAGCAAGTGAAATAATGAATACATTCATTTCAGAGTTTTGAGGCTTAAAGAATCTCGAACCAACATGATTCATGGCGGCCAGACAAAGACAAAGTCATAGAGAAATGAAAAATACATCAAAAATATGCTAGTTTGCGAATTGTAGAAGCTTCAAGAGTTTTTAAAAATGCAAGAAAAGTCTCCAGATTAGTGAAGATCAAACTTACCATGCTCCAATCATTTATAATCTACAAGCTATGGCATCCAGGACAAATATTTCCAAATGGCATGGCTAGGGTTCAAGTGGCAGCACTCTCCCAAACAACAAAAAGGTGTAAAATGAAATGAATATCTTTCATTTCACTTTAGGTTTTGAGAACCCTAAGTGATTCGATGAAGGAGAGAGAAGACATTTTTTGCCTTAAGATTGTTATTAAAATCTTATTCCTCATGCTTGGGTCGTGGCTTTTATGCCTAGGGGTCTTTTTTGTCTTAGCCATTTTTATTTTGGCTTTGTTAAAAGCTTTTATTTTGCTTTTATTTTACAAATTTTAAATAATTTTATTTAAGTGATTGTTATTAACCACTTTAAATGGAAGTTATTTATAAAATGTAAAATAAAATTAAAGCATTTATTTATTTTTGCATTTTAATCTAATTGTAAAATATTTATTTAAAGTGACATTATAAATCACTTTTTAATAAATATTGTTATAAAATGCAAAATAGATTGTTTCATTATTTGCATTTGTTTCAAAATGTAAAATCTTTATTTGGAATGATGTTTTATAAATCATTTCAAATTAAAGATATTTTAAAATGCAAAAGTGAATGGTCTTGTTGACTTTCTAGAATCATGGAGATAAATCTGGAGTTTGGAGCACAAAATAAGGAGTTTGTATTCAGTTTTAGATTCCTTTTGATTTGACTTGAGTCAAGGAGTGATTTGAGGCATGGATTTGGAGTTATCATTCAGTTTTGAGCCTATTTTTTGGGGGTTTCTATCTTCATACGGATCACCAAATTGGTGAAACTTGGACAACTCTTCTTGGAGTTGGTTGGCATTGCATGCCTGATTTAGAGGGGAAGTTGGGACAACACATTACTTTTTGGAAGCCAAAATTCTAATCCGAATTTTGGAGACACATTCTATAAGTCCTTCTCTTCTTTCATTGTTGAAAGGAGTTCTTGGTTTGGAGATTGCTAAGGCAGATGCTTCTCACTTTTGTAACTCATGATTTTTGGCAGATGTAATATAGATTCTCATTTTTCCTCAACAGAAGTCATTTTTCCTTCACCTTCTCTTCTTGTTTTCAATATTGTTTGTGAATTGCATGATAGTATTCTGTGTTATCCTTTGTTTTATCAAATTCCTTCAATATTGGATGCAAGGAATGTTATGTCATAGTGCAAGTTTATGTTAGTGATCCATTTTTCTTGTTTCAATATCTGTGAAAACATCTTTGTTTTCCTTATCTTTAAGCATTAAAATAATCAGAGCCTTTCATAAAATCATTTTTGTAGACATAAATCTCTGTGTTGTGAGATTGATTAGCTTTTATTGAGGTTTTTTGTGAGTTCCAACAGCTTTGTCAGAAATCCTTACCGTAGGTGTATCACCATTGTTCCATTTTATTTTATTTTGGTTTCTACATTAATCCTTTTACCCCTTTTCACCAGTTATGAATTGGTTTTACAAGAAGATTCAAAGGGAACCAGCCCATAATCTGGAGGTTCACTTCATTCCCAGGTCACCCACAACCTCGAAGTGTTCCAATGTGTTAGTAGGTTGCTTAAGTTCACACCTTTAGCAAGGGTGCAAACTTTATCTGACAGCAATTCTTTGCTACTGAATTGGTCTTCATTGAATTAGTCTTCAGCCTTTAAGTGGAAATTGAATTTCTTCCTCAAACGTGGTACCAGCAAAATATCTTAACAGCTATTCATGTGGCAGAAATTTAGCTCAACACATTCAACCTTTAAGACAACTCATCATTTCATTTATACATTTATCAAGCATTAAACTAAGGCAAACATTATTTTAGACATGGCTACAGGAATTTCAACAGTAGAAGCTATAGGAAGGGTTTGTCATCACACAAAGTCATAAGGCATTCATCAAAATAATAAAAAATTTCAAGGTAATAATCATGGAAAGACTTAGCATAATATACTTATTATATTAAGCATAAAAAATTTATGTCTTGTCCCATAATTAGCACTAAATGTTTGTTTTAACATAATGAAAAGCAGAAAAGTATTTGTAAAAGCATGCTCAAAATGTGCCAAAAACTTGGCTCATCAATACCATTATTTTCATTGGCATCATTTTCATAAAATATCAATTGGAGGAGAAGAAGGTGTAGTATAACCATCCTTGACATATTTCCAAACACCAAACCCTAGAGAGTTTAGGTGGCCTTCCATTCTTACTTTCCAGAAGGTTTAATTTGTCCCATCAAACCTAGGACCCTTGTAAGATCCATCATGTTCCATCCAATACCTTTCCTTAAGCGGTTAAGCTTCTTCAAAGGAACTTGGCTCTAATACCAATTGATGAACACACCCAAATACTAAGAGGGGGGTGAATCAGTATCTTCAAAACTTAAACCATTCATATCTTAAACCCTTCAACAATATGCAAATGTAGTGTAGTTAAATGCATACCCTTTCATTTTCACACTTGCTTGGGCCCACCTTTCTTTATTTATGCTTCTTTATGGCTTAATTGATCCTATTTTGCATCCACAAGCCCTATGAACTATATACTTTTATGGAAAATCCTGACAATCATCAAAAGATAAAAGATCATCTAATTTTTTTTTCTATGTGCCCCTGATTTGTGGACTAAGACTAAGATGCCACCTAGGGCATCTATGTCCTACATGGGTCTTGGGACCCTGATTTTGAAACGTCTCAATTAGGTCCCTTTTTTGAGTTTTTTCCTTTAAATTTGAGCCTCGATACTAAGACGCCACCAAGGGCATATTAGTCCTCCTTGGCTTATTTTTGAGGTCCAATTTCAAATTCGAGCGAGAATTTTTCTTCCTTTAATTAATGATTTCATATATGTCAGCTTGTTGTGGTGTAATTGTAGGATATTAAGCATGAATAAGTATAAGTACAAGGTTCTTTCACTCATTTTCATCCTAAGCAACCCAAGTCTTTTGTGAGAGCATTCATCATAGCATAATTGAGTTCACAAGAGCATTCAAGAGCAATTCATCAAGTATTTGGAGCCATCATCAAGATTCAAGCATCATGTCAAGGGTTTACTGCATCCATCCTTGTTGAGCCAAGATTGTGGATGTCGCATTGAAGATCTATCTACAACTATTATTCACATCAAATCCAAGGATCCAAGATTTACATTTTTCATGGCCACTACATGGTAGATTGTAGATTTTCTTCACAAGATATCATACAAGGTGATATCATTTACAAATTTCATGTTTCATGCTTCATTTCATTCCTTTCATCATTTGGTTTAATTACCTATACCAAGGCAAACCATTCACTAACAATCAACAAGTTTTTCCATCTTGTCCATTTGTGTTTGTAGATCTAGGTTGAAGACTTGAATATCACCTTAGAGTGAAAAGTTATCAAAGTTGCAAAGTTTCATTGTCAAAGTTGTCATCTTCATGAAAACTCACCTACAGGTCAGATCTGACTGTTTCAAAACCTGAGATCCTAGGGAAAGCAATTGCAGATCTAGGAACTCAGGACCACATTCACACTTTTCATAAATTCAGATCAGGACCAAGGTGGGAGTTAAGGCATCTTATTCCTACAAGAGGAAAATTTTAGAAATACCTTGAGATTTTCTTCTGTTATCCAAATATTTTGTGTTTTCCTCGAAAAAATGTAGCAAGACTAAGACTATAGTAAAGGCCTCTTAGTCCTCCAAGACATATTTTGGTAATCTATTTGCATTTCCAAAATCCTATTGGCATCTCCAGGTTTCCCAGGTACACATGCCCTAACTTGGAGTTGTTCATTTTCAGTATTTGTAAGCTTCATTTAGCTCATTTTAAGTATTTTTCATATCATACTGTGTTTTCAAACATTGTCTTTTCCAAGCATTTGCTTGGTGGTGAATCCCTTAAATCTGAAAGAACAACCCCTCCTAAGTCCTCCTAATTTTAAATTGGCTCACCTTGAGAGGTTGATTGTCAATCCTATTAGGGTTATTAGGACATAATTTAATGTTAGTTGGAGAAAGAGTGATGTTCTATGTAGAGCTCCCCTTTTTCAACTAATCAGCAAATTCAAACTTTAACAAGATCAATAACTTATGAACAAATTAGCAACAGTTAAAAAAATCAACAAAAATGAACACACATGCACAAGATAACACTACATTTACATGGAAAACCCAAGGAGTACCACAAAGATAAATCTCTCAATATAGGAAGGTCACTACTTACAGAATTACAATTTGTTTTAAGGCTCATTGCCTAAGGAATCACACTGCTCCTGAAAGGAATTATAGGCTAAGTTGAATAACCTTATGTCAAGATACAAATTATTTGTAGTACTAAGGTGCACAACCTTAGGGAAAGATAAAAATTACAAGGACCTGTCGAAGAGGCTCACTATTTGATAGTGAGATACATGAAGATTTAGAAATTACAACATTTGTCAATAATACAATCTACTAACTAAGGCGTTAAAGCTCATCTTATTCTTCTTTTTCTCAAATCACTTCACCAATCCATGCTCGCACACTACTACACACACTCTCATTGCAACTGATTTGTTCTTTCATTTATATCCTCTACAAGATCACAGAACACTTATTAGGTCGGCTAGACTAGAAGATAAACAATAATTCCAACAAGTTGGCCACAAAAACATAATGCATTCTTAGCTAGAATATAGAGAAGACCAAACAAATCTTATTACATCTTCCAATGTGATCCCAAACAACATGCACTGGTGCACATCAACCCAATTCAGTAACAAGGAAATATATAGATGAAACATGCAGCACATTACCAATAGGCCCAAAACCACACTTGCAACTAAATTTACTCAATGTGATTCTCAACCAGATAGGTCAAGACCCAAATACAACTTAACATAGCTTCATAAACTAGAGCAAACCCCCAAGCACATAGCTCAAGATGGAGAACAAACCCTATCATCCATTCATCCACAAATTTCCCAAAAAACCAACTCAACACAATATGTGGCACCAAAAGAGATCAGCCACTGATATGCAAGCTACATAGAGATGTGCCATGAAAATCCAACAATAATTCTAGATACTTATTTCACACTAGCATTCCACAAACAGCCACTGCAAACCAAATAGAGATAGAACACTTCATTCCAAAAACATAGAATACACAACCATGAGATAGAACATTAACAACCCAACTTGTGGTAATCACCAACACATGAAAACTAAATTGAGATATTGAACAAGCACTAAGAGCACACTCACTAAGCCTCAAGAACAAAAACATCAATGTGGAGAAATGTGGAGCATTTTTTGGACTAGTCCAAACAACCAACAAAACTACCAATACACTATAAATACCTAAAACCTCCTTGGTAACACAAGTGACCTAAAAATATAGGAGTGAAACATCCATAGAGCACAAACATAGAATCCCAAACTACAAGATCATATCTTCAATAGTGGAGGAATGTGAAAAATTCTCCCAAATAGTCTTCAAGGAAACTTCCTAAAGCAAAAACTTTCACCAATTTATTGAGACCAAAACTTCCTTGTAGCGACACATACTTTCATAGTAACAACAAGAGGGAGAACACAGCATATTAGAGACCATCAACAACATCTCTCCAACTTCAACATTTCTTCTAATCTTTATCTTAATGCTTATAATCCTTATTTTATTATATCATCATGATATCATCTTTGCTGATAACAACCATACTCAATACATCTTTACTTGTCATCAAGCAAGGCATGACATCCAACCATGAACATATCATCATAAATTATCAACAACATACAAATTAAAGTACCACAACTAAAAGTACCAATGACAACCCAAAATGAGTGTAGATACAAGCATCAATGACAACTAATGTTAAACACCAATATCATAATCATATGAAACAATCTCACCAAGTGTTGACATCACAACAATCTCAATAAGTGTTGACATCAATGAAAACCAATGCCAACATAGGTTATAATGGAATTTCAATAAATATAGGTGTAGACATGGAAAATATACAATTCGATCCAGCACACTTGATCTTGATTACTAACATTGTTTTGTCTTGAATCATACTCTCAGCTTATCAACACCTTTCATCCCTTAATTAAATAAATCATTATTTATTTAATTAGGTCTTTCTCCTCTGCTGATTAAATTAATCAATTTAATTTAATTACCCTTTATCTCTGTTCATTTAAATAATTCATTTTATTTAAATTAAGTCTCTAAAGTCCTCTTATTAAATTGAATAAATTAAACATTATTTGATTTAATCTAACATTGTCCCCTTTAGTTAAATAAATCAAATCATTTATTTAATTAAATCTTTCTTCATAATTCTTGATTAACTCATAAATTCAAGTCAAAATTGTCAAATCACCTAACCTCTCATTAAATTAATCAAATCTTGATTAAGTTAATCCCTATCACTAAAATATTTTAGCGAATGCAACTTGCACATGAAAATAGATTTAATTCATTTATTAAATCTCCTATTTTCCCTCACATGGCATAAAAAGGGAATATTCTCTCAAGTTTGAATTCAAAAAATCCAAGTGGATGGGTACTTCCAACAAAGCATTCACTCCTATTACATGTCCTTGTGCATTGAGTCAAGTGACATTAACTCCATTTTCCTTCCCTCTAAACATGTCACATTCAAATTTAAAATTTGAATCATAGCATTTATCATGCACATTGACCAAAATGTGCTCAACCTTCAACCATTCACATCTTGACAAGTTGCACTTGGCCATTGGATCTTGAATGATCCCACATTGTTCAATTCCACTCTCTCTTCCATTTTGGAAATCTATAAATGAGAAACTCTTCCTCTCATTCTATCATCCACAATTTGAATAAAATTATTATACTCAAATCTATCTTCAAGCATAGTCATTTTCATCTCTCTATATCAAATTCTTAGCTAGGTTATGCAGGAATTCAACCAAAGTGGATCCACCATCATCAAGCTTACAAAGGAGTTGGGAAAGGGCTGATTTCGACGCATCAATTGGCATCAATTCCCCCATGGGATGAAGATTTTGCTTAGTTTAGATAGATTTAATTTGGTTATTGCATATTGTTCTTCATTTCTTTTCTATCTAAGTTCAGTAAATGGATTTCATGGGGAACCCTTGTTTCACCTTGCATATGATCTAATATTGCATTTGTTTGTTGCTTCTGTGCAGGTTTGAAATTAGGGCTCACAATAGGTAACTAAATAGTTCTATGCATTTAATTGATAGTCAAAATATAAAGCTAATTAATTCATTATTATTTTATAAAAAGTTTAGAATTGATTTTATATCCCCTTAAGTCATATCCTCTTAGGTCCCCTTAAGTCATCGTAGATTATGTACCCTTAAATCCATCCTCTTGCATCCCCTTAAGTCATTTCCTAATTATAGTTAACCATTTTTGTTTCAAGTGTCTCACAACTAGATGGCATTGGTGACCACCACTTCTGCATTTAATAGCTCATGAAAAAATATAGTAGATAATTTTCCCTATGGTAGGCATCACTTAAATTTGGAAGGAATTTCTAAGATCTAATTTTCTAACTTTTATTAAATTATTATTTCCTTGGATGACTTGGAGTTATGACTCATAAATATATAGTTAATTTGTAACTACATTCATTATTTTTGCATTTCCAAACCTAGTAGATCCACCATGATTGTCACTAAAAAAATTCATCATAAATGCATTACAAAAAATAGACCTATGGACAAGACTTAGCTATGAAAATTCTAGGTAATGAATGTGAAGGATGAAGGGTTATTTTATAGATTTTAGGAAATTAGATCAACAATCTAGATTAAGAGGTGATGATTTAAGATCAAACGATGAGAATAAATGAAAGGAATTCATTTCCCAGTTAACTAGCTACAATTGACTACAGGGTTCTAGTTAACTAGTTGCATGAGATATTGATTTAAGTGCTAAGTCAATTGATTGATCAGAAGAGTGGTCAATCAATATTAGTTGTCAGTTAAGATTTGAAGAAATAATGCATGATATAATTAATTATTGGATGGACATGCAACATAAGATTGATTAATAAATAAAATGTTTATTTATTAATGGATAATGTTTCAGATAAGTTAAGATATTTTGAGGGTAATTAGGATAATTATTTAATTGATGCATGATGGTAAGTGATTTAATTAAATAATTTAATATTAGAAGAGAGTTTGATATTTAATTAAATAATTAATTGATAACTATTTAATTAAAATAGAAGAATAATTTAAGTTAGTGGCATAATTAAATAATTAATGTTTATTTAATTCATCAGAAGGAATGGGGAGATTATGTTGTCCCACTGGGTTTTCCTTCTCTACCTCATTATTGCATTTGTACATGGGTACCTGATCAGGCCTAGTTGTCGGGACCCATTCATGCTTTCTTGCATTCATCTTAGTTTTAGGTGCATGCTTATTTAGTCTCCCTAAGTTGCATTTATGGGAGGGTGTTAGTGTAATTAATATTTAATTACACTTGCATAACTTTACTTAGGTTGAGCTAATTTTAGGTCAACATTAGGGTTGCATACTTTGCTTTTATAAAGCAAATCATCTCATTGTAATATTGAATTCCTGAATAATATCATTTTGCACATTCGCATGCAAAGCTCTGCTTTTTTATGTTTTCTCTTTTGTGGAAGGTGTTTAGGTTTGCATGTCTGATCTAGGGTTTCTAACATGGTATCAGAGCCTTGACATGCAGCCCCTTCTCAAATTTTGGAGAAAACCATTGCAGATTTCGTTCGGGGTTCCTCGAGGATTTTATGCCTTGAGTTCATTTATGCAGTGTTTTGGATCAGATCGGGCTTCACCATTGGATTTAGAGCGCTGGAAAAAGTCAGGTTTGACTTTTATTTTGCAGATTTTGGTCATCATTTGCCAGATCTGTGAGGGTTTCAAGTTTTGGTGATTTTTTGGAAGCTCTGGAGGTAGCCATTTTTTTGAAGCATTTTGAGCAGAAACGGAGGTCACCATTGCATTCGCAGCGGCCAAAAACCCTAAGATCGCCCTTCGTTTCGTCGATTTTGGTGAAGTTGATCTGGAAGGTAAACTTTTTTTGCTAGGGAGGTCGTACGGCCTCCCCAAAACGCTTCATGAGGTGCGGTTTTCGAGAAAATTTTGAAAAAACATGGTTTTTGGGGAATCATGCTAGTGACTACAATTTTAAGATCCCCGCCACTGCCGCACCACCGGGTAGCCACCCAGCAGCTACCAATGTCGGTGGCTCCCCCTCCATCCGCCGCTTCCCTCGCCAACCCCCGCGGGCTCTATGCAACCAAGCCGCGGTCTTATGGGGGACCGGGCGCTATGCGCCCAACCCCCGGCTGGCCTCCTAGACACTCGGTGGTCACATGGAGAACCAGGGGCTCTGCCCTAGCCCCTGGTCACATGTAGGACCAAGGGCCGAAATTGTTTTAGCCCCCTGGGTTGCCTGCAGGCCTTATTGGCCATTCTGGAGCACTTTTATAAAATCGGGTGTAACTTTTGCGTACGGTGTCCGTTTTTTGCAAACGAGATACCGTTGGAAAGCTGATTCCGACGCCAATCTATTCAAGTTTTTTTTTTCTATATTTTATCCAGATTTATTTTGCAGGTCCTTGAACTCAGATGTTCTGTTTTTCACTCCGGAGGGCATATCTTTTGACTCGGTGATCCTTTTTTCGCCGATTCTTGCGGCATTGGAAAGCTGGTTCAGTCTTCTACACAGATCTGAGGTCTATTTTTATTTTTTGTTTATGCATGTTAGGAATTCTCTCCTTTTGCAATCATTGGGGATTGTAATAAATGAACTGATATAAAGTTCCATCGGGGGGGTTTCTTGCATAATAATCTTCATCATGTTTTGATGGCAACTCGCATGGGTTGTAATCTGGTTTCTTAGTTTCTTTTGGCCATATTTTGTCTTAGCTTGACACATACCAGATTCATTTTGGTTCACACTTTAGATTGAGAGCCTATGGTTAGTGATCCGCATCGGATCCATCTCAGTTTGAGGGCCACTAAATTTGTGGTTATTGTTCCCGAGTCTGTATGGTACTTTTTCCCATGGAAGAGTTTCAGTCTCAATTTTGACATCGGCATCGAGATTCACGGCTTCTAGATTCTATCATCATCATTTCATCTACTGTTGCTTTATTGATTCCAGGGTTGTTCCAGTTTGGTGTTTTTGAGTGTTCTGTGGCATCGGACTCTGTCACATTATGATGATTCCGATATGGTTTCTTGTAGATAGAAGTATCTTTCCTTGCTTGCCAGATTGTGGTTCCAGTGTTACTCCACATTGTTCTTCCAGTGCTTCTTTGCAGCAGTCATCTCATTGTAGGGGGGGTTGTCCCACTAGGTTTTCCTTCTCTACCTCATTATTGCATTTGTACATGGGTACTTGATCAGGCCTTGTTGCCCGGGACCCATTCATGCTTTCTTGCATTCATCTTAGTTTTAGGTGCATGCTTATTTAGTCTCCCTAAGTTGCACTTATGGGGGGGTGTTAGTGTAATTAATATTTAATTACACTTGCATAACTTTACTTAGGTTGAGCTAATTTTAGGTCAACATTAGGGTTGCATACTTTTCTTTTATAAAGAAAATCATCTCATTGTAATATTGAATTCTTGAATAATATCATTTTGCACATTCGCATGCAAAGCTCTGCTTTTTTATTTTTTCTCTTTTGTGGAAGGTGTTTAGGTTTGCATGTCTGATCTAGGATTTCTAACAGATTAGTGGTACAATAGTGAATTAATTAAATAATTCAAGATTATTTAATTAATAGAAGGAAATGATGGATATGATGTTAAAAGGATATTAATAATGCTAAATGCAATAATGGTTGTGTGCAGGTTGTTATTACCTCCTAATATGCAAAACTAATCAAGAAATTCAAGATAAAACAACACTAAACCACCTCAATAGGCTACGTTGAACACAAATAAAAGAAAGATAAAAACAAGAAAGTATACCCTTTACTTGTGTTGATCCTTGGTTGGCCCTTGATAGTGTTTTTTATGTATGCTCCTTAGATGGAAAATGATCTAAGGTGAGATGCAATGGAAGATGAAAATGATGAGGGTGGTTATGTGATAATCTAAGCCAAAATGGATGCAAGGGAATGGGATTAAAGCTTGAAGAGTATGCAATAATTAAAGATGAGAACTAAGTATGCAAAGAAGTGCTTTAAATGTCTTGAGAGCATAAGTGTGATAATAATACATAAGATCCCTTAATGAATGAGAGGGGGGGTTATTTATAGGAGAAATTAAATTCTCTAGAGGATTCAATGGTCAAGATTGAGCCACCATGGCCAAGATGGAGGGCTATGATGAGTTGCGGCCTCAAAATTCCTCACATATTGCCATGTGGAAGATGACTGAAGGACATGGTGAGATGGAAAGGGTAAAACTTATGTGGAAAATGCCATGTGGTCCCAAGTTACTTGCAAGTACCTTGGGATTGAAGAGGATTTCCTTAAAAAGGGATTCCTTGTCTCCAAGTGGGGCTGAAAGTGACAAGTGAGGACTTTTAGAAAGTCCACTCTTGTCACCATAGGGATTGGAGAGGGAATTGGAGGAATAAAAGTGAATTTAAAATTCACAAGCTTGGAAGAAACCCATGGATAAGACAAGGTCCTCCAAAAGGAGTTCCTTGTCACATG
The DNA here is from genome assembly GCA_007115665.2 of Sequoiadendron giganteum. Classification (NCBI taxonomy): domain Eukaryota; kingdom Viridiplantae; phylum Streptophyta; class Pinopsida; order Cupressales; family Cupressaceae; genus Sequoiadendron; species Sequoiadendron giganteum. Next base: position 44,619,622 of record VCHN02000014.1, on the reverse strand, counting down.
TACTTGATGTGACCTATGAGAGGTCATGGGGAAGAGAAATGCATGGGGGGAATAAGTGTGAATTTTTAATTCACATGGAGAAGAGGTCAAACTTAATAAGGTAAGAACCATGAAAGGTTGACTTATAGACATGCTAGAAAAGGTAAGTGATTAAGATTAAGGTTGTGCAAATAGGTGACTAGGAAAATTAATGAAGATTAGAGGTAAGTGGCTAGATATAGAGGATGTGACATTAATCCTGATTAAGGATATGCACATCCTAATGAAGGATTAATTAGATTAATCCAAATTAATGAAAAGGTTATGGAGGATGGGACAAGGAGAGAGAAAGAATGAATTCAAAATTGAAGAGGATAATTGACTAAATTAAATAAATTTATTTATTTATTCAATTAAGAGAGGAAGTGGTAAAGCATAAAGTATTTAATTAAATATTTTTAGAGACCTTAGAGAACAAGATAATATTAATTAAATATGTCATTAAATTAATATAGACAAATAAATGATAGGATTTTGACCATATGGGAATGGTCAAATTTGGATGTCTACAATGGTAATGAAAATGATGTCAATGATGGAAAAATGCAGTTTCAGGATGTGCAATATGCATTAGGTATTTTTACATGTCTACATTTTTCCCCTCTTTGACACAATATACTTGTTGCATTGTCTCAAATAATTTGATGCTCAGATTGAGATTGAAAAAAAATTAATATGCCCCACTATGCCCTGGTGGTCAGTGGAAGAATGATAAGATGTTGTGTTGCCCCCTCGAGACATCGACTGAAAAAATTACTTTTTCAAGTTGAGCTTGCAACAAGGTTAAAGATTAGTTCAAATGCATAGAGTCAAAAAAATAGGTCATAGGGGTCATGTTTAAGGCTCGGGATGATCCAGGGTGCTCAAAATATAACCTAGGAGGCTAGCGGAGGGTAAAAAACTAGGGTTTGGGGGGGTTAAATAGAAAATTAGGGTTCATTCACCCTTCATTTGCATACTCAGCTTTAGGTGATTTTGTCTCTCTAGTTCTTTTCTGCTACAAATGTGCATTGACAATGGCAAGGGTTTCGAGTGCACCACATAGAGTAGACATTGTCAATCAATACCAATAGCTAGCTGACATGGGCTTACGGTATGTAAACTTCTAACTTTTGATTTTGATTTTTTGTTTATAATTAATGCTCGGAGTTAGGATGAACAATAGCGATAGTTTATAGGATTATCACTTTTGACATGGTTTTAGCACTATTGTAATTTTAGAAATCTTGTTAATGTTAAAGATAGACACTGTGGTTAAGAAGTGGCACTATTATAAGTCCACTTTTGTGAAAACCAGTCATGTGCTATAGGTTATAGGGATATTTTTTATATTGTAAAAGGATAGTGTTATTTTCAAGAAACAAACTCGCTATAGTGAAAACCAACTATTCTTGTTCCAAAACATGCTCACTTTTTCTCAAAAACACTAATTTAGCTAGTTTAACTATAGATTTAGGTTCTTAACTTGATTTCTAGAAAAAAAAATGATAATATGGTTTGAATTCTTGCAAGCCACACTTCATCCTTTTCAGTCTAAGGAGCATAGAACATGGATCTTAGATTGGATAGCCCAATTTCAAGAGCTAGAGAGAGAATTTCTAGATGTTGTTGGATTGAGGCACATTACATTCATGCTCAAGATTCGATCTCATAGAGAAATGATGGAATTTCCTATAGAGCATTGGAGATACTATGTATCCCTATTCATGTTGAGTCAGTAGAGTATGACGTGAGGAGAGGTACATTGGCTATGTAGTGATTATTGGGTGTTCAACATCTCACGGTTGTAGATTCAAAGATCAACCTGACTCTGTTTCTCAATACTGTGGATGATATAGTTATAGTTCTAGTAGGATTGATCATATGGCCTTTGATGTCAAATAGGAGATCACGAAGATTTCTAGTCATTTGGGGGCATTGTTATCAAGATGATGATGGAGCACAGGAATGTCTACACATAGGGACCCTGTGTTTTGGCTCATTTGTATCATGACATGCATGAGGTGGTTTACCATGGTGGAAACAACATTTTGATGGGTGTCTCATTGCTCCATGTTTGGGCATGGGAGCACATTTTAGTTACTAGGTTTGAGGGAATTGATCGGAGGGATCCAAGTGATCCCTACTCATATATGTACCATGACTACCTTCATTATAGACAACCTAGGAGACTTCAGTACTAGAGGTCTATTTTGGATTATATTACTGAGTTTATTTGGCTACCATACTTGGACCATGAGGCATGGATGGATGATCATGAGCATCTTATTTATTTTTGATAGATGAGATACCTAATTGGGAGAGACAAACTAGGCTAGGTGACAATTACCATGTTAGATATTCTCAAATAGCTAGAGAGGTCAATGCATGGGGACCTTGAGTGGATTAACAGAAAAAAAATTTATAGAGTTCAAAGAATTGGAACCATTTGGATGTGGATGGGCAGTCAAACCCTAGGATGTAGGGACTACACAAGAGTTTGATTCATGGTGGGCCTACAGGAGGCCACTTAGATTTACTATTCCCTAGGGGTGTAAGAGCAAGACGCCTTGTGATTGGTTGAAGGAGGAGAGTTAGGGAAGTTGGGAGTAGAGAGGCTTATCAAAGATAGAGGATTTCTTTATAGCAATGGTAGAGGGCACAAGATCAGGCTCAGGATGATACCATGATATTATATCACATATTTATTGATGATGACATTGTACTGATATTTTTATTTTTGATGATATATGAGATATACCATTTTTTATGTGGCCATGATGTGTTATGAGATGATTATGATGTTCCTTATGTTTATGATGATGGATTCATGATATGCTATAAGATGATGATTGTATGGTGATGCATTTTTTTTTGTATTTTCTGATGGTTTGATATGATATGCATAATGTGGAAGATATATGATGATGCATGTATGAAATGGATGATATTATATGATGTATGATTTCCTATGATATGATAGATATGATATGTACTGATGATTTTTTGGATGTATTATGCATGTGATATTAATGATGTTGTTATGTAGGATGGAGATATTAGTCAGAAGAAATGTTAATAGGATTAGAGGATAGAAGAAATTGGCTGATTTTGATTGTAGATATGGATGAATGTATTGATGGATGATTGATAATGATTGTTCATATAAATGCATGATATGATGAGTTTGATTTTTATTCATGGAGATAATAGGTATAGCAATCCTTATTAATGTAACAAATAGACATGATACACTAGGGTATTAATTACCAAGGTAGCTTTGTATCTGTTGCATGGACTTCGACTCAGAAAACAAGGAGAATTATTGCTCACCATAAATATGAAAACCTTGCTATGGGTAACAAATTTAGAGAATTTTGCACTAGTTCATAGATAGGTATGAGGAACCTAACATACAATGGTCAAATGAGTTGTCCAAAATAACTTCCCCAAAAATAAAGCCAATACTTGCCATGGTATAATTGCAAAAATATCCAGAAAATAGAGCATACTGAATCGATGATAAATGACCCATTCATTCCTCTCTAAATCCTTATGGACATCCTATAGAGATCCTAGGAATGAAACAATAAGATAAATCAAAAGATAAGATCACAAAATATAAACAATGTTGCAGTATCACTTATCATAGATGTTTTGATGTTTCAAGATATTATCCATCAATAATGTCTATTTTAGGAACGTTTATCTATTAAGACACATGTTAGGATGTTGATGATGATTTCAAAAGATTGGGTAGTTAACACTTTAGGCATTGTTTTAATCTGATAGTGATCAAGTCTTTATGGTTTTTTGCTTGGATGTTTTGGATTTTGATGTTTTCTTTACTTGTTGATTCCTTTGTCAAAGGGTGAAGGTGATGATTTATTTATTATGGATGGAGAGTTTATTGTGAATAGGCGATGGTGGAGATAGGATTTTTTTTTAAATATTTTATGAATGTTTTGTGCTTTTGAAGTTATTTAAGGCTATTTTGATAGTTTTCAAAATATTTGGATTTTTTTGGTGTTTTTGAGAGATTTAGAGACTCAAAGGGGGACCTAAGAGGATTGACCTAGTGCCTTGGGGGCTTATCGATGATGGCCTTGCCTATGTTATATATGCAGAGACAAATTAGTTCAATTTATTAGACTCAAAGTGGCTTGTATAAAGATGGCCAATTATATTTTTTGTATTTTTGATGGTTTACCATTTTTTTAGATTTTGATGGTTTATTTTGATGTTTTTTTTGGATTTTGGTGTTTCTTGAATGTTTTTTGATTTTAGAGACCAAGAGGGGGGACCTAAGGGGACTGACCTAGTGCCTTGGGGGATCATCAATTGATTTCCTTGCCTACATGATGAATGCAAAGACAGTGTAGCTTGACTAACCATGATTGAGACTATGTTTGGCTTTTTTGAATTTTTCTAACTATTTTTTTAGAATTTTCAAAGGATATTTGAAATTTTTTTATGTTTTGATTGTCTTCTAATGCTTTTGGATTTTGAGTTTTTTGATATTTTTAATTTTGATATTTATGTGAATTATCAGATGAACAAGGATCCAATCCATATACCAATTTCAAGAGGTTACCCCTAGTTTGGAACAAGATTTCATTTATTATGGATAGGTGGAAAAGGCAGATAGAAGATAGTGTAGCAAGTTTCAACTCTTAACCAATTATCGAGCCATGGTTGGGTGTATGTTTATTATGCAATGGGTGGAATGAAATGGATGCAATAATAGGATGGAAAAGTTGGATAGATGATGATGCAAGAGTTATTCAAGCATAACGCCTATTTACTAAGTTTTCACTATGGTGCCTATCCTAGAACTGCCACAAGGTGGTTTTTACTTCAAGGATGATCTATTTCTCTTTACTATTTTTCTTGTTTTTTTGTTATGGTTTTTTTCTTTTTTCTTAGGATATTTTGATGTGTTAGGTATACAACTTTTTAAGATGGCTAATATTGAGTGGTTCTACTAGTGGTTCACCTTTTGGAGTAGCCAATTGATAATTACTACAACCATAATTTTCTATGATGAAAAAAGGACCTAGCCAGTTTAGCTCAAATTTACCTTTCCCGTCCTAGTTAAGTTAAATCTTCTAATTTTATTTCAAAACTAAGTCACCAACCTGAAAGCTTTTTTTCTTGATTCTCTTGTTATAACTTTGTTTGAGATGGTTCTAATATACATGGAGCTGATTTAGAGCACTCAAACAGCTTTCATCTAGTAGTCCAAGTTTTCGAGTCTGGATACTCAGTATTCTTCATTGTTGACAAGATATTTCAAGGATATCCTTGGAGATGGAATCTCGAACACTCTAAGAAATATGGATTTATATTTGTATACAAGGGAAAGGGGTGGTGTGCCTGTGGGTTTGCAAATTCTAGTTCTATAGGCCCACAAAGAAGGGTTCAACTGCAAGTGCCAATCACGATTGGTATCATTAACAGTCTTCTTAAGGATCCTGAGGATCATTTTGTTAGACACTTCCACTTGACTGTTTCCCTTGGGGTAATATGGGGTAGAGAAGTGATGTTGGATGGAGAATCTAGTGCAAAGCTCAAAGAAATCTTGGTTTTTGAATAGAGTTTCATTGTCAAAAATAATAGTTTGAGGGATACCATAACGACAAGTCTAATAATTAAGGATAAAAATTCACTATTTTTTTCTAGTGATATAGGTTAGGGGTATAACTTTTATCCACTTTGTAAAATACTTTGTGGTAGTTATGATAAACACATGTATATTGGATGAAGTAGGGGTGGAACCTATGGAAATGGGGGATATGATGATTATATGCTATCACACCCACTTCCAAACTTGTTTCATTCAAGGATAACACTAGAGATCTCAATGCAAAAGAGAAAGAGATATTGCAATAGGGATGTTATAGGGACTAAATAGGATCTAATGAGGGGTTCACCACCAAGTTTAGACTTGGAAAACATAATGAAATGTTAGATAAAATGAAAAACCCTAATTGAATGCAAACTAACACTAAATGACTTACAAATACAAATGAAACAACATAGAAAATTGCAAAATAGAATGTGTGTACCTAGGAATCCAAAGAAGGCTAAATGGAGGTCTGAATCACTAGAAATTCTACTTTCAAATCTGATTGGGACTCATTCACCAAGCTGGAAAAATCAATCATGTTTCTAGGAAACTGTACATGAACAAAAATCTGCCAAAAGGGTATCCAAATCTACAAATTCCTAAAATTTGATTGGAATTGGGACTCATTCACCAAAGTGGTGAATCAGTCTAGTTGGACTTTTCTACAATTTCAAAATTTGATCCTGCTCTTCTCAGTCTACTCTATCCTTCCTAATTGGTTTTCAGATCTGAAACTATGATGTGTGACCTATAGGTGAACTCCAATGTTCTCCAAGGCTTGATGACAACTTTGAATGATTTACAGCTTTTCTCCAATCTTTCTCCTTAGGAAATATGTAACCTAAACCTACAAATCACACACCAAGGAGAGGGAATAAATGTTTTTGGGTTAGTGGATAGGGGTTTGCCTTAGTCAGACCCCTTGTTGGTAATTAAACCTTGAAATGAAAGAAAATTTGAATGGAGAATGATGAATGAAAAAAAGATAATGTTGCAACTCACCAAACCCTAGCAATAAGGTGTTGCAAATATTCTTTCTTGATTGATGTTGACCTTGCATGAAACACTTGCTTGAATCATAAACCCTTCATCATAATTGTTAGCACAATAACAAACATGATAGGTGAAATATTTTACATGATGATAGGCACTTGAATGCTGCTCTAAAATGCTTGATAGTATTCCCTCGAATGCTCTTGAATGCTCTTGCCAATGCTCAAATGCTCTTGTAAACTCTTTTGAATGCTAGGTGTGAATATGAGTGAAAGAACCTTGTATTTATACTTAATTATGCAAGAATTCTCAAAATTACAGCACTACAAGCTGACACCAGATCTAGGAGAATAAAATCCCACTAGAAATTTAAATTAAATTTGATTTTGGACCACATGAGACTCATTCACCAAGCTGGGAAAATGAGTCCCATCAAGCATAATGTATGGGACCAAAAACCAAAAGTACTTAGAAATGTGCGAAAATTGGTTTAGGTCCAAAATATCCAGGTGGGACCCATTTTCCCAAGGTGATGAATGAGTCCTAGATCCCTAAATCTAGGCCACATAATCTAGAAACACCTGAATTATTATTGGTCAGTGATTGGTGTCGGGATTATCCTCGAAAAGATGTAATAAATGAGGCTTGTGGATGAAAAATGGGGCCAATTAAAGCATAAGAAATCCTAATTATTGATTACAAGCCTTTAGAAATGTGAAATTGATGCAGGAGCATCCTTGGTTCATGGCAATATTGCATCAACCAAAAATATTTTTCATTCAATTTGGTTCTTGTTCGGTTCTTTTCCAGTTCAAGTTGGTAGATTTGGTGTTTCTTCATTTTTTCTCTCCAGATCTCTCGTACCTGAGGTTTCATTTTGGACATGTTCAATTGCCTTATTCCAATTTTTTAGCTTGATTGGATCTTTTTCTGACAGGTTATCGCTTTCAAATTGAGTGACAGTTTTTGGAACTAGCCCCAGAATAATTTCAGACCTAAAGGCTAGTTGCATCAATCACGGATCTCGCCCGACACTTGTGGATCCTCATGGTGTGTTTGGATTTGTTCCTTGGATTTTCCTCGACCTTACCTATAGGTCCACACTTCATCATATGCATTTACTGTGGAAGAATTTCAGATTTGAGGCCGACCTGTTCTTGCACATTTTACATTTTCCTCATCAAAGATTGTAATGATCTTTGGTCGACATGGATGTTTCTCGACCCACGAATGTGATATAAAGCTTGTAATGAATCATCAGAATGGGGGAAAATCAAGATTAGGTAGATTAGGTTTTATATAAATTTTGATCTATACGATTTTTCCTCGCATATAACAAGCGTTGTATTTTGAACATTTTGTAATCAGGCCTATGAGCTGAATCTATAAGCCCGGATGTGGCCGACTGTATGTAATTGAGATTTTTGATAATAATAAAGTTTGTAACTGAATTTTCCTCCATATTCTATGTTTCTTCTATTGTGTTACTCCTATTGCAGGGTCTGGATTGTTCTCTCGAAGGACCCTCCTACTATGGATACACTAGATTGGTATCAAAGCGAGATTTGTTCCTTGTGAAGATCATCAGAGTTTGCGCAGTCCTATTAAAGATTTGTTTTGGGGTGGCAGATTGAGGATCTTGTTGGTGTTTTTTCCAACTAAGCTTTGAAACTCTCTAAGAGGTACCCAACCTCTATGTTCAAAAATCACAAAAGCTAGTGGCCAGCTGACAGGTAAAGCTTCTCAGGGCTTTACCCCTACTCTTTAGGCTTTGTGAGACCAAGGAGGGTGTTCCTATTTGTGTTCATTTGATACTCATTGTGGCAAGAACATTTCACACATAGATGAATTCCTATTACTTTGCAGACATATAGGATTTATCAAAGGTTTGGTTGACCTTTACACAAATAATCGCATAATTCCTAGGAATGCAGGTATTATGTGAGATTTGCATCTCAAAACAAATAGAATTTAAATTATTTAATGTTCTAACCTTGAATCCACATATAGGTGCTTTTGATTTTAACTACTTGAAAGAATTTGAAACAAACTAGCTAGTGCCTCACCAAATTGGGTAGGAGTAATATACAAAATATTTAGTTATATAAATTTAACCCTAATAATAGTGAACAATTCTCACAATGCATTACATCATGAAACTTCATGGTATTCAAAGTATCACTCCTTATCATCCTTACCACATTATCACATATCTACAATCCTTTCTCAAGCATTTGATTAACTCATTAATTTAAGGCAAGAAATAAAATCATACATTCAATTGAACTTTTGAAGACAAATGAAAGAACACTTGATAATTTAATTCATGATCTATCACAACACACACAGGAGACAAATTGCCTTAAATTTTTAGATTTCTTTCGATATCAGTAATTAACCAGCTAACTTATCCCAAATTCAGCATTATATCCATTCAGCCTATACCACCTAGACCTTCAGGATTCAAAAATCTGACCTCTACAATGAGCCTTGAGATCTCCTTTATAGAATAGGAGAGAAACAAGCTCTAGGCTCATTGCCATTACATTTCAGCAAAATTTCATTTCAAAAATAGAATTTCATCTGCCCACGCAATTGGATGCAATCATTCAATGAATAGGGGAATCAAAATAGTTACAACCTTCGTAACCAGTCGGTACCACCATAACCGTAGTAAAACGCCACCAAGGCCTTGTCTCTTTTGTCCACATCAAACCCAAAAGAAAACAGTATCAGGATCATAACAAAATTGCAGACCCAAAAAACCATACCACTATCCAGAACTTGATGTAGGACCATGACCATGGTACAAATGGCCACTCCATAATTTCACATCAGTGGGAGCTGAAAACACCACCTTATCCTCATTGACACCACCCTCAACACCAGAACCAAGAACAACACATGATGCCACCATAGTAATTGGAGTTACCATGAGGACCTCTTCATCTACACTAGCCAATTCAATCAAAGTCGTGAGGTAGCTACGATAATTAGAATCGGTCTCAGAACCATTGCTACCATAGTTGCTCGAGAAATTAATGGGAAACTTTTGCTGCCCCAAAGAGCCTCGACTGAACCTAGGCTTGTCCTTCAATCCTTCACCATGCTCTACAGACCTCTTTTCCTTTCCATAGCTTGTCACCTCTACTCGTGCAACTCGAACCTTGAGCCAATGACTACTCCTAATAAGACCCAAGAGGGACCTTGTGTCTTCTTCCTTGGATCCAAGAGTGCCAAGAATAGTGCTATGTTCATGTTATTTCATCTCCCCCTTATACCTTCTCAAACCCATCCTCGTAGACCTACGTAACGGTGAACTAGAAGCAAGTGGCTTGCTCATCTCGCACTTGAACCCAAAGCCTTTGCAAATCCAACAATCACCCAATGTAGAAACATAGAGGAACTCAGACTCCTAATTGCTATGATGCAAATGAATAACCAGCAAGCATTTATCAAGCAAATTGATGAAGTAATCATCAATGCTCCAACCACAACACAGTGTGAGTGAATGGTTATTTGTTGACGTTAATTTCACCATTGTTAGTTTCTAGGTTCATGGAAATTGACATGCTATTCATCATGATCACATAGAAATAACCCCTCGCACACATGGAAATTAGGTTGATATCCATCGAAAATCCTACACCATTAATAAATTTCATTTGCAGAGCTCAAACAACTATCACATAACTGGTTCAATGTTTTAAATTTGGGTCGTTGATGCACTAGTGAATTGGCATGTTGAACAACTCAGATCAAGTCAAACACCTTTAAAAATTCCATGTCATCACAAGGTAGGCCCATCAGCCAATGGCACACCTCCCAATTAGAAAACGTGCATGTCACTTGCAGGCCCCAACCAACCACCTTGTGCCTCCAAACAAGGCCACGTGTCACCATTCTACACACCTCATAGGATTTTTAAAACCATTATTTTAATTGTGTGTGGTTGGTGAGCAATGGCCACAATTAATCCTCATTATCACAAGATAGTCATCGATTTGAAAGCCTTTATTAATACTGTTGGAAAATTTGGATTGGGCCCCATTACAGTACATGACAAGTGGTGACATCTCTCACACCTCGCCATACTTTAGTGATGTCATCAAAAATTCCTGTGAGACCAGCAAGGAATGGTCAAGATCAAAACCATCGATCCGACAATCCATAAGCCTGCACATGCAATAATGTTATTTATAAAAGGGGATCAACTAGGCAAATGGGGGGCAACCCTTAAGGCATAAAATTTAGACGTACGTCTAATGTTTTGTAAATTTATCAACCCGACATTAGGCGAAGATTAATATTAGGTCCCAACACAGAAAAAGATCGACATGCTAGGTAAAGGGGGTCGGTACATGCACGACATAAAAGGCTCCATCGATGACTTAAGTAACCAGCCACCAAGAGCAATAGGTCACCATGAAAAAATAACACAAGGGTTCAAAATATGTGAAGATTTTAAGCAAGGGAAATAAACCCCTAAACCCTAACATTTGACCTCTAAGCACAAGGGTAATAGCCAAACAAAAAAATTCACAGAACCAGTCAAGATTTGTAGTAATTTTAACAACTTTATCAGACCCAACCCGCAGCTATAGAGGATTTGTGTAAGGATGGTGGGAATAAGAAATGGTAGAGGAAATGGAGCATGTGGAAATATAGACCCATAAACAATGGAAATGTTGAGAGGAATTGATGCCAGATTAGAAGCAGTTGAAATGGCCCAGAGAAGGGGTCGACCAGTTGATGATGTAAGTGATGAAGAAGTGGAAGAACAAGAAGAAGTTGCAAGAGAAGAGAAACCTGGTCTTGATCAAGAAGAAGAAAGGTTCATAAGAGCCCTAATAGAGTGAAAACTAAACCACATTTCAATCCACTATATTATAATGGTAAATTGGATTCAGATGAATTTATTTGTTGGATAACAAAGATGGAAAAGTACTTTTATTTTGAGGGTACCACAGAAGATAACAAGGTAAAGTTTGCTTGTACAAAGTTCAAAGGACATGCATCCCTTTGGTGGGAACATTTGTAGATAGATAGGAAAAGAAAAGGAAAGGAGAAGATAAGATCATGGGATTGGATGGTGAATAAGTTGAAGACAAATTTCGTGCCTGCAGACTATTAGATCAGTTTGTTCCGAAAATTGTAGAATCTGAAATAGAAGGAATCAAGTGTGACGAAGTATACTGAGGAATTCAACAAGTTGAATATCAAATATGGACATTCAAAAGATGAGACCAAACAAGTAGCTATATATATGAATGGTTTGAGGTCATCTATACAAGATGAGATCAGTTTGATTAAGTTGTTGAGTGTGGAAGAGGCATATCAGTGTGCCCTAAAATCATAAGAGAAGTTGAATAAAGACATGATCAAAGACAAAGAGGAAGAGGTGGAAGATTTAAGAGAGGAAGAATATTTATTGGAGGAGGAAGAGGACCTTTTTCAAATCATAACAAAGATAAGGAGGTCAGTTAGAATGATAGTCCATACTATAGAGATGATGAAAACTCTTTCAGAAGAGGAGGATATGGTGGTTACAGGAATGAAGAATATAGAAAAGGTGACAGAGGACAAGAGAAAAGAGAATTCATAGGAACTTGTTATAAGTGTGGTGGAGAAGGACATAGAGCATTTGAATGTAACTAGGGAGAAACAAACAAAAGAATAGAGAACAGTAGGAGAGAAGCCTTGGTTGAAGAAGATTATGATGGATCACCTAACAAATTAGAAGAAGGAGAAGTGTTGGTGAACATAAGGGTATTATGTCAAAGTGAGATGGAGCAGGAACCATTATAGAGAAAGAATTTGTTTCGAACTAGATGCAAGGTAGCTGGTAAATATTGTAAAGTGATCATAGAAAGTGGAAGTTCAAAGAACCTAGCTTCTAAAGAAATGATGACCAAGTTCAAGTTGGTAATATTGAAACACCCAAAGCCCTATTCGATAGCATGGATTCAAGATGAGCACAAGATTCTGATAAGTGAACAATGTGTTGTGCAGTTTTTTACACACACCCCACTGAAAGTGGAAACCCTCTCTTGGCTTGCCCTTTTGGCCTGTTTCTATGGCTTGCCCCCTCTTTTATGCTTATATTTGAAAATATTGGGGTTCTGGTCTTTTGTGCTTGCCTTGGTTATGGGTGCCTTTGTGTTGAGTTCCTGGTGGTTTTCGAGTCTTGCGGATGTCCTCTCTGGGGTGGTCTTTTTTTGCATTCTATTTTTTCCATTGGTGTTTTTTGTTTGGGTCCTAAGGGTTGGTTTCCTACCTTAGGTTTTCCTTTGTTTTCCTTTTTCCTTTTGTTTTGTCGAAGGCGGAACTTTGGCAAAGTTTTCAATTTGGTTCCCATTCTCGTTCCACCTCCACCTCCCTCGTTCTTGTTTCTCCCATTGTTTTGTTTTTCTTCACCCTTCAGGTTAGTTTTCTTCCCTTGGGTTTTTCTTGGTTCGCTTTTTTCCTTCATTTTTCAGAACCTGAACCAGGATGGAACTTAACTTTGAACCTTGGCAAAGTTCATGGTTCCGTTCCTGTTCCGGCTCCGCTTCCCGCCTTCTCATTTTTTTTGTTGCTTTGCTCGTTTTCGGCCTAAGGGTTGGTTTCCTCCCTTAGGTTTTCCTTGGTTTTCTTTTTCTTTCATTTGTCGAAACCGAAACTAGGATGGAACTTAACTTTGAACTTTCACAAAGTTCATTGTTCAATTCTCATTCCCAACCCGGCTCCACCCCCACCTATTTTCCTTCCATTCCTTTTTTTGTTATGCCTCCGCCTCCACAGGGGTTGGTTATGTTTCTTCCCCCACCTGTTTTCCTTTCATTCCCATTTTGGTTCTGCCTTCGCCTCCGCCTCCGTCGGGGTTGGTTCTGGCTCCGCCTCCACCTGTCTTTGGTTCTGTTTTCACCTGGGTTTGTGCATGATTTTCTTGCCCTCAGAACTCTATGATTTGACTTGGATTTTAATGATGTATTGAGCATTAGAGGTGGCTCATTTGAATGCAGGTTGGATCAAGTTCCAGGTTGTTGTTGAGATGACATTAAGTTCATTGAAGGAAGAATGAAGGTTTTATTTATGTGACCTATTTCCAACCTAGACAAGGTATTTTGACGATGTAGGATAAGGTGGAGCACGCCAAGAATAAAGGGGGAAGTATTTAATGCAATGCTACATCAAAAATTGTGCTTCCCTATTATTTCTACTCTTCCTTCACATCCATTAGACCATTCTTTGTTGGATTATCCAGGCCGACATGGATGAAATTGGTGCATTAAATGCACATCTCATATTACTTTGAATTTCTCTTGGCCAACCTATTGTGTGGTAGATTATTATTGTAAACCCTAATTTGGCCAACATATCTTGGGGGTTTTTCTATAAATTTGGCATTCTGCCTCATTTGTAAGGGTTAGAAAAGTTAGACGTTAAGCTAGACAAATTTTACATTAGAGCGAATTGTAAGAGCAGGAGTTAGAGTTAGAGTTTAGTTTATCTTTTCAAGCAAGTGTTGTAACAGAATACTAGAATTGTTGCTACTTTGCATGCTCTAATACAAGTAAAGACATTATGATTTGGCGCCTTTCTTGTGTTGAATTTTATCTGGCATGGTTCTTGATATTCTATCTTTAAAATTGCTTAAGTCTACTTGATGTTATCTGATTTTATGATGCTTAGGGTTTTATGCTTGAAGTGTTTGCAGCGATCTCTAGTCCATACTTTTTGTAGTTAGTTGATTGTTAGCTAATTTGCAAAGTTAGACTAGACTTAAAATTATGCTTAGTTCGATTGTGAATGTTTGTTCATTTCAGTTTCAATAAGGTTGTTCTAAATGTATGTTCATGGTTTGAGAATATTTAATACCTTAGAAGATTGCACTATTTCCGTAAGATTGCAGATTTATCTGGGTTAAACAAAAATCAGTTTCTTAGGGATTGGTCCATTTCAAGCATTTTATCTTTTGCATGCTTAATCTTAGGGTTAGAATTAGTCTTAGAATTATCTCTAAAACCTTTTCTCTTTTGTTGTTTATTTTGAATCTGGGTTAGTTTTAGGGTTTGAAGTATCAACATATTGCTAGATTTGATAAGTTGAGTTTAGAATTTTCTTGTAGTAAGGTCCCTTTGTGATTACCAGCATTTTCACATTATCTCTGAGATGTTTTGTTTCATCGTCAAGACCTGACATTAGAGACCTTGGGGTTCTCTCTTTTCCAATAGAGATTTACCTTTCAAGGGAGATAGGATAACTTTTATTCTGTCTAGGTTGTTGTCATGCAAAAAACACCATCAACAGATTGGCACTAGAAGGAGGGTCTGAACAAGCAAGCTGGATCAATTTATGTCTGCCATTTCTCTTGAGAGGTTCAGATGAAGAACCAGATCTACCCCAGGGGAAGAGGAATTTCAAGGATTGCAAGCTCCTACTAGGTCAAGAAGGATGAGAAGAAGAGGAGAATCATCATCCACCTAGCCACTTCCATCATCCCCATCATCCTCATCCTCATCATCCTCATTCTCATCTGATTCTGAGGGTATTCCCATTCAACAACCTCAACCAGCCACAAATCAGCAATTACCACCTCCACCTCCACCAATGGCTTTTCTGGCCAATAACCCATCTCCTTTGATCTTCAATAATTACAATGTCATGCCCAAGAACCCGAAGCAATTTTGCTCAAAGTTCCATACTAATGATCCCAATAGGACTGCAAAGGAGCATATCAAGATTTTTTAGACTTTTCTGAGGGATAGAGGGATTAATCATGAGGATGTTGCATGTAGACTTTTCCCCTATTCTCTAGGAGAGGAGGGCTTTACTGGTACAATCATTTATCTACTGCATCCATCCAGAACAGGGCTGAGCTTGAGGTTGCATTTCTACTAAAATTTAAGATTCCCATTAGTGCTAATGAGCTTTATATGTAGTTTACTGGAGTCAAGAGAGAAGTTAATGAGCTTATAGGATCATTCAACAATAGGTTCCACTGAGCATACACTAGACTTCAAGGACCTTATGCTATAAATGAGATCGCTACCCTAGTGGTCTACTTCAAAGTCCTTGAATGCCTTACATCCACCTTCCTTAAATGGAGGACTAATCCCCCAACTACCTTGCTCACTACATATATAGAGGTTGTTAAGGTCATCCTAGATTTGACACAACATTTATCAACACCTCTGCCATCCTTAGGACCTATTGCTCACCCTAGACAAGTCCAGGCTCTTAAAAAGGCTTTGACTAATTATTCTCCCATTATGAATTCAATACCCTCATTGCCTTTGGTCCCACATCCAGGTCCTCTAATAAATCAAGCTTAGCCAATGACCTCTTATCCTCAGCAAAGGGCCAATAAACCCCTTCACCCACAGCAATAGGCTGTTTTCCCTACATATTTGCAAAATTTGGAAGTCTTGAATCAATCTACCAGTTCTGGAGGAGTGTTTGGAAACCCCCCAAACACTTTGAATCCAGCCCCTTACAACAACCCTGATAAAGAAAGGTTAGATGAGATAACTGAGCAAGTGAAGAAGCTGAACATGGAGGCAAACTACTTGAGGAACTAGAATAGCCAACTCCAAGCTAATGAGAAGAGAATGCAATCAAGTTATAACAGAGGGAACACTATGACAGAAATCAGAATATTGAAAGAGGATAAGGTTCTGACCAAAAATTTGATAGAGGTCAGCAAGGTGGACAAGGATTTGAAAGAAGACAACTATCTAGGCAGAATAGGCCATGGAACACTAGGCCTAATAATGGAGGAGTTCCCACTCCACTGGATCAACCTTCCAATCTAGATAAACCTCCAGGTGGTGTGTACTTAGTAGAGGTTGCTTTGTCTAGATGGTGTAGGCTTCATAAGATAAGTCAACACTCTAAGCTTGACTACCCTGAATTTCAAACCGTTGCTACCATCTTTCGATATGAAGTTGAAAATAATTCCAATAGTTAGGAAATTATGCCCTGAAATCTTTATGATTCTCCAGTATTGGTGCTTAACCATGCTCCATTCCCAAAAGGTGAAGAAAATGAACCAGAAGAAGAGTCCAGTGATCGGGACAAAGAAACAGAACAGGTGCTGAATGAAGATGAAATTTCTCAGTTGTTTAATGAAGAGAATGAGAATGATAATGGCCCATTGGATGAAGGAGAGGCTGATGTTGAAGAAGTGCAAATGTTTCAACAACCTGTCAGAAAGGATGATCTGAGGAGCAAGCCCCACAAGAATTCACAAGCTGGAGGACCGTTTACTACTTCTATCCCTCCAAACAATTTCATCACTCCACCAGATCCGCATGCCAATAACAATCCATCTTACCCTCAGGTTCCAATACAATACCTCACAAAAGAAGGACAACTTGATATGTCAAAAGGAAGCAATGTTGATGCAACAAAGGATAAACGGACTAGTGGCTGCAAGGAGGCTCATGTTGATATGAACATGGAGCAATTGGGTGAATATGTGACTGAAGAATTCAAGAAAGTAAAGGTAAGTCTTTCTTCTTTTGAATTATTAAGAGTTCCTACTATTAGGAATGCTTTCTTGGGGTATTTCAGTTCAAATGCAGCACCACAAGGAGTAACTTGCCAGATCCTTTAGTGCACAGACACCCCAAGGCAAAGCCCCACCTATGGATAGAGGGAAAGATAAAGATAAAGGTTAGTTTGCACAAGCTGATTCACAGTTGCATTTATTCCAAGGAAAAATGGAAACCCCTCCCTTTCTGATCTTTATTCGTATATTTTGTAAAAATTTGCACAATTACCTGTCGGATTCAGGGGCATCTATGAATGGTATGCCATTTTATGTTTGTAGGGCTCTTTGTATTACCCTTGCAGCCTCTCAGAAGAAGGTCACCCAATTGGAAAAAATAGAGGTGAATATAGTGGGAGAATTGAACATGATTCCCATGCAAGTTGCCTCAGATCCTAGAGTGCAACAAGTACTTAATATTCAAGTAGCTTACATTCCTGACACTTATGGTCTAATCTTGGGTAGAGATTTTACTAAGGCACTAAATGGATACACATTCACGGATCATTCCCACATGTGGCTCCCCTGGAAAGGAGTCCCAAATCATATCAGAATTGAGAGAGAACCTAGAATGAAGTATGCCATTACTGAATATCAAAATACTTCAAATGAGATACTGGTATCAGAACTCAGTATGGGGAACTATGTCCTAGCCTCCCCTACTTCAGACACAAAGGAAATCTTGGTGTTGCAAAGCTCTTCTGGTGAATCCACATCATAAGCCAGTAGCTTTGAAGTGCAACTTTAACAAATGGAGGAACTTGATGATCAGGCAAATAGACAACTCAATTTTTTGGATAACTTCTAGGATTTTATTTGAAAATGTGTGGAAGATCAGATTCAGCTAGGTAGAAATATGAACTTCAAAGAATTGCTTCTTCCTAATTGGTGCAGATTTCACAATGCTCCTCATTTTGAACTAAAATGCTGCTTGTGTCAAACTATAGTGGAACAGATACAAAGGCACATTAACACAACCCCAATTGTTGAGTTAAACATACAGAGCATTCAATATAGTCTAAAAGGGAAGGACCCAAAACCTCCTGAAGAGCCTCTGGATGGCAGCAAGGACAAAGGTATCTCAAGAAAAGAAGGAGCTAATGACTATTGGACATTGAGGCTTGATGGATCGAAATCCAAGCAAGGTTTTGGAGCAGGGCTTGAGTTGATCAATCCTAAAGGTAAAAACTACCTTTCTACTCATAGACTCTAATTCCAATGCACTAACAATGTAGTTGAGTATGAAGCTCTAGTTCATGTCCTATTAATGGCATTAAGAAAGAAAGTTAACATTCTACAAGTGTTTGGGGATTCTGAGCTAGTGGTCAGGAAAGTAAGGAAATAATACTCATGTCATGACAGAAGGATGACCAATTATAGGCACATAATATGGGATCTTATTGAAGGATTTGATGCCTTCAACATTTAGTTGATACCTCGAAGTAAGAATCAGACTATTGATTCTCTGGCACAAGCAGCAAGTACATTGCAGCCCTTATCACTTTCAGGCCTAAAGAAGTTCATTGTGGAACTTGTTCCAGTACCCTCAGTGCCTAACAATGTCACCAATTTTTAGGTATTTGAAGATGATAAGCATATTCTTGATTTTATCACTAGTTGTGATGTGTTTTCTTCCAAAGTGATTGATGACATTGAACCTCAAGAGGCTGAAATGGACCTAGAAGGGGTCCTCAATCTGAAAACTAATACCATCCCAAGAGGCATGGTGCAATTGGAAAGGATATTTGATCTGGCTAGGATAAGAGATCGGGAGCAAAAAATGAAGAGGGAACCCCTCAACGGTCAGATTGAAACATACAACATGGGGACCCAAAGTAATGCCAAGAATGTCTTTATTGGTAAGGTGTGCACTCTAGAGGAAAGAAAAGGGATTATTGATGCTTTACACACATATCATGATGTGATAGCATGGATTTATGAAGACTTAAATAAATACGATACTTCAATAATTGCACACACCATTCCCTTGAAGTCAAATGTCGAACCATTCAGGAAAAGATAGAGACCAATTAGTGCTCTGTTGGAGCCCATTATTCAGAAGGAAGTGCAAAAGCTAATTTCAGCATGAATCATATTTCTAGTAAGATATTCAAAATGGGTTGCAAACTTGGTTCTAGTCAGTAAGAAAAATGGAGAAATCAAACTGTGTGTTGATTTCAGGAACCTGAATAGGGCATCAGAAAAGGATAATTATCCACTCCCTTCACTGGATGAGGTGCTTCATATTGTTAATGGATCTTAGATGATGTCCTTTCTAGATGGGTACTCTGGATACAACCAAGTCATGGTCCAATATGAGGATAGGAAGAAGACTACCTTCACTACAAAATGGGGAACCTTTGCTTACCAAAGAATGCCCTTTGGATTAATCAATGTTGGAGCTACATTCCAAAGAGCTATGGATATTTCTTTTAAGGATATCATTGGTAAGTGCATCATTATTTACATGGATGATTTGACAGTGTTTTCCAAGAAAAGAAGTGATCATGTTGCAAATTTATGCAAAGTGTTCCAGAAGTGCAGGGAATTTGGCATTTCGCTTAATCCTAAGAAGTACATCTTTGGAGTCACTGAGGGAAAGTTGTTAGGACATGTTATTTCAGAACAAGGTATTGCCATTGATCCTGAATGAGTGGAGGCTATACTAAAAATTCAACCCCCTGCAAGCAAGAAAGAAATGAAGTCATTCTTTGGCAAGATTAACTTTGTCAAAAAATTTATCACTGGATTTGCAGAGATAGTCAAGCCATTGAATGCCATGCTGAAACAAGAAGCAAAGGTTGAATGGAATATAGAGGCTAAGGAAGCATTTGCAGAAATCAAGAGAGCTATTGTTGAGCTCTTGTTTTGCTAAGTCCTGACTATGCTAAGCCATTCTATATCTATTCATTTGCTTATGATCACTCCTATGAGAGCTTGTTGACACAAAAGTTCGATCAAGGGAATGAACATCCCATAGCATTCATGAGTGCACCTTTGAAAGATGCAGAACTAAGGTATCCTAATGTTGAAATGCAAGCTTATGCCTTGATCCGAACTATGAAGAAGTTCAAACACTATATACTGAGAAACAAGGTCTTTGCTATAGTCTTTGATCCTATAGTCAAGTTATTGTTGATACACAATGAGTTGGGTGAACGCAGAGCCAAGTGGGTGACTATGTTACAAGAGTATGATATTGAAATTCAACCCATGAAGTTGGTAAGAGGGTAGGGACTAACCAAGACAATGGCAGAAATGGGTCCTGGCCTTGTTACCCAGCATTATAATCTTGAGGATGTCTCTCCAGGGGGATGGTATGATGATATTATCCACTATCTTTTGAACTAGCAGTGTCCTAGACACCTCAATGCAGTACAACGGAGAGATTTATGTTTGAAGAGTGGTAGTTTTATGATGAAGGGAGTTATCCTATACAAGAGAAATCATGAAGGTGTCTACTTGAGATGCCTAGGGAAGGAAGAGGAAGGGAGAGTAATGACTAAATTTCATGATAAAAATGGCATAGGCCATGGTTCAACATCTTCCACTGCAAATCAGATCCTGAGGGCAGGCTATTATTGGCCTACCTTGTTCAAGGACACACATCACCATGTGAGAATTTTCCATGTGTGTTAAACTACAAGTAGGGAGACAGGTGCAACTCTTCCGCTTCAGCTTGTTATAGAGGTAAAGCCATTCACACAATGGGGAATGGACTTCATAGCTCCAATCAACCCATCTTCATTTATAGGCCACATTTATATTCTTACTGTAACTGATTATTTCACTAGATGGACCGAGGCTCTTTCTTGCAAATAATGCAACTCTGAGGTGGTAAACAATTTCATGGATTCAGGTATTATCAATTGCTTTGGTTGTCCATTACTTGTAGTTTCTGATAATGTCCCACATTTGCATCATTAAAGTTTTCTAACTGGGCTTATGATCATGGAATTGTTATAAAATTTGTGTCTAATTACTATCCACAGGGGAATGGTTTGGCCGAGTCTTCCAATAAGAACCTGTTGATAGTCATCTGGAAACTACTAGAAAGGAACCCCAAGGATTGGCACACCCAGCTTAGATTTGCTCTTTGGGCAGACCGCACTAGACAGAAGACATCCATAGGAACCTCACCTTATCACCTAATGTATGGTATGGAACCTATTTTTCCCATCCAATTGAAGATCCCTACCCTGAAATTCATTAATGAATACTATAATGAAGAGATAAAAGAGAGGCCAAACTTGTTTAGTTGTTGCACCTTGAGGAGAAAAGAGATCAAGCCCTTGAGAAATTTTTCAAACATTAGGGTGTGGTTAAAAGATGGTTTGATAGGAGAGCCATAGTAAAATCCTTTAGAATCTCTAACTTAGTTCTCTACTAGGATAAAGCCTGTGATAAGGGAGAGCATGGTAAATTTTACAAACTCTGGCTTGGCCCCTATTAGATTTCAGAAATTCTAGGATATAATGCTTTTCGCTTGAAAACCCTCACTGGTGAGGATATCCCGCTGTCTATGAATGGGTAGTATTTGAAGCATTACTTCCAATCTTGAGCTTTTTATAGCTCTCTCTTGTACATAGTTAGAGTAGGTTTGCTTTCGGCTTTGCTTTGCTTTTTTTTTGTTTTGGTTTGGTTAGTGTAGGTTTCTTTTCTTTTTTTTTGCTTTGCTTTGAATAGAGTAGGGTTTCTTTTGGTTTTCCTCTGCTTGTCTACTCCTCTGCTTTTGCTTTTGGTTTTTGGCTTTCTAGGGTTGTTTCATCTGTGCAACTGGCTACTTATCTAGGGTTGCTCTTGGATTTATTTTACAAACTCCTATCATCTTTTCGAAGTCATTCAAATTGGTATATTTCCTTCATCTGATGTTGCATGGGCTAGGAATTAGTGTTACTTGACTAAGTTTAATTCTGGAATGTATTTGGGTCTTATATTTTCACATAAATCTTAAGAATTCCAAGGTTGCATATGGTCTTTAGGAGGTCTTACTAGGTGAAAAACCTCAAGTTCTGCTCTAGTACCATTGTGGTTCTCATCCTTGAGTGTGGGCTTCATTGCCTGCAAGGTGAAAAGTAAAGCTTTAAAAGAAAATCTCAAAGAGAATATCAAGAAAGGAAAATAAAATATTGAAAATCAAAAGAAATGTTCACCTTTTCAAGGGTATCCTATTATCTCTATCAGGGCTATAGACACTTGGCTGGTAGTAGAGATATGCTAGGGAGGGTCACAGTGATAACCTCAGCAGGGCTATGGATGCCTGACTGGCAGTGAGGCTCTATCCAGGTTGCTTTTGGAGTTAGAACCCTTATGTAGCCCTATTAGACTGATTTTGGTCCTTATTGCAACTTAGGAAAGGTAAATTAATGCATACTCACACACTTTGACCCTAGTACAGGAAATGTTTGCTTGCTTGTGATTTCTGAAACCTTGTCTGTATGTAACCTGATGCTTGGATTGAGACCATAGATTTTGAGTTCTTGATTCAAGTTTATCATCAAAATTCTCTAGATCATTTCCCTAGTGGAGTCACCATTTGTTTTTCAATTTTGCACACACACCCCACTGAAAGTGGGGACCCTCTCTTGGCCTGCCCTTTTCACCCGTTTCTGTGGCTTGCCCCCTCTTTTGTGCTTATCTTTGAAAATATTGGGGTTCTCATCTCTGGCACTTGCCTTGGTTATGAGTGCCTTTGTGTTGAGTTCCTAGTGGTTTTGGAGTCTCACTGATGTCCTCTCTTGGGTGGTCTTCTTTTGCCTTCTTTTTTTTCCCTTGGTGTTTTTTGTTTGGGTCCTAAGAGTTGGTTTCCTCCCTTAGTTTTTCCTTTGTTTTCCTTGTTCTTTTTGTTCTGCTATAGGTGGGACCGGGATGGAACTGAACTTTGGTAAAGTTCTTGGTTCTGTTCCCATTCCCATTTCGCCCCCACCTCCCACGTTCTAATTTTTCCTGTTGTTTTGTTTGTCTTTGGCCTTTAGGTTGGTTTTCTTCTCTTGGGTTTTTCTTGGTTCTCTTTTTTCCTTCCTTTGTCAGAACCAGAACCGGGATGGAACTTAACTTTGAACTTTCACAAAGTTCGTTGTTTGTTTCTCGTTCCCACCCCGGCTCTGCCCCCACCTATTTTCCTTCAATTCTTGTTTTGGTTCTACCTCCGCCTCTGCCAAGCTTGGTTCTATTTCCGCCCCCACCTATTTTCCTTTTGTTCCCATTTTGGTTTCGCCTCCACCTCCATCGAGGTTGGTTCTTCCTCCGCCTCCTCCTGTCTTTGGTTCCACTTCTGCTTGGGTTTCTGCATCATTTTCTTTCCCTGGGAACTCTATGATTCGACTTGGATTTTAATGATGTATTGAGTATTAATGGTGGCTCGTTTGAATGCAAGTTGGATTGAGTTGTAGGTTTCTATTGAGATGAAATTAAGTCCATTGAAGGATGAATGAAGGTTTTATTTATGCCACCTATTATAGACCTAGACAAGGTATTTTGACGGTGCAGGATAAGGTGGAGCACGGCAAGAACAAAGGGGGAAGTAGTTAATGCAATGCTACATCGGAACTTGTGCTTCCCTATTATTTCTACTCTTCCTTTGCATGAATTGGACCGTTCTTTGTTGGATTCTCCAGGCCGACATGGATGAAATTGGTGGATTAAATGCACATTTCATATTATTTTGAATTTCTCTTGGCCGACCTGTTGTGTGTCAGTTTATTATTGTAAACCCTAATTTGGCCGACATATCTTGGGGGGTTTTCTATAAATTTTGCACTTTGCCTCATTTGTAAGGGTTAGAAAAGTTAGAGCTTAAGCTAGACGAATTTTACATTAGAGCGAATTGTAAGAGCAGGAGTTAGAGTTAGAGTTTAGTTTATCTTTTCAAGGAATTTTTGTAACAAAATATTGGAATTGTTGCTACTTTGGATGCTTTAATATAAGTAAATACATTGTGATTTGGTGCCTTTCCTGTGTTGAATTTTATCTGGCATGGTTCTTGATATTCTATCTTTAAAATTTCTTAAGTTTATTTGATGTTAGCTGATTTTATGATGCTTAGGGTTTTATGCTTGAAGTGTTTGCAGCGATCTCTAGTCCATACTTTTTGTAGTTAGCTGATTGTTAGCCGCTTTAGAAAGTTAGCCTGGACTTAAAATTATGCTTAGTTCGATTGTGAATGTTTGTTCATTTCAGTTGCAATAAGGTTGTTCTGAATGAATATTCATGGTTTGAAAATATTTAATACCTTAGAAGATTGCACTATTTCTGTAAGATTGCAAATTTATCTGGGTTAAATAGAAATCAGTTTCTAAGGGATTGGTCCATTTCGAGCATTTTATCTTTTGCATGGTTAATCTTAGGGTTAGAATTAGTCTTAGAATTATCTCTTAAACCTTATCTCTTTTGCTATTTATTTTGAATCTGGGTTAGTTTTAGGGTTTGAAGTATCAACATATTGCTAGATTTGATAAATTTGAGTTCAGTATTTGCTTGTAGTAAGGTCCCTTTGTGATTACCAGCATATTCACATTATCCCTGAGTTTTTTTGTTGCATCATCAAGACCTGACTTTGGAGACCTTGGGTTTATCTCTTTTCCAATAGACATTGACCTTTCAAGAGAGATAGGATAACTTTTATTCTGTCTAAGTTGTTGTCATGCAGAAAACACCATCAACATAATGTTTGGTTAAATTGAAGATAGAAAATTACCATGATGAAGTATTGTGTGATATTATGCACATGGATGTATACCATATTTTGTTGGGAAGACCTTGGCAGTATGACAGACAAGCTATTCATGATGGAAAGAAGAACATATATACTATTATTCCTAATAGGATGAAATAGGTTTTGTTGCCCTTGGAAGATGTCCCTACAACTGAGGTTTGTATGAGTGCTAGAATTTGTTTGGTTGATGGGAGGAGATTCTTGGATGGACTAAGACATGAGAACATGTGCTATGCCCTAGTTCCGAAGAAAGTTGAATATTGTAAGTGTGTAGGAGAACATCCTGAGGAGATAAAAGAGTTGCTAATAGAATATAAAGATATCATTTCAGACAATGTACCTGAGGGATTTCCACCTGTGAGGAGTATTATTCATTGCATGGATCTGATTTCTCGAGCTAGTTTGCCTAACAAAGTAGCACACCGGATGACACTGGCAAAAAATAAAGAACTGAATAGACAAGTGCAAGAATTGTTGAGAAAAAATTTGATCAGGGAAAGCTTGAGTCCTTGTGCAATACCCATTGTATTAGCACCTAAGAAAGATGGAGAATGGAGGATGTGTACAGAATCTAGAGCCATAAACAAGATCACAGTGAAGTATATATTTCCTTTACCCTAGATGGATGATATTATGGATTGTTTGAGTGGATCTAAGTACTTTACCAAGATAGACTTGAAAACTGGATATCATCATATCATATTCAGAGAAGGAGATGAGTGGAAAACAACATTCAAGACAAATGAAGGATTGTATGCATGGTTGGTGATGCCTTTTGGACTGACCAATGCACCGAGTACTTTCATGAGGCCGATGAATGAGGTATTGAATAAATTCTTGGGTAAATTTGTAATTGTCTATTTGGATGACATCTTGATTTTTTAGTAAGACAAGGGAAGAACATTTTTTTTACATAAGACAACCTTTTTAGAGGCTGAGGGTAGAGTAGTTGCTGATAAACATTAAGAAGTATAGTTTCATGAAGGAGGAGTTGGTATATCTAGGATTTTTGATATCATTGGATGGATTGAAGATGGATCCTGAGAAGGTAAGAGCTATTGTTGAGTGGATTAAACCTCAAATCATTGGAGAGGTAAGATCATTTCATGGATTGGCTAGTTTCTACCAAAAATTCATTAGGGATTTCAATTCTATTTGCAGCCCCATGACAAAAACAATGAGAGGAGATAGGAAGGATTTTAGATGGGCATCAGGAGTGAACAAAAATTTTGAGTTATTAAAGCAGAAGGTGACTGAGCAGCCTATGTTGGCTTTACTAGATCTCAACAAAGTATTTCAAGTAGATTGTGATGCAAGTGGAAATGAAATTGGAGCAGTATTGAGTCAAGAAGGAAGACCAGTAGCTTATTTTAGTGAGAAGTTGAATGATGCTAGGAGAAGATATTCAGTGTATGATCAGGAGTTCTATGCCATAGTTCAAGCTTTGAAGAGCTGGAGACATTACTTGTTATCTAAGAGTTTTTGTTGTATACGGATATTGAAGCTTTGCAGTATTTGAATAGTCAAGGTAAGTTGAGTCAAAAACACATGAGAAGGGTAGAGTTCTTGCGGACTTATACTTTTGTTTTAAAGCATAGGAGTGGAAAGTCAAATAGAGTTGTTGATGCTTTGAGTAGGAGAAGGAATTTTTTGGCATAGATGAGAGTGGAAGTATTCGGCTTTGAAGAATTGAAGAACTTGTATAAGGAAGACCTATATTTTGTAGAACCTTGGAAAGCATGTAAAGAACTAGTCTTGGAAGATAGGATTCAATGGTTGGATTATTTTATTCAAGAGGATATGTTGTTCAAAGAAAATCAGTTGTGTATACCCCAAAATTCAATGAGGGATAACTTGATAAAAGAGAAACATAGTGGAGGATTGGCAGGACACTTTGGGATTGATAAGAGAGTAGCATTGGTGAGTGAGAATTAGTTTTGGCCATAGATTCATAAGGATGTTAAGAAATTTTTGCAAAGTTGCAAAGTTTGTCAAGTTAGAAAAGCAGGCAGTTAGAATGTTGGATTGTATAAACCTTTGACAGTACTAGAAAGACCTTGGGAGGATATTAGCTTGGATTTCATACTTGGTTTTCCTAAAACACAGAGAGGTGATGATTCATTATTTGTGGTGGTTGAAAGATTTTCAAAGATAGCACATTTCATACCTTGTAAGAAGACAACAAATGTAATACATGTAGCAAACTTGTTTTTCAGAGAAGTGGTCAGATTGCATGGGTTACCTAAGAGTATTGTTTCATACAGAGATACAAAATTTGTTGGTTACTTTTGGAGGACACTTTGGAAGAAGCTAAAAGATTTGAAGTTCAATTCTACTGTTCACCCACAGACAAATGGACAGACAGAGGTAGTAAATAGGATTTTGGGAAAAAAATTGAGATGTTTGGTTGGAGAGAAGACAGGAAGTTTGGATTTATCCCTTGCATAAGTAGAGTTTGCCTACAATAATTCAGTGAACAGGAGTACGGGAAAAACACCTTTTGAGGTTTTTACTGGAGTTCATCCTAGAGGTATATCATAATTGCAAAATATCAGTAAGGAAGATAAAAGGAGTGCAGAAGCAGGGGAATTTGCAGAATATATGAAGAAAGTGTATATTCAAGTGAAGCACCAGTTGGAAGATATGAACCAAAACTATAAGGAGAAGGCAAATGAAACAAGGAGACATAAGGAATTTGAAGTCGAAGAGGAAGTGATGGTGTATTTGAGGAAGGAAATATTTCCAATTGGCACATACAGTAAGCTCAAGATGAGGAAGTTTGGACCCTATAGGATTTTGAGGAAATTTGATTCAGGAAATGCACATGAAGTAGAGTTACTAGATGACATGGGTATTTCACCTACATTCAATATTGTAGATCTTCATTAGTACTATGAAGTAGAATTCAGTGAAGATAGTAGAGAAAAATTGGAAGAGAAACTTCCTAAACAACAATCAGATGTGATAGAAGATATTTTGGATGTCAAAGATGGAAGAAAGATGTGTGGAAGACAATACAAAGAATATATTGTGAAATGGAAGGGTAGACCAATGGAGGATTCTTCTTGTATTTCTCAAGCTAAGGTAGACCATCTTGGTTTTCCTTTAGCCCCAGAAAAGTGAGGGACTTACTTTTCACTAACCCCAGATATCTGATGCAGGAGCATCCTTGGTTTGTGGCAATCTTGCATCAACCAAAAATATTTTGCATTCAGTTTTGTTCTTGTTTAGTTCTTTTCCAATTCAAGCTAGTAGATCTGGTGTTTCTTCATGTTTGCTCACCAGATCTCATGTACCTAAGGTTTCATTGTGGACATGTTCAATTTCCTTATTCCATTTTTTTAGATTGATTGAATCTTTTTCTGATAGGTTATCACTTTCAGATTGAGTGACAGTTTTTGGAATTGGACCCGAAATAATTTCAGACCTAATGGCCAGTTGGATCGATCACGGATCTCACCCAACACTTAAAGATCCTCACGGTGTGTTTGGATTTGTTCCTTGGAGTTTCCTTGACCTTACCTATAGGTCCACACTTCATCATACACATTTACCATGGAAGAATTTCATATTTGAGGCCTACCTGTTCTTGCACACGTTAGATTTTCCTCATCGAATATTGTAATGATCTTTGGTTAACGTAGATGTTTCTCAACCCATGAATGTAATATAAAGCTTGTAATGAATCATCAGAATGGGGAAAAATCAAGATCAGGTAGATTAGGTTGTATATAAAGTTCAATTTGTATGATTTTTGCTCGCATATAAGAAGCGGTGTATTTTGAACATGTTGTAATCAGGCTTGTGAGCCGAGTTTGTAAGCTCGAATGTGGTCGACTATATGTAATTGATATTTTTGATAATAATAAATTTTTTAACTAAATTTTCCTCCATATTTTGTGTTTCTTCTATTGCATTACTCTTGTAGTATGGTCTGGATTGTTCTCTCGGAGGACCCTCCTACCATGACTGCACCAGATTCATGGTAGGAGGGTCCTCAGAGAGAACAATCTGGACCGTGCAGTAGGAGTAACACAACAAAAGCAACACAAAATATGGAGGAAAATTTAGTTACAAACTTTATTATTGTCAAAAATCTCAATTACATATAGTTGGCCACATCTGGGCTTACAGATTTAGCTCACAAGCCTGATTACAACATGTTCAAAATACAACGCTTCTTATATGTGAACGAAAATCATACATATCAAACTTTATATACAACCTAATCTACCTAATCTTGATTCTCCCCCATTCTTATGATTCATTACAAGCTTTATATCACATCTGCGGGTCGAGAAACATCTACATCCACCAAAGATCATTACAATCTCCAATGAGGAAAATGTAAAGTGTGCAAGAACAGGTCGGCCTCAAATCTGAAATTCTTCCATGGTAAATGTGTATGATGAAGTGTGGACCTATAGATAAGGTCAGGGACACTCCAAGGAACAAATCCAAACACATCGTGAGGATCCGCAAGTGTTCACGAGATCTATGATCGATCCAACTGGTTGTTAGGTTTGAAATTATTTCAAGGCCAGTTCCAAAAATTATCACTCAATCCGAAGGTGATAACCTATGAGAAAAAGATCCAATCAAGCTGAAAACTTGGAATAAGGCCACTGAACATGTCCACAATTCAACCTCAGGTATGTGAGATCTTGTGAGAAAACATGAAGAAACACCAGATCTACCAACGTGAACTAGAAAAGAATTGAATAAGAACAAAACTAAATGCAAAATATTTTTCACAAAATTTCCACAAACCAAGGATGCTCCTGCATCAAAAAGTGTATTACAACACTTTACAACACTCCAAATAAGGCAAGATTAAGGTTGATTTTGATTAAAAATGGGTTTATCAAGATTATTTATTTGATAAAACCCTAGAAAAGAGTGAAAGTGTGTTACAACACTTCACAACACTTTAGCAAGGTACCATTAAAATCCATTAATTCACAAGGGCCTAGTACTTCATGTGAATGCGTCAATCACATTACAACGCTAAATCCAGGAAACATTAAGCCAAACCCACAAGGTGTGCCCAAACAAGCAAAAAAAAGTAGAAAGGATACTTTTTTAGTGACTCCATCTAGCCCCCACTTTAGTGAGAGGATGAACTTGCTTCAAAATCACACTAAAGTAGACCAATGTGCATCAAGAGGGGTCCAAGTGTATCAATTTGAGTAATATGAGATAACAATCAAGAGGGGTGATCAAGATCCCATGGCAAACCAACATAGGCACAAAAGAATGCACATGAGAATGATATAAAGAACAAGCAATGAAGCACAAGCATACATTGTCAAAGATGAAAGAGAAAAATAAAAGAGAGGATTGGATCAAGATTCAACTATTTTTTCGATCATGATGTGGATCAAATCTAGTTTGTTTTTTCTAAGAAAATTGTACTCACTTTGTGGCAATGAAACTCCCGGTTGTCTGTTGGATGAGAAGTCCAAAAAGGTGAGAAACATGCACTCATGGCTAGTATGCACTCACACACATGCAAGTGGCTATGGGGAAATTCATGCCTCTTTCAAGCTTGCCACAAACCATAGGTTATAACTCCTGATAACTTCAATAAGGTTCCACACAAAATGATCTTCGAGCTTCATGAGACAAGAAAAACTGTGTATGCTTGGATCTCATGAACAAACAAGATGTCTCCACGGACATGCAATCTATGTTATGCAAGGTGGCCATATAACAAAAAATGAAAAATTCCAAAATAGGAAGTGTTCAAAGGAGTCTTGCTTAGTTCATGCAAGTTCTTTAACTTAGGGAACATTGCACGTAATTTCTCCAAGAGAGGACCAATCAAAGAATAGAAGATTCACAACTTAGGGTATGTAGTGCGTTGCATCAAGCCACTGAGAGGAATTTAATATTCTAAGAGAGACAATGCTCTTGAAGTAAATCACACCCAAAGTCATCCACAAAGCAAAAAAATGCATCATATGAAATAAAAGGACTACACCATGAACCATGAAAAAAATGCAAAAGAATAATGCCAATATATGCACCCCCACTTTAAATAAATTGCTAAACACCTTACTTTGAGAAATTACTTTAAAGTAGAAAATGGTAAATGCAAACAAGAAAGAAGGCATGACAACCAACTTGGAAATCCCCATACCAAGTCATATGTTTCCAAGTAAAGTTATGTCATGCAAGAGAAAAATAAAGAGAGGGATTGCCCCAAAAAATGAAAACACCAAACACATAAGATACCTATGGATTTGGGGTCCATATGTTCTTGCTACAATGTTTTTAGAGAGTATGGAACCATCATCATTCCCCAAATACACATAGAACTGGAAGAATGACACAAAAAGAGTGAAAACAACGAAAAGCCTTTCAAATCAGCATAGAAGAGACATGAATGTTTTGATGCCTTGTGTCATCCCCAAAATGAAAACACAAGACAAATGAAAAAGAAATAAGGTGAAAACTAAAAGGTTTACGACATAGAGAATAATGAAGGTACAAATAGAGGAATGTCACAAAGAGAGATAGATACATAAAACATAACTTCAGGGGGGGTCACATTATGCACATGCAATCACATAACAAAAAATGAAAAAGAAACAATGCAAAAGAATAGTAAGGCACATGCGAGTCAACCTATGATAAGGTCATCCACCTCCTAATCTTAGTCTATATAAGCATAAGGCAAACAATGAACCTAAGGGACAATGACAAATTCATTACTAGGACGAGGCTATTTACTTCCTACCCCCACTGAGTGCAATAGAAGAATGAGCTAAGGTAGGTGATGAAAAAGATCATGTAATATTGAGAATATAGTATTCTACAACTATTACATGACAAGGGGTGGAAAAGGATAGGCTATGCAATCACTAGATGGCAATCATTGCCATCGAATTGAATTTTTTTCAATACTAAGTTGAATTCTCGACACTCATCAATACTATATCCAAGAGTTCTACGATATTGACAATGTGGATATAGCACTAGTCTATCTTTTATTGGTGGTAATGTTATTAGTTCTTTGTTCAAAAGCAATTGTAGTTTCCTTTTAGTTTTAGGTGGAAAACAAGGAAAATTTAATTTTTGTAGTTTGTTACTTAGATTCATCTTTTGTTTCAGGATATGAGTAACCAAACATCTCAAGAGGTGGTATTGTAGGACATGTTGATTGTTTCATTGATGGATAAAAGGATACATTAGCTTCAAGGTTGTTAAGACAATAATTTAGGAACTTATTCATGTTGTCATCATCTTCTCCAATGATGTCAACATCACAAGGAGGACATGCATTAGGAGTTGAGTGAGCATGGGTGAGTTCAATTTCATTAGGTTCATTTCCAAAAGAACAACTTGATACATCCATTAAGGGATTTAATGACATCCAAAGCTTGCTCAAGCACTTTCCATGATGTAAACTTCAAATTCTAAACTATGCAACAATGTGAAATGAAATGATCTAGATGTAATTTTGAATTTAAGCATTGCACGGGAGGAACTAAATTAAACTAGATGCAATGAATTGGATGTAACAAAAAAACCATAAATCGAAACAAAAAGGAAATAACAGTGCAATCAAGATCTCAAAAACTAAATTTTAAATTCCAAAAAATGCAATGCAATATGTGCAGAGGGATTGATTCACCCAAGGTGGTGAATGAGTCCCAATGCTGATTTTTTTGAAAATTTTCAAGATTTTTGAATTAGATTTTATGATTTTTATGTTTTTTGATCTATGTTTGAGATGCAAATGTAGAATTTGAATGATTTTCAAAGAAATTAGATGAAAAAATGCAAGCTAAATGAGCTTTCACTAATGCAAAATTTGAAACCCTAGAATGCAAATTAATCAATGCAAATCATAATGCAATATTAATGCAAGCTAAATCTAGGATGAAAATTTACTCCAAATTAGAAATAATGATGTCCTAAAGTCAAGTTCACCAAAATGGAACCTATGCAAATGGGGGATATGATGATTATATGCTATCACACCCACTTCCAAAGGCATTCCACTCAAGGATAACCCTAGAGATCTCAATGCAAAAGAGAAAGAGATCTTGCAATAGGGTTGTCCTAGAGACTGAATAGGATCTAATGAGGGGTTTACCACCAATTTTAGACTTGGAAAAGATAATGAAATGCTAGATGAAATGAAAAACCCTAATTGAATGCAAACTAACACTAAATGACTTAGAAATGAAAATAAAACAACACATAAAACTGCAAAATAGAATGTGTGCACCTAGGAATCTGGAGAAGGCTGAATGGAGGTTTGAATCACTAGAAATTCTACTTTCAAATATGGTTGGGACTCATTCACCAAGATGGGTGAATCAGTTTTGTTTCTAGGAAACTATACATGAATAGAAATCTGCCAAAAGGGTGTCCAAATCTGTAGAGTCTGAAAATTTGGCTGAAAATGGGACTCATTCACCAGAAGTGGTGAATCAATCCATTTGGGCTTTTCTACAATTTCAAAAATTGAACCTACTCTTCTCGTTCTACTATGTCCTTCATGATTAGTTTCTAGATCTGAAACTACAATTTGTGACTTGTAAGTGATCTCCAATGTTCTCCAAGGCTTGATGACAACTTTGACAACTTTGAATGATTTGTAACTTTTCTCCAATCTTTTTCCTTAGGAAATCTGCAACCTAAACCTGCAAATCACACACAAAGGAGAGGGAAAAGGTTTTGTTCAGTTAGTGGATAGGGATTTTCCTTGGTCAAACCCCTTGTTGGTAATTAAACCTTGAAATGAAAGAAAATTTGAATGGAGAATGATGAATGAAAAAAAGATAATGTTGCAACTCACCAAACCCTAGCAATAAGATGTTGAAAATATGCTTGAAATGGTTGCAATGGATGTGGTTCTTAATTCTTTCTTGATTTATGTTGATCTTTCTTGAAACACTTGCTTGAATCATAAACCCTTCATCACAATTGTTAGCACAATAAAAAACACAATAGGTGAAATATTTGACATGATGATTGGCACTCGAATGCTACTCTAAAATTCTTGATAATCTGCCCTTGAATGCTCTTTCCAATTCTCAAATGCTCTTGTGAACTCTTTTGAATGTTAGGTATGAATATGAGTTAAAGAACCTTGTATTTATACTTAATTATGCAAGAATTCCCAAAATTACAACACTAAGAGTCAACATCAGATCTAGCAAAATAAAATCTCACCATAAATTTGAATTAAATTTGATTTTGGACCACACAAGACTCATTCACCAAGCTAGGCGAATTAGTCCCATCAGGCATAATGTATGGGACCAAAAACCAAAAGTGCTTAAAAATGTGTGAAAACCGGTTTGGGGCCAAAAGATCCAGGTGGGACCCATTCTCCCAAGGTGGGGAATGAGTCCTAGATCCATAAATCTAGGCCACACAAGCTAGAAACACCTGAATTATGATTGGTTAATGATTGGTGTTAGGATTATCCTCGAAAAGATGCAATAAATGAGGCTTTTGGATACAAAATGGGGCCGATTAAAGCATAAGAAAGCTCAATTATTTATGAAAAGACTAGAGAAATGTGAAAGTGTGTTACAACACTCCAAATAAGGAAAGATTAAGGTTGATTTTGATTAAAAGGAGGTTTATTAATTTTAGTTATTTGATAAAACCCTAGAAAAGAGTGAAATGTGTTACAACTCTTTAGCAAGGTGCCATTAAAATCCATTAATTCACAAGGGCCCAAGACTTCATGTAAATGTTTCAACCACATTACAATGTTAAATCTAGGCAACATTAAGCCAAACCCACAAGGAGGGCCCAAACAAGCTAGAAAAGGTAGAAGGGATACTTTTTCAATGAATCCAAGTGGATATCTTGCCTATAAGGTCGAGTCCCTATTGTGATAAGGGCCAAGGTGTAGTGATTGGACATAGCTCTTGTGGAGGTGCATGAACAAGATCACCATGTTGCTAACACTAAAGGAACTTCTTTGAATAATGTATAGCTTCTTGTTCCATTGACGACCAATAGTATCCCGTTCTTAGCAACTTCTTTACTAGATTAGGCCCACTAGAGTGAGACCCACAAACACCTTAATGTACCTCTTGTAAGGCAATGTGATCTTCTTCTATGTTGAGATATCAAAGTAATGTTCCATAAAGACATTGATGGTATAAAGTATCTTTGATGATAGTAAAGCGTTCAGTTAAGTGGATGAATGTTTTCTTTTGGTTTCTTGTAAGGTGAGGTGATATGGTTCCATGTTGGGTAAAGGCATATGTGTCAAGTGGTACCTAGGTGAGTCGAGACCAACAACATCACTCACAAGTTTAGATTTTGAGATATCACACTAGTATAAACAATTGTTCCACAAGGAATTCAAACCTAGGAATATTCTACAGTATATCAAGAAGTGAACCAATGGTTGTGTTTAGGTGTGGAGCCTGATCAGTCTCCAAGTGGGAGATTGTTGGTATGTGGTGACTGATCATTCTATACTGTACACTCTTCATGTATCCTCGCCGAGGTTCGGGGTCGAGCCGAGCCCCGGGCGGGGGTTCGAGGGCGGTAGCCCC
This sequence comes from Sequoiadendron giganteum, assembly GCA_007115665.2. Taxonomy (NCBI): domain Eukaryota; kingdom Viridiplantae; phylum Streptophyta; class Pinopsida; order Cupressales; family Cupressaceae; genus Sequoiadendron; species Sequoiadendron giganteum. The sequence goes on along the minus strand of VCHN02000014.1, from coordinate 44,584,196 downwards.
CGAGAAAATTTTTTGTCCTGCTTTTTCATGAAATTATCGAAAAAGGGAAAAATCATAAAAAAGGGAAAAAACCCCGATTTTGTATAACCCTAATTTATAAAGGGTTTCGGATAGAGTTACAGTATTATAAGAAACAGGCGATTATTCACGATATTGTAATAGGGTTTTGCACAAGTTAATAATATCATTGGTTGGTTGCGGTTTGGTGGATGTAGCCCACATTGGGTGAACCATGTTAAATTCTCTGTGTTAGTTTTATGTGTGTTTTATTTCTGGTTTATTTGATAAAATTTGCATTTAGCTTTTAGATATCTGCCTTTGAAAACCTAACAAGTGGTATCAGAGCGAGTTGTTTTCGATTATCGTTTGCAGTGAAAGTCTCACGGTTGAGTGGGAGTCTCACGGTTAAGTGGGAGCAATGGCAGATGAGGGTAAGATGAAGGTTGATAAGTTCAATGGGCAGAACTATCAGTTATGGAAGATGCAGATGAGGACTATCTCTATCAGAAGGATTTATGGCGGCCATTGGAAGGGAAAATGAAGAAACCCACAGCAATGATGGATGAGGACAGGGATATTTTAGACAGAAAGGCACTTGGCAGTATTCGCTTATGCCTGGCACAATCGGTGGCATTCAATATCACAATAGCAAAGACAACTCTAGAGTTGATGGAAACCCTAGCAAAGTTGTATGAAAAGCCTTCCACTTCGAATAAGGTATTTCTTATGAAGCGTTTATTTAATATGAAAATGGTAGAAGGTGGATCAGTTACTGATCATTTAAATGAGTTCAATACAGTTACCAATCAATTAACTTCTATAAAAGTAAACTTTGATGAAGAAGTTAGGGCTCTTTTGATTCTGTGTTCTTTGCTTGAAAGCTGGAATAGCTTGGTAATGGCTATTAGCAATTACGTTTCTTGTTCAAATACATTGAAATTTGATGATGTTGTTGGTGTTATTTTGAGCGAGGAAATTTGTAGGAAAAGCTCAGGTGGAACATCCACATCAGGCAGTGTTTTGAATGCAGAAAGCAGGGGTAGAACAAAGGAGAGAAGAAACAATTATGGAAGTCGTGGGAAGTCACGAGGAAAATCAAGTTACAGAAGGTCCCAATCTAGAGACAAGAGGGATTGCTGGTACTATGGTAAGCCAGGTCATTTAAAGAAAGATTGTTGGTCTCGAAAAAATAAAGAAGGAGACGAAAAGGAAGGAAATAAAGAGGCAAATGTGGTAAGTAATAAATCTGATGAGGATGCTTTGATTCTTTCTCTTGACAATGTTGATGATTCTTGGGTGTTAGATTCAGGGGCTTCATTTCATGCTACGCCCCATAGAAATTATTTTCTTGATTATGTCCAAGGGGATTTTGGGCTGGTTTATTTGGGAGATAATGAACCCTGTCAAATTGTTGGAAAGGGAAGCATCAAGATTAAGTTGCAGAATGGGAATCATTGGCTACTACATGAGGTAAGGCACGTTCCAAAGCTAAAAAGAAATTTAATTTCAGCAGGGCAACTAGATGATGAAGGTTGTGTTGTTACATTTAGTGATAAAAATTGGAAGGTTACAAAAGGTGCCTTAGTGGTAGCAAAAGGTGTGAAAGTAGGCACCTTATATCTTTGTACAGGTCATACTGTTCCTTCTACTTTAGCTATTGCAGATAAAAATCAATGTTCAGGAACAGTTGCTGCAGTTCAGCAGGAAGAAAATCAGATAGTTGCTGCAAATTCTGAATCAGCACTATGGCATAACAGACTTGGTCACATGAGTGCAAAAGGTATGAAAGTACTTCATTCAAAGAATGCTTTACCAGGTCTAAAATGTGTTAACATGGATTTCTGTGAAAGTTGTGTGTATGGCAAACAAAAGAGAGTTAGTTTTCTCAAGGATGGGAAACAAAAGAAGGATGAGAAATTGGAGCTTGTGCATACGGATGTATGGGGACCAGCTCAGGTATCTTCTCTCGGTGGCTCTCATTATTATGTCACATTCATCGATGATGCAACTAGGAAGGTATGGATTTATTTCATTAGGCAGAAATCTGATGTATTTGAAACTTTTAAAAAATGGAGAAGCTTGGTTGAGAATGAGACAGGTAAAAAGTTGAAATGTCTCAGATCTGATAATGGTGGTGAGTATTGCAGCAAAGAGTTTGAAGATTATTGTTCCTCTAATGGTATTCATAGGCAGAAAACGGTTCCAAGGACTCCACAGGAAAATGGAGTGGCTGAGCGTATGAACAGAACAATAATGGAGTGTGCACGAACTATGAGATTGCATGTTGGGTTGCCTTTAAACATGTGGGCAGAGGCTGTAAATACTGCTGTTTATTTAATTAATAGAGGTCCTTCTAATCCTTTGGGTTGTGGTATTCCAGAGGAAGCATGGAAAGGTAAGAAGGTAAGTTATTCTTTTCTGAAAACCTTTGATTGTGAAGCATTTACACATATAGATTCTGAAAATAGAACCAAGCTTGATGCAAAATCAAAGAAATGTATATTTGCTGGATATGGCATAGATGAATTTGGTTATAGGCTTTGGGATTTTGAAAATAAGAAAATTGTGAGAAGCAGGGATGTCATATTCAATGAGAAAATGTTGTACAAAGATCTATTGCAGCAGCATGAGAAGAAAGAACAGGATTATGCAGTGCTGGATGATATTACAAACACCAATGTTCCAGTGGTTCCTCATGCTCCGCAACAGCAACAACAAGAAATACCACAAACTCCAGTGAATGTTAGGTGATCTTCAAGGTTAAGTAGACCTCCAGAAAGATTTTCTCCCTCTTTGTACTCTATTCTATTAACTGATGCTGGTGAACCAGAATGTTATCATGAAGCTATGCAGGTGGATACCAAGGTTTAGTGGGAGCATGGAATGGAAGAAGAAATGGACTCCTTGCTGAAAAATCAGACTTGGGAATTATGCAAGTTGCCTGCAGGTAAAAAGGCTTTAGCAAACAAATGGGTTTATAGGATGAAAGAGGAGGATGGAGGTAAGAAAAGATTTAAATCCAAATTAGTTGTAAAGGGATTTGCACAGAAACAAGGTATTGATTTTGATGAAATATTTTCTCCAGTTGTTAAAATGACCTCTATTCGTACTGTGTTAAGTATTGTGGTTGTTGAAGATTTGCATTTAGAACAACTTGATGTTAAAACTGCCTTTCTCCATGGTGATTTGGAAGAGGAAATTTATATGGAACAACCACAAGGATTTGAGGTCAAAGGTAAGGAGAAACTAGTGTGCAGATTGAAGAAAAGCTTATATGGCTTGAAGCAAGCACCTCGACAATGGTATCTTAAATTTGATAGTTTTATGGCTGAGCAAGGTTACAATAGGTGTAATTCAGACCATTGTGTTTATTTTAAGATGCTAGGTGAAGATAGCTACATTATTTTATGTTTATATGTTGATGATATGCTTGTAGCGGGGTCTAACATGGATCACATAAAGGAGTTAAAACAACAGTTAGCAAATTCATTTGCTATGAAGGATTTGGGGGCAGCAAAACAAATCCTTGGTATGAAGATTACAAGAGATAGGAAAAACAGGAAATTGTTTTTATCTCAGGTTGACTATGTTAAAAAGGTGTTGCAAAGATTTCATATGGAGAATGCAAAAGCTTTCAGCACACCTTGCCCAGTCATGTAAAATTGACTAAGGATATGTGTCCAAAGACACAAGAGGAGGAAGAAAAAATGTCCAAGGTACCATATGCTTCAGCTGTAGGTAGTTTAATGTATGCCATGATATGCACGAGACCAGATATTGCACATGCTATAGGAGCTGTTAGCCGGTATATGAGTAATCCAGGAATTGAGCATTGGAATGCAGTAAAATGGATTCTCAGGTATTTGAGAGGTACACTAGATAAACATTTATATTTTGAGGGCTCTAATACAGATTTAAAAGGCTATGTTGACTCAGATCTGGTAGGGGATATTGATACCAGGCAGAGTACCACAGGTTATGTATTTACCGTTGGTGGGATAGCAGTAAGCTGGATATCTCGATTGCAAAAGGTGGTTGATTTATCCACCATAGAGGCAGAGTATGTGGCTGCAACAGAGGCAGCAAAGGAGATGATATGGATGCAATTTTTCATGGAAGAGTTTGGAAAACAACAGGCTGAAAATTACTTGTTCACAGATAGCCAGAGTGCTATACATCTTGCAAAGAATTCTGCCTTGCACTCTAAAACCAAACGCATACAGTTGAGGTATCATTTCATTCGGTCAGTGTTGGAGGATGGACAGGTAAACCTGGAAAAGATACATACAGATGTAAATCCAGTGGATATGTTTACTAAGGCAGTGATAAGGGAGAATCTGAGTTCCTCTTCAGCTTTGGTTGGCCTTCAAGGTTGAATTAAAGTATAAGAAAGCAGCAGGGTCCAAGGTGCTTATTTCCAGTGGGAGCTGTAAGTGCAGCGGTGTCGTCCAGGTTCAGTCTCCAAGTGGGAGATTGTTTAGGTGTGGAGCCTGATCAGTCTCCAAGTGGGAGATTGTTGGTATGTGGCAACTGATCATTCTATATTGTACACTCTTCATGTATCCTCATCGGGGTCTGGGGCCGGGCCAGGCCCCAGGCGGGGGTTCGAGGGCGGTAGCCCCCGAGAAAATTTTTTGTCCTGCTTTTTCGTGAAATTATCAAAAAAGGGAAACATCATAAAAAGGAAAAAAACCCCGATTTTGTATAACCCTAATTTATAAAGGGTTTCGGATAGAGTTACAGTATTATAAGAAATAGGCGATTATTCTCGATATTGTAATAGGGTTTTGCACTGGTTAATAATATCATTGGTTGGTTGCGGTTTGGTGGATGTAGCCCACATTGGGTGAACCACATTAAATTCTTTGTGTTAGTTTTATGTGTGTTTTATTTCTGGTTTATTTGATAAAATCTGCATTTAGCTTTTAGATATCTGCCTTTGAAAACCTAACAGGTTGCCATGGAATCGGCAACTCAGTTGTTGACTCTTAGAACTTGTTCAAATAAGATGACCAATAATTACTACTTAAAACTATCCATCATTCTCTTATAACGAATCAAATTATCATCCTTAGTTTAGTATCCATCATTCACTTGTTTGATGACCGACTATGAATCACCATAAACTTGTATCTCTTTGATTTTCCATTCAATCACCATTTTTAGCCCAGTGATTAGTGCTTCTATTACACCCCAAATATGTAATTACTATTTACTATTCGTATATAGGGTAAATGTGAATTCAATGGATGAATAAATTGTGTGTGCACTTTGTTATCACTAATTTATGAATGAATTTCATCTCATTCAATATGATATGAAGGAATGCATTTATGTGATTGGATGAATATTGTTTTGATATTCTAAATTTGGAGATGTATTATGTATACTAGACATATTTTGTGAACAATTGACTATTGTGTGCAAGTGTTAGTGGTTGCAAGTATATGTTCAATTCCTCCAAGCAGAGGGGAAGTATCCCTCAGGAGAAGGTCTTGGTGGGGTAACTAGTAACATAACCTATCTAAGCTTACACACACCACAATAGAATAATTGAGTCAAGTTATTATGTGGGAAGTAGGTAAGTCATCCTTAGCATAATTTTTCTGCATTAGTAAGTCTTGTTTACTTCTTAGTTCATTATTAGGTGATGTTTATATGTTTGATCTTGTGAGTCCATCCTCATGTTACTATGCTTGTTTGTGTGGTTGAACAAGTATATGCATATATTCATATATATACATATGTCATAATGCATGTACGATAGATATAGTGGGATGTTCATACAAGTGTGGCAACATATGTATAGACATGCATATATGTATATAAATGTTATTATGATGTTATGTGTCTTTGAGCTTTCCGTCGATACATATCTACATCAAAAGTATGCATGTATATAATTATATGCATGCATTGATCCATGTGTGAGAGCATAATCATATGCATGTATGTGTAAGTATAAATACTTGCAAACATACTCACATGGAGGATCAATTATATATATGTGAATATATATATACTTAACGAATGTGTGTATTGACAAGAATAGGATAAGAAAGGGTAACATGATATATATGTGTAACATATTAGAAATGTATGTGTACGTATAAGTGTATATGTGTACGTATGAGTACATGTGTATTGTTTGATGGTAATGATAAACAAGGATGTATGCATTTGAGATATTGAATGGATCATTTATATTGCTATGTAATATATATATATATATATGTTTGTATATATAAACAAATACACATATAATTAGTAATGCTTAATAGAGGAGTGTGTATGCGTATATATAGATATATATTATATATTATTACAATATGATTGCTATCTTGTTTGGATTCATTTGTATATCAAATTTATATATACTTTATACCTATATAGATCAAGATATAGTATGATGCCAACATATACTTGTACATTGATAAAACATACATACGTATAGGTGTCTATATACGTAATACCCCAGTATCATATGTGCTAGAATGTGATATTAGGATAATAGTATATGCATATGTATAAGCATACATATATAGTTGCCAACGTATAAAATTGAATGACTTAGATATATTTCTCTTATAAATATATATGAGTATTTATATGCATAAAGAACTTGAAGTAATGAATATGGAATTGCCTATAAACTAAGTCTGCTACCTAGAAATTAGATAACAAATGTAAATTCTTTTGAGGTCGAAAGTCATTAGCAATGATTATAGGCTGAGTTGTGAACTAAACCCAAATGCCTATTACATAGGCTATGTATGTAATGCACCATAGTCAAGTGTTGCACACAAACCCTACATAAAGGGAGGACATTTTGTATGCAATTATTAAGCATTCAAATGCCTAATTATGAGATAGTAATGACTATATTCTTAAGTCGCATTATACTCTTGTTGTCTGTGAGAGAAGAGTTTATAATCTGAGAATATTGAGCAGTCATTAAGTTGATGAATGAAGATAGAATAAGTCAATGCCTCATTTGTGGAATTTGTGGACTTAGTAAACTATTTATACCATGTTCTAAGTATTGAACAACATCTGTAAAGGCATGTAAACCTGTCATTGACTTTCTCTAATTAATTTAATATATGAATAGACTCATAGTATGACTTAGTCGATATAAGTCCGGTGTTGCAAATGTGATGTTGATTGTTTCAGATGTGAAGGATATCGCACAATCTCTAAGAATGAATATGAAGCTTTGGAACCACCCTTGAATCCTTATTCTTGTAGATGTCTATTTGATATGCAAACCAAATTCTATCATGTGGTATTTGAATTTCTCTCTAATTGCTATCATTTAACTAAGTCGATTTGTAGCTATGTAGGTTGAGCATGTTGTTACATGTTTTCCACCTTTTAGCTGAGATAGATGTGTTGTTGTGCATGCTTTCTGCTATCAAAACTCATGCCTAAACTATAGGCTGAGTAGTTACCAGATTTTTGTAAAAATAGAGGACTAAGTTCATTTTTTTGGATGCATTCTTCTATACACTATTTCTTGTTCAAGTCTTTGAATTTTATCTACTTTTTTGTCTAGAATATTTTTTCAAAAATAGTGACTGAGAGCCTTGAGATTTAGAGAGAGTTAATTATTATTATTGAGAGAATTATTTGCCAACTTGTGAGATAGTGGATATTGAGTATTCGTTGAAGGATCGATACCAAGCTAGTTGTTGATTTGGATGTGTTGTGACTATAGCCAATCATTTGGAAAGCTTATCACAGGAATGAGGATACTCTTCCTTTGTTTGCATTAGTTTTAAAAGAGTTATTCTTATTTTCTTTGAAGTCTATTATGGTAACATGCATTTAGAGAAAAGTATTATTTACTTGAAAGAAAGTAGAAGATGCATATATACTATTTTTGAAATGCTTGTAATTACTTTGTTGATCATCAAAGCTTTCACCTCTCCAATAGTCTTATGAGAAATTCAGTGAGTAGGGGACCAATTTGTGCCTCACTGAATAACCTCTGAGATTTTTATAGAAAGTCAGCTCTTCTTTGTGTTGGGAGCAAAAGGTAGAAATAAATACAAATAAAATGAGAAATTGGTGATGCACCAAATATTTTACAACATTTCAAACCTTAATTCATTTCCTATAAATAATATCATAGAAACATAATGTCATAGACCCTTCATTGTTGGGAAGAGAACGAGCAACAAAGGCTTAGTACAAGCATAGTGTAGTCTTTCAAATATCCCTGTGTGAAGCACCCATTAAGGTCCAATCAGATAAAGGAAAACTCTACAAGTTAACAAATATATCCAGAAGATTACAGAAACCCTTTCTTCCTTTACGGCATAATATGAAAAATAATAGCTTTTACTGAAAAATCAAAAATTCAACAGACATAATCCATTTTCTGAGAGATATTATTCAACATAGAAGCTTAAAAGCATGGAAATCAGCTACCCAAACTATCAAAATAAGATTAAAACAATGTTTTTAATATGTATGAAAACATAAAGAATAATTTTGAAAAAGGCCATAACATCCACAGTTTCAAATATTTCTTCTAAATAGATCGAACTTCGATATAAGTGAACTAAAAAATAAAGGTCAGATGCCAATCTGATGATACTTTGAGTTAAAATATAGCATGCTAGAGAATATCAATATTTTGTAAAGCTTTCTATTTCTAAAAACATAAAACTCCCTACTAGATCTATCTACTTCGAAAATAATTTTTGAAGTAACTCCTTAAAAAGAAAAAAACTAGCTCTCCTTATGTTGCCAACCCCTATTTATAACTTGGAAGAAGAAGACACTGCCACCAACATTCCAAAAGACAAAACTACCAAGTTCCTGCATCTAATAGCCCACAATCCAATCCTAGATCTTGATTAGATCATAGCAATATTTTCTCATTAAGTCCCAACTGCTTCATTAATGGCTTTTAGATATTTAGCAAAGATTGCAATCATGAAACCATTGGATTCTAACACAACCTAGAAAAAATCTGATCAATCAACCATAAGATTGATGGAAACAACTCGAAGGTTCCACTTTGAAGACAAGATACCCACCACATTCTGACAAACTCTGCCTGAAGAGATCATTCCACAAAAATAAGAACTGCTCAAAAGAATAGATGACGTGTCAAGCGGGCAGGTAATCTCAAATTTATGAGAATTGTTTTAAAGAAAATCCTTGCCAGGATGACACATTTCTTAGCTCATGCCCAAAAGGAAAGAGATATAAAAAATTTATGTAGCCACCACATGGCGCATTGTGTTCCTTTCAAAGCAATCTCTTCCTCATTAAGCGCAAACTCCTCTGAAGCTAAAAAAGCTAAATCCAAAAACAAAAAAGATCAAAAAGAAAAGTTTGATTTACATACTCCATAATAGGAGGTTTATGGTTATCAAAAGTATTACATACTATATTGAGTAAACATGGGAAGCATAAGGCTTATTCATAGCTTATACCCCTTTTAGTCAAAGTGGTGATACTCTCGAATGGAATCATCTATTGATATGACAACTCTTCGATTGAGGCCATGCTTTTTGTTTGTATTTACTCCATGAAATGAGAGATTATTTGTCATAGGTATTGTTATTATACTAAATATTATTCAACATGGGTAGGAGATATGGTTTGTCATAGGTATTAATATTATACTAGATATGATCAAACATAGATAGCTTAAGGAACACTCATAGCTAGATATTTAATTATGCTAGATGGCTAGTAGGTTACTCTTGGGATTGTTGTCCAATGAAGGGAGGGAACTAGTACTTTTCTTTATGAGTTATGTTTCCTTAGGTTGTTAAAGAGCTAGGTTATCCTAGGGAGTATCTTTCTCATTGAGAGGGATTTCCTAAGCATAAATATAATGGCCCTAAGTCAAAATGAGCTTGCTATAGTTTAAGTGAATAGTAGACCATCGCTTGATTATACTGAGTGAGAACACTTTGGCCAAAGTAGTGTGATTTCCTGAGGCTCCACTATTAGTTCACCATGTCCATTTAAATGCATGATGGCTACCTAGCGTAGTTTATAAATCCTATTCATGTACGACACAACACTAAGCTCATAGTGGTATGTCATATGGGGTTACCGAACCAATACCTTTTTCGAAGGGTAGGGACATCTATCATTGATAGATGTGTGGGGGACCACATATGAGTCCATGGTTGGCGAAAAAGTGCTTGAGTGATGCTTCTCCTCTTCAGCAGGCAACAAAAGACCAAGGTTTTGAAAGTTGGATTCTTGGACCATATATATCTTATGCTTTGAAGTTTGGTGGAGCTATGTTTATAATTGTGTACATTCCTGCAATGTTGTAATTTGTGAAATTATTATATTGGAATGGAGTCTCTATTGAATATTGTCTGACATTTGTGTTCAATATGATATCTATGTTTTTGGAAGATTTTTATAATTAATTTGGATTGCAATGACAAATTGGAACTGGGTTATTTCAATTAAGCATGTAATTTACAGTATTGGAAGAAAAAAAATTATTACTATGTCATGGCATCATGTTTTATGTGAAAACATTGGAATTTTTATTGTGAAGAACACCGGGATTGTTACAAATTCATATGTGTCTATCTTATTTGTGCAAGGAAAGGCAATTATGTATGATTTAAGCATAATATCTCCTTGAGGTGTGAGAAAAAGGATAACGACCCCTGATCCATACTGAGATCTATCAAAGTATAATATCCAATAGTTTACTTGAGTTGTCACAAGGATGCCCTCATCAAGAAATTCTAATATCTATGGCTCATGATCTTCTATAGGTTCTTTCACTAACTACTTTGCTATTGCTTATCCTTTGATTTCTTTTTTTTCAACATATTCTATGTCAAATTCACTAAGTATCATGATCCAATTCACCATTCTTCCATTGAGAACGGCTTTAGCCAGGAGATATTTCAATGGATCAACTTTGGATATTAGTTTGATCTATTGGTTTAGCATGTAATGTCTAATATTTTGGGATGTGAAGAAAACTACTAAATAATCTTGTTTAATGGGTGTATAGTTTAACTCATAACCAACCGAGGTACGACTAATGTAGTACACTACTCTTTTTTTAATCTCATCAAGTTGTGTTAACAAAGCTCCTAAAGCTATTGATGTCATTGATACATACAAGATCATAGATTTATCCTATATAGGAGGCATCAAAATCAAAGGAGTTCCCAAATAGTCTTTGACCTGTTGAAAATCTTGTTCATATTTTTTGTCCCATTTGAAAGTTACATCCTTATGGAGAAAATATGTAAAAGGATGGCATTTATCTGTTAACTGGCTTATGAATCTTCAGATTCACTACAGTTTTCCCTGTAAGCTACATAATTATTTCAATGTCTTCAAGGGGGGAATTTCCATGATAGCTTTGAATTTTGTGGGATCTACCTCAATTCCTCTTTGAGATAGAATGTAACCTAATATTTTTCTTCATGTCATGCTAAAAACACACTTCTTTAAATTTAGGTGCAAGTTGTACTCTTATAATCTGTCAAATATGCCTGCCAAATTACCTAGATGTCCTTGTCTTGTGATATATTTTTCCAAAAGATCATCTACATAATCTTCCATGGTTATGTGAAACATATGAAATATAATATTCATCACCCTTTGGTATGTATCTCTTTCATTCTTTAGGCCAAATGGCATGACATTCCAACAAAAATTTCCCAGGGATAAGTGAATGTTGTTTTATGTTGGTTGGCAGGTGCTATATTGATTTGGTTATATCCAGAGAAGTCCTCAATAAGAGAAAGCATTTCATGATTGAATTCAAATCCACTATCATTTCAATGTTTGTGAGGGGAAATTCATCCTTCAGACATGCTTTGTTGAGGTCTCTAAAATCAATGCAGATCCTTATGCCCCCAGTGGGTTTTGACACTAGTACCAGGTTTGAAACCCACTCACGATAATTAATAGGTCTAAGGAATCTGACATCAAGCAATTTCTAAATTTCTACTTTGACTAGGAGTGTTATTTGAGGGTGCATCTTGTGAATCTTCTGTTTCACTAGTTTAGGTCCAAGAAAAACTGTAAGATGATAGACGACTAAAGTTGGGTCCAAACCAGGCATATCTACATAGGTCTAGGAAAAATTTATCTTTTTTTCTTTCCTCGGGATCTAGATTGGTTTCATGATAACTTATCTTTGGTGCCTTTGTTGTTCCCACATTTATAGGTTCATATTCTTCAACCAAAATAGCTAATCTTTCTTGGCACCTAGTGATATGGAGATTGAACCCTCCATCCTTGGGTACCTTAGAGAGTTTTTCACCCTTAGATATGTCATTTATAAATTATATTTTTTTGTGATCCAATAGTGTCAAATTATGGGTTTTATTTTCATTTTTTTGATCCAATAGCGCCAAATTATGGTTTTTATCTTTTTTGTGATCTAATAGCAGGGAAAATGCAAGAAGATGAGTCCACACAATGTGGAAGTTATTGCCTTAGACAAAAACCCAAAATTAGCTTCAATAAAATGGGATCCCATTTAGGTTCAAGGTCCCAAGCCTAAAATTAAAACAAGACCCCATTTTTTTAGAAAATCAGATCCCATTTACTAATGGTGTTCCGAGTGGCCTTCGAGAAATGGGATCCTACTTTTTACAAAAAGGGATCCCATTTTGTAGTGGTATTTATTTTTTTAAAATGAAGCAATAGTCACTTTCACTACATGCACAAGATCTTGATTGAGGAAGAGCAACAACAACCTCTAGGTATGAGCCCGACCCTAATTTTTTGCATTTTTCAACATTTTTTGAAATTTTTAATACAAATTTAGACTTTAATATGTATTTTTTAAATTTTTCTAGAGTTTTTTCGCCTGTAATAAAAGAAATGGTGACTTGTAGAAATCAAAATAAAACATGAAATGAAACCCTCAAATATTGAAAAGAAACAAAAAAAATCAACCTTAAATCGTAACCAAAGAAAAAATTTACCTTTTGAAACCTTAAATTGTTCAATCAAACAAAAAAATTGCATTGGAAAACCCTAAATTGAAATAAAACAAAAAATTGCATTTGAAAACCCTAAATTGAAATGAAACAGAAAAATTGTATTTGAAAAACATGATTGCTTTTTGAAATCCTAAATTGAAATCAAACAAAAAATTGCATTTGAAACCCTAAATTGAAATCAAACAAAAAAAATTGCATTGAAAACCCTAATTGCTTCTTAAAACCCTAAATTGAATTCAAACAAAAGAAATTGCATTTCAAAACCCTAAATTGAAATCAAACAAAAAGTTTTTTATTTTAAAATGCTGATTTCAAGCTTGAATATTTGAAAATGGAAAAATTCATTTGCATCGATTTATGTTTTAAATTTCATTTGTATTGTATGGAGACAAGTATGTAGGCATGCTTATGGAAGAAATTATTCCATAGATTTAGGTTGATACATAGTAAATTAGGGTCCTTGATATTAACAATGAAATAGAATTTGATAAATATTATACATTTAAATGTGTATTCATTAAGTTAGAGACATGTTGAGATACAATTAATTAAACATTATGAACATAGATATAATTAGATTAGAAAACAATATGTTAAGCCTTACTTGTGGGACTAGTGGATCGTTAGAATTGATATAAATTATGTGTTTCTATTATGTATTATGCTTGAAATTAGTTTATGTATTTATGACCACATGATAAATTAATAGATCTAAATGTATGCATGTAATTTTTATGATGTTTCATTATGTTCTATTGAGATGTTAAATTATTATTTTTACCTTACAATGAAAAATATTTAACATGCACTTTGGTGTTTTATATTATTTTCTAATGGCCAATCAAAGGCTAATTGTATGTGGTACCTTAATTGAGTTAATAATATGGACCTTATGCATCTATTATGATTCATACTACCTTACAACATGATACTATGTCATAATATGTTACAATTTAAACCATGATTGTTAAATTGAATAGATAGTTAAATTTAGATAAAGACCAGACACTAAGTTGATCTATGGATGATCATTAACATTTCCTCACTAGAATAGTAGACACCTCAACATAATTTTATGGTCACTCATCTACTTATTTGGAAGTGATATATTCTATTTCTATGGATCTTCAATAAGTAAACATATGTGTGAAGCCAAGGCTCAAACCCATGTTTGCAAGGCATATAGATAGCTAGAGTATTATAAAACTTGGTCCATGAGTTAAAGATCATTACTCAATAATTATATGGGAAAATACTCTTAAAATAACTCTACATTGACTCACCTCTCAAGGGTTTTGTTGACTTTGTTCCCAAGAATAATGCAACTAGTTTACGATGAATGAATCATAATTTTTCCCTACACTTTAATGCTTAACAGTCCTCAAATTTACTATGTATGAATGCCTTTATCTATAGAAAATCATGTTGTCCCCTCTGGCATGTTCTTGGCATTAATTTCAAAAGAAATGAGATAGGAAGGTGATCTTGAAACATTACTCTTCTTGGCATTGTGTCATCAAATGCACATCATATTACTTGTCCTATTAATGTGATTACATTACATACCATAACAAGTTCTTGAAAAAAAAATTGCATATTAATCAAGTCTTTTTATATTGAGAAGATGAGAGGAATCTCATAGTTTGTTGGTTTAATAACACTTCCTAAGGCATTGTAAAAAGACCTTTCCTAGAGGTCATGAACTTCATAAATCCTAAAGTATTTTTCATGGTATCATGGTCCCTTAACACATTGTTTTGAAAGATATTTGTAGTACTTTTATCTCGGTGGTGAATTCGCTTCAAAAGGTGAAATTAACTTTGAAAAAGAAAAAGCATGCATCAACACTTGCTTTGGTCACATGGAAAATTTAATTAGGGTTCAATGGAGAAAGTTTGTTAACATGTGAAAAATAAAAATCATTATGTCGGTTGTCACTTAAAAGGAGAGCACGAGGGTTTACAATCTATGATGGTTTTTTTGTAAAAGACTATGCTCGATTTCAGGTGAAGCAGCAACAGGGAAGTAAGAAGTTTTTCAAAAACGGTATTGTAGTTTTGTTATTCATCATTGTTAAAATTGTTGCTTCAGTAGATTGTCGAAATGTTGATTATAAGTGATCTCTTGAGCTAGGGCATGGCAAGGCAATAGAAATGAAGATGAAATTTCTTCAAGCAAGTTTGAACAGGTGGTTTCATTCCTTAACCCTGATGGTTTTTGATTTATCTGAAATGGAAAAGGATAAAAATGATCATTAATCTTGAACTGTTGCTTAGTTACAAAATGGTGTTTCATAAATTTGTAAATATTTTTTTGAACAAAAGAACAAAATCAATTTGTGATTAAGGGTTAAAATGCATACAGGCAGTTAGTTTTCTTATTTACATTTGTTTGTGGAACACACCGGTTAAGGTTGTTGCTTGTTAAGGAACAGTTGTTTAATAGATTGAGGATGGCAGCTATGTTTCAGTTCAAGTTTGCAAGACATTATATGTGCTTCTTTGAAATATTTCTTTGGAATTTTGAGGAGAAAAGGAATGATATGTTTTGTTGAAGACATTCTATTGATTCATACTTTGTATTTTTGAAAGTTTGTATTGATAACACATTCAGTGCTTTATGAAATTGATCAGTTGTAAAAATACTACATAGTACTGTGAATAGTAGCATATACATTACATTATGTTGTATTTAGGAATTTTGCCTCTGAATCTTAAGTGATGCAAGATTAGAGGATGTTAAACAATAAAATAGAGATGATACTCTATGTATGAAAGTCAAACAGTAATTGAAATATGTTGGTATATTACCAGTGAGGCATTTGTATTTGCTAGTAAGGCATTTGAAATCTATCAGTGAGATAGTATTGTCAGTGAGACATATCAATCAGCTAGTGAGGCATTGTAAACAAAAAGTTTTCAAATTAAGCTAGTGAGGCATTTCAAGTGGTTTTTATTCCCCATGAGGGTTTTCCACACAAGAAATTATTTGTGTCATTATTATGTGATTGTATGGTTTATACTACTTTTTATTTCAGTCTTGCTTCATTAGAAAAGTTATTTACAATTTTGTCAATTTGTATGAACGCTGATTCACCCCCCCTCTCAGTGCTCATTGTACTCCAACAAGTGGTATCAGAGCCAAACCCTTGTCTAGAGTTAAACTAGGGGATTCCGAATAGGATTACTAAATGGAAAGTCAAGAAGGTCTTTCAACATCTAGAGCACCATTGTTTGATGGTACTGTATATGCCTTTTGGAAGTTTAGAATGAGAAGACACATAACATCTCTACATTATGAATTATAGGTTGCAATTGACAATGCATATACTGCTACTGCAGCACCCTCAACAGTTGATGAGAAAAGGCTTATGAATGTGATGCAAAGGCTTCAAATACCATTTGTTGTGGTCTTACAAATGATGTTCTTGTAAAGGTAATGGATTGTAAAAATGAAAAATCCATTTAGGACAAATTGGTAAATATTTATGAGGGAGATGATAAAGTTAAAGAAGCAAAATTGAAAGCCTGCAGAGCTAGGTTTGAAATTCTTAAAATGACTGATGATGAGAAAATTGTTGATTATTTCTTGAGAGTTCAAGAAATTGTGAACTCAATATGAGGTTTTGGAGAGAATTTGGAAGAATTTGTGGTTCAAAAGGTGTTAAGATCTGTAACACCAAAATATGATTCAAAGATCTCTATTGTTGAAGAAAGAGACATTAATAAGGTAACTCTTGATGATCTTCATGGTCTTTTTATTGCATATGAAATGATAATAGATAATAATTGTTCTACCAGTAAAGAATCTACTTTCAATTCTCTTAAAAAGGACAGTGACATAGTTATTGAATCTGACAATCTAGATGAAAATGATTTAGCTTTTCTTATCAAACTCAAAAGAGGTTCATGCATATACAAAGGGAAATTTCCATTTAAATGTTTTAGTTGTGGGAAAATAGGACATTATGCTTCATAGTGTCTGAATAAGGACTTAGATAATGATGAAGAAGATAATAAAATATCTGCTAAGAAAAAGCAATTTAACTTTAAAAAGAAAAGCACTTTCAAAAATAAAAAGAGTATTTAGGTTAAGTGCACCAATCTATGACACAATTTTGGCTCTTAAGATGCCACTTTTTTCTGAAATCAGCAAAATCTTATTTGCATGAGAAAATGAAGATAGTTACGCTAAAAAATTTCAAGATGCAAAAAGAACAAAAGTTGAAGTGCTCCGAGTCTAGTTTCTAAGCTACTATTTTTTTTGAAATTAATGAAGATTAAGGGTCTCAAAAAGGGGGGCAAAACAAGTCATGTTTTTAATCAAAAAAAATAGCATAGCGCCTAAGGGCTCCCCCCTTTTTTATTAACATTTTTTTAGAATTTCAAAAATCCCAACAGTGAGAAATTAGCTAACACCATGTAATTTATCCTCATTCTTTCGAATATTTTTTTTAATGCATATATAATATTTTATGAATTTTCAAAGTGGACACATCCTGAAAAGCTGAAATTTGAGTGTGCTACACCCTAAATTTTTTCAAAACTAATCAAAAATTGATTTTTTTTCGTCATGTGTAGAATGGAGTCTAGTTTCAAAAAATGTAATTTGTTTCACGTTTCGATGAATGAGTAAAAATCTATCCTAAAACTAGCACATGTTGGTTTATGTCAAAAAATAGAGGCATTTACAAAAGGAGTCATGGATCAAAACCTTAACTAAATCAAAATAAAAAAAGAATTATATATTTAGATATCTAAGAGAGAGGTTAATGCTACCATGTTATTTTTATATAGTTGCATTGAAATATGTTCAAATGATATGGTGCGCACGAATGAAAATATGAGGAAATTTGGAAAATCCTATCAATTAACACATCCAAAGCAGGTTATTTGGCAAGCGCCAAATTTGGCACTCGCCAAATTACCTACTTTGCACAAAACTTGAATTTCCCCTCTCTTTGGTCGACAACTTTGATAATGCTTTAAATGCACAGTTTATGATCATAGATGGATGGTTGAGGTTTTACCTTTCATACGCTCTCTAACTTGTTACCCTAATTGGATAACTCTTTATCCCTCTGAAGTCTCTCTCTTAGGTCTCACTCCCTCCCACGTGACCTAGAATACTCTCTCAGTCCAATCCCCTTTATCAGGTCTCTTTCCCTCCCACAGAAGTACCTTAATAAATTTATCTCACTCTGAACCCCTTTCTCACTCTCCCTCTCTCTCTCCCTCTTTAGTCTTTTTGTCTCTCTCACTCCATCTCCCTCTCTTAGGTTATTATCTTTCTCTCTCTATCTCTCTCTCTCAAGTCTCTCCCTCCTACCCCCTCTCCCTCTACTAGTTATGTCACTCACTCCCTCTATCTCTCTCCCATTCCCTCTCTCTCACTCACTCTATCTCTCTCCATCTCTCTCTCAGTCTCTCTCAGGTATCTTCTCTCTCTCTCTCTCTCTCTCTCTCTCTCTCTCTCTCTCTCTCTCTCTCTCTCTCTCTCTCTCTCACACTACACACACACACACACTCCCTCTCTCTCCCACTCCCTCTCTCTCCACTCCCTCTATCTCCTGCGCCTCTACCTCTCCCATCTCTCAGTATCTCCCACTCCACCACCTGTCCCTCTCTCTCTCACCTCTATCTCTCCTCTCTCCTCTCTCTCCCTCTCTCTCCCTCTCTCTCTCTCTCTCAAGTCTCTCCCTCCACCCCCCTCCTCACTCTCTCTCTCTCTTGGCTATCTCCTTTCTACCCCCTCTCCCTAGGTCTCTCTTTGTCTCTCTCTCACTCCCTCTATATCTCTCCCTCTCTCTCTTCCTCTCTCTTGGGTATCTCCCTCCCACCCCCTTCCACACTCTCTCTCTCTCTCTTTCAGGTATCTCCCCCCACCCCTCTCTCTCTATCTCTATCTCACTCCCTCCATATCTCTCCAATCCCTCTATCCCGAGTACTCCCTCTCCCTCCCCCCATCTCCATCTCTCAAGTCTCTATCTCACTCCTTGTATCTCTCCCATCCCTCTATCCCCCACTCCCTCCCTCTCCTACTCTCTTAGGTCTCTCCTTCCCACCCCCTCTCTCCCACTTTGTCTCCCTCTCCTTCTCTCTCAAGTGTCTCACTCCCACCCTCTCTCCCTCTCCCTCTCTCTTAAGTTTC
>VCHN02000014.1:44235254-44564978 GCA_007115665.2 Sequoiadendron giganteum | reverse complement strand
TCCCTCTCACCACCTCTCCTCTCTCTCTCGTTCCTCCTGTCTCTCTCCCTCTCCTCACTCTCTCTCAGGTCTCCTCCACCTCTCCTCCCTCTCTCCAGTTCTCTCCTTCACCCCTCTCCATTTCGGTCTCTGTCTCTCACTCACTCCCTCCTATCTCTCTCCCACGTCCTCTCTCTCCTCCTCTGTCTCTCTCCTCTCGGTGTCCTCCACCCCTCCTCTCTCTTGGGTGTCTCCCCCACCCCTCTCTCTCTCCGTCCTCTGTCTTGGTGCTCCTCTCCCTCCCACCCCTCTCTGTCTCTCTCCTCTCTCTGCAGTGTCCTCTCTCTCTCTCCTCCACTCCTCTATCAGGATGATCCTCTCCTCCACCCCTCTCCGTCTCAGTTCTCTCTCTCTCACTCTTGTCTCCCGTCCTCATCCCCCACTCCTCCTCTCCTGCTCTCTTGGATCTCTCCTTCCCCGCCCCCTCTCTCCACTTTGTCTCCCTGTGTTCTCTCCTGGGCATCTCCCTCCCACTCTCTCTCTTAGGTTTCTCCTCCCACCCCTCTCTCTCTCTCTCTCTCTCTCTCTCTCTCTCTCTCTCTCTCTCTCTCTCTCTCTCTCTCTCTCTCTCTCTCCCTCCCTCCCTCCCTCTTAGATCTCTCCCTCTCATGCCCTATCCCTCTCTCTCTCTCTCAATTATCTTTGTCCTAACCCCTCTCCCTCTCACAGTCACTCCCTCTATCTCTCTACATCTCTCTCAAGTATCTCGCTTTCAAAACAACATATTTGGTGCTCTCCAAATTTGGCAAGTGCCAAATGTGTTTTACCTTGAAATGATAAAATAGGGGTTGGCCCCGTGATTCAGGCCCACATGCTTTTGTATTTGTCCGGTTCGGTGCTTTATCCAATTCAGAAACACCTTTTTTTATGTAGTTGACTTCATATTGTTCCAATCTATGCTTGATCCATCACCTTTTTACCACCAATTTGCATGGTAGACAATGTAGAAGAAGACATTTTGAATTTTCTACATCATTTTACATTATCTAAGGTAATATATTCATTTTGGTAATATTGAAATGTTTATATTTAGTATATTTGTTTGTTTTTGACAATATAAACTAAATTTCTTTAATGATTTTATTAATCATAACAATTGGACATAGAATTCAATATTGAATTAGATGTGATTTGCATAAAAAAGTTTAATTTTTCTAAGTTTCAAGAACAAAAAAATGAAAAACATGACATTTACTTAACACAAATTTACTTATGAATTCTATTTGCATTGCTTATAGTAGTCCATTTCTAGCATGGCTAGTGCAATTCACTCTATTTCATTTTATTTTCAACTAATTTGGAAAACCTAATAGCTTTCATCAATGTTAATGCAAGTGTCCATTACTTTTTTTGTTCCATAAAAAATTCACCTTCATCACATGTGCTTAGATAAATTCAAGTGAGTTGACATAGTTGTTAATGCAATTTTCCATTCATTCATACCATTTACCTTTCTAATAAATTAAAAAATGGGAAATTTTGTGCAATTGAGAATGCTTATTGTCTTTCTAAGTTACCTCATTGCCAAAGAAATAGTGAATAATTATAAGATATAGCATCACAAACCCTTATTTGAATTCATATTCTTCATGACTTCATTGACAATCAAAATTTTGGTTTTGAGATCAATAAACACAAGATTCTCTAGTTTTCATTTAGGTGGAAAAAACTTATACCCTAGGTTTGTGATGCAGAGCAGGGAGAGAAAACCTTCAACAATCATAATTAGATCAGTTTCAAACAATCTTCAATCTCAAAAACCTCAATTCAATGCTCAACTGACCAATTCACATTCACTTCCTTGTAGCATTCACAACAAAGAAAATTATTCATATCTTATCATATCTTAGTCACTAGAACCCTCTATAATGCATCTGAACACTAAACCCTTGCTTTAGGCCTTTTCTATTCTTGAAACAAGGAGGGTTTATTCAAAATCAATGTTTCAGGCCTCTGGTGCAGGAGCACCTTGTAAGCTCAATTTTGTCAAAAAGGTCATCTTTAGTGAGCATGGTCAAATGTTAGGATTTTAGTTAATGTTGAGAATTTTGTGTTCATTAAGGTCAATTAGACCATTTTATAATTTATTTGGAGCTAAGGGAGTTCATTTGTGCCATAGCTTGCAATTTGGCAAAATGTGGTCAGAAAAGTTGCTAAAAGATTGAAAAGTTGCAGAGTTAGGTGCGTGCAAGGTTAGGTAAGTAGAATGTTAGTTCTAGGAGTTCTTTTATGTTTTTATGAGTCCATGAATGATAGGAGAACCTTGAGGAAGAGGTGAGAGTATGGAAAAAATGAAGAAGATGAAGAATTATTCCCTGTTTTTAGTGTAAAATTTTGAGTTTTGACTAGTAAATCTATGTTTCAGACCACTGTACGGCCCCATACAAGTGGTTCATGGTCTAAAAGCTATGGGAAACGTTAAAGGCATGTATTAACTTTCATTTTTAGTTTTTTTGATTGAATTTCATGGAGGTTTGTGAGTTTTATGATCATTTTCGTGCTAATGGGTATGAAACCCTGTTTTTGGGTTTTGAACACTAAAGAATGCACACATGTATGAAATTTTCCTTCGGTGGATACCTCTAAAACTTAGTGAAATGAAGGCCGATGGGTTTTTTTCCATGTTCAATAAGGATTCAAGAGTTGAATATTTGATGGAAGCATTTTGTGAGTTGTTGTCCTAGTTGATTTCTTGTGTCTTGACCAAAAATTGAGGTTTCAAGTAAGGGTTTGAGGAAATAACAGTGCTAAAGGTTGGAAGTAAGTTTTTAGAGAATGTGCAGGCTATTTTTAAAGTGTCCCAAGTATTGGTTTGGTGTGGTGTGTTGAGTAAGTCCAAGTTTCAATAAACCCCTAGGGGAAACCTAGTTTGAAATAGCTTAGAGTGAGGGTTTGAAGGTTGGTACCCTATTGAACGTTCCAGTCCCTCAAATAGGTGGAATATGAGGTTTGATAACCTAAAAAAATACTATCCATGGAGATCAAGATCTTTGAAGGTGTTTAAAGGAGTGTCTCTTTGTAAGAGTGGCCTTATTGGCCTGGTTGCTTGAGTGGAACAGGGCTAGTTTGAGGTAGTTTTCTCCAAAATATTTTATAGTAGTTTTGAGATATGTTTTAGGCCATGGAAAAGGGTATCTTAAAATTATGTTACAATCTTCATAAGTTACTTGGTTCATTATATATGAGTGTTTGTCCTATGAGGAAGAATTACTAGTTTGTAAGTGGTTAAAGAGTGAGTGATACAAAATTGGTGCAGGGGAACCTACACCTTGTATTGAAATACAATGGATTATTTGAAGGTCTAATATACTAGGTTGAATTTTCTTGATTAGGTTGATTTTTAAGTCTTGGTGGTCAAATGTACAAAAAAATGCATTCTTGCTACAAAATTGTCAATATTTGAATTTGTAGCCTTTTGAAGGCAAATCCTTGAATTTGGATGTAAATGTACAAGAATGAGGTCTAAAAGGTTGTAATAGGGTGAATTAAAGGTGTTTGAGTGATTTAGGACTCCTTAAGTGTCAAACTTAAAAAGTCTCAAAATTCATGTAATGTTGTCATGTGTAAAAGGTCTAAAATGCAACTTAATGAAGATTAGGTCTTAAAGATTAAAAATTTATGGGCATTGGAGGGAGTTGGAATGCAGTCAAAATATGTATAAGAACCTTCAATTCCTTGAAGGAGAGTTTTTTATTGATTTGTAACCCGTTTTTGATAAAGAAGAACGTTATTTTCTAGAAATTTATTGGTTTCTCTCAATTTTCTTCTTGTTGTACGGCCTGTACGGACTCTAAGATTAAATGAAACTAGTTTTATGTTGTAGATTAATGAATTATATTTCATTTTCACCTATTTAGAGTTTCTAACTCTTTGTATAGTGAAAGTTATCTTGTTTTTACTGTTGCTGCCTACTTTCACAGTGTTCTTGGATTGAAGGGTTCCATGATGTAATTTGACCCATTCCACTTTTTGTGCCTAATGTAACTTGTGTAATGGGTCCTATAACTTGTAAAATACATTCCTAACCTATTTATAATGTTGTGGGGTCAAGGTTGGGTGTTTGGGATGATGTTCTAGGATTGTAGCAGGGTATTTTCATGGTGAAAATAAGGGCTTCAAGTGGTGTTTTGACAAAATGTGGGAAGGGCTATCCATGTAATGTATTATTCACCATGTGTATGGTCTAGTAAGTGTTTTTGGTGCTTTGTATGGGTCTGGAAGGTCCGAGAGATAGGAGTTTCATGAAAACCCCAAGTATTTTTCTTGAAATTGAGGGTTTGGTGTATTAGGGGTTTAGAGGTATTGGACCTAGAAACAAATCAGGAAATTGGAGGTTTTGACACATAAAATACTGATTTTTGAGGAGTTTTATTGAATATCTAGTGTTTAAAAGGTAATCTCTTTGTAAATTAGGCCAATTGAATAGCCTTTTCGAAGGTGGGTCTATTACAAGTCAATGTTGGTCCAAAGGAGTTGATCTTGGGGTTTACCTATGTTTTATAACTTGCAAATGGGTATCTTAATCATCCCTGATTTTGTCAAGTGTTTTGGAAAATCTTGGTGAAAAGGCCCTTGAACCGGGTTACCTATGCTACAAGGGAAAGCTTGGTAGAGGTTGGGATTTCCAGTTGAACATCTAATTTTGCTTTGGAATCTGATTGATTCTCATTGATTTGGTGTATTGAATGGTTTCCACCCCTCTCTACATCAAAAATGGTGTTTCTTGGTAAGTTAACGGATCAAGTTGTGTGTAAGTCTATTAAGAGCCTTTCTCTAAATCTTTGAACAAGTTCATTGTGGATCCCTACATGTACTGCATTAGCCTCTAGCTACTTTGCCAACTCTTCAAACACACTCAAAATCCCTACTCTAATATCTAACCCTATAGACATCTAATTCCATCATGTATGAAAAATGTTGTCTAGTATAGACATGTTTGATAATTCAAAACAAATCGCTACCTTCTTTCATGAAATGCTTTGGTGTGTTTCATATTAAATGCAATGTAATTAGCGATATCAATATTTTTGTAAAATGAATTATTTACTTTTGTTCTATTTGTGTTTGTGAACATATAGCATTCAAGGTCATGCCGAGGAAATGACCGAAGCCTCTAACACCGGAAGAACGTGTAGTCAAAAATGCAAGGAGAAGAGAATCAAAAAATGTAGCTCATGAAGCAAAGGAATTGCAGCCCATACAGCCAAAAATTCACGCGCAATCTAAGAGAGATGTCAAATTGGCAAAACAAAGGGAACGCATGAGGAAATTTCATGGAAGGACAAGAATGGATACTGAAGTTGGGGGCACATCATCAACCATAGGTGAAGCTCAATGCACATCTCCAGTTGAAGACACATCGGCAACATGTGGTTTTCTAGGTACACCAGAAATCACATCTCCAATTGAAGACACACCATCAACAACATTGTGTTTTGAAAGTACATCAGCAAACACATCTCAAGTTGGAGGTACAACATTGTTTACATGTTAATCTAAAGGTATGTCATCAATTGCACCTTCGATTGAAGGTACGCGATCTATCCCTGATGTTGTTGACCTTCTGAATGTTGACACAAATTTACATTTGAGAACTCCTCCTAGAGTTTTGCATAGAAAACCTACATTTTTTATTGATATATGCAATGTTTTCAAATGGATGCCTAATAAGATTCCAAAATGTACAGGTCACAGATATGCATAGAGGATATGGAGTTTGTTTTTTGCGAAGCTAAGTGAGGGTGGAAGATACCAACTATTTGTTTAAATGATGAGGCAACACAAATTTAGGCCTACCATGAAGGCTCTTGGGCTAAGAGTTTCAAATGACTCAAGTGAAAATTCCATTGTAAATAACTTGACGAGTGCATATGAGAGCGTGGGTTCCACCTCACATAGGAAGGATAGTTGTGCCACACGACGTGTGATGACAACAACACTGTTAAGCAGATAAAAAAGGAACAAGGTGAACCTTACAAAGGTAAGTAAGTCTTTGAAAATAAGTAGATCATATCTAATGAGAGCCAAAGGAAGGAGTGAAAGAGTGGAGGATCCAAATAGCAATGAGTTATGGGCATTCTCGGGTAGAGTGCCATGGAAAGATAAAAGAATTGCTCAAGGCTTGAGATCTTTAATTGTGAATTATTGGAAGGATGACACAAGGACCTCTCCTAATCAAAGATATGTTGTAAGAAGGAGAATTGGTAGTAAAAACCATGAGCCACATCCAATGCATTATTTGGATACCACTCAAACCCAATTTTTTGTTGATTTTGAACAGAAATTTCCTGAAATTAAAATATGTCAAAGGTATTTTGAAATGCTAAAGCCTTTTTATGTCAAAATAAATCACACACACTACTTGTTGTTTTAGGGTTCATATTGATTTTTCTAACTATTATGGTGTTTATCGATGTATATGTGTAGATATGCATATGCAAAATGTTTTGCAGGAATGTAACATAGTGCCTCCACCTAAATCGTCAAGGAAATTTGTGTCTTCCATTTTATGTGAAAGAGAGGATGGTAAATTTTTTTACAAAAAATCATGTTTGGATGGCACATGTGATCATTGTGGTGGCATGTAATATTTTCCAATTTTTGAACACATGGCTAGTACACACATAATTGGAGACAAAATTGTGGAATTTGGCAAATATAAAATAGTGGCATACAGTCTAAAAGATGGGAAAGAAGCAAAGAAGTGTGAATTGGTCAGTGATAAGATTCCAGTGTATCATTTTATGGGCATTTTTCGTGATTAGGTGGTCTATGAGTATGCAAGGGATACACATAGAGCACAATGGTTGGACTCACAGTTCAAGTTATGCAAGGACACATTTCCACTTCATCATATCATTTCAATTGTCGACTTCGCTGAGAAACACACACTACAGCCATAGAATGAGGTGCAATCATAGTACTACAACTCCATGCAGGTTTCTATATTTATGCATATAGAATTCATTCATGCAAATGATAGTATAGAGGAAAATAGGAAAGTATTGAGGGAGTATCACTTTTACATCAGTGATGATCGCACACATTCTATAGAGTTTGTGCAAGGTTGATTTCATATGTTCTATGTTGATCTGGCTAGCAAGGGCATATCATTTAGTCAACATATCATATGGTCAGATAATTGTACATCGCAATTCAAGAATGCCATAATTTTTTACTGGTTGAGCAGGATGCATAGGATCAGTGGTTTTCAGCAAAGGTGGAACTTCTCAAAGGTCGGGCATGGAAAGGGGGAGCATGATGGAGCAAGTGCATGTATCAAAAGAGCCCTAGAACGAGAAGATTTAAATTACACAAATAGTGTAAAGTTGACAGATGCAAGATCAATTGTCTAGTGGTGCAATGGTGCAATGGGTCCAAGTAGTGAAGGTAATTCTTTAGTTCGTAAATTTTTTCATTTAGTAGATGATACTGACATTGCAAAATATGAGGATTGTTGTACACCACCATGATCGAGCGAGCTACACTCTTTTAGAAGCTCCAATGTAGGTACATGGACTATCCATATGCGGAAGATGGCATGCTTTTGTTATGCATGTAAACTTCAAGCATGGAATGATTGTGATTCAACAGAGTGGGTTGACGAATGGTCTCTAAGAAGTCTAACCCCACTTGACACTTATCAGCTCTCAATGGCTCTATAAATCATGGAGATGCAATCATCCATTGACTTTGACCATGTATCAGACCTACTAGAACTAGGTAATATATCTTACTTACAGGTTTTATTATGTTTCTCAATAAATACATCTAACAAGATGAACATATCAATGTAGGGCATGTTTATGCAGTGATTGTAGATGAAGACAATGAAGAGGGTATAGATTATTACCTATGTCATTGTATCGAGGCCAAAAAGAAATTGGAGGCCCCAGTTATAAACAAAGAAAACATAGAATATCCTACAGGTTTGGTGGTTGTTACTGGAACATGGCTTTGAAGGTATCTAGTTAAGAATGTTTCATTTTAAATGTTTGATGACTTCGACACGCATCGGAAGATTCTTCACTACTCGAACCTTGTTGTCGCCACCAATGTTCATTTGATCAAATATAAGGGCAGAACTGCAAACAAGAACTTGTGGAAAGTGTGTGAGTCTGACCATGAGGAAATACTTGACACAATAAAGAGTAGAGCAGACCCAGAAGGTTCCCTGGATTGATTTGTAATTATGCACATTGAATTTGTAAAGTCATGTTATTGATCACTCTTTTGGACCAACACCTTGCAATCAGGCTACTACATCGGTAATACTGAAGTTTGTCAAAGTATATAAGAAAAGAACAACATCGGTAGGTGGTTCAAGTGTTCAGTGGTATGAGAAACATCAGTTGTTGGTGCATTTTCTGGTAGTCAATATTCTCTTTCTTTTTCATCTCGTAGATTTATCGGATTCTTATATGCTACATGTTTTATGTTAATTATGTCAATGCTATATTTGAAATTTATATGTAGGATCATCGAGAGATGAGAAATTAGCGAAGCGGAACATCACCATTGTAGGACCTTCAATCAACCTCCTTATCTAGCATGCATGAAGGTGATAGTAGGTCTCGTCAGGTGTATGACTAACATTATTTAGTTATTGCTCTTTTAATGATTTTTGTGTAAGTCCATGTCTAAGATTGATAGGCTTTTGCAGGTTTTGTGTGGACCAAATTCCTATGATACTACACAAACACAAAGAGGCTACTACCCATATGTTTCATAGGGAGCAAGGGATGTACATGTTTTGAAGCATTTTAGAATGCAAATAACTGGGCCAACTGAGGTGGAATGGTGAAATGAAACTGGGCAGCAGCTCCTTTTCTTTCTTCTCAAGTACAATATATTTCATGATATGTGTTGTAAATGGGAGGGTTATTTCTTTACGTGTATTGCTACAAGTATTGACAAATGGGAAGATTTTCAAGATGTTCTTCCATCACTATTGTAATATTTGTCATTGACTTAGTGTATTTTTTGATATACAAAAATTATGAGAAATTAATACATGAAAATGTGTATATTCCTTAATATATGCCTCAATTAAATGTGTCGATTATGGGGACCTGTAGCATGTGTATCACGATGTCATGGAAGGATTGGGTACACTGGTTAGTGTAAGATTTTGATAGTGATAGTGTGGTCTGTGTGGTTTGGAGATCTTGGTGTTGTTTGGCATTGTTGTCAAATGGGCATGTTGTCAATTGTACCTAGAGTCTTTTTTCAGATCAACATATGTTTAGTCATGATGCTTGGAAATCTCGGTGTCACGGTTCAGTGGCAGCTTTAGTACTGATTGTGGATTCATCACTTGGTGGTGAATGATCTTCTTTAGTGTTACAGATGTTACTAGGAGGGACTCTTAGATTATGTTGTTGTAGAAGGGTTCTTTCACATTTGCATGGACACTATTTAAGGATGTGCAACATCTTGGAACCATGGAGGACGTTTGGATTCTTTGACTGAGATGTTGGTGGTGCTTGATAGGTGATGTTAGTTTAGATTTTTTTGCTTGATTTCATGTATACTCATGCTTGAGCATTAGAATTTTGGCATGTTGCATTGCTCTCCAAACCATAATTTGTTCACTTGAAGCATGGTATCTCCTAAGGGGGATGAGTAGATCATGATGTCATGATAAGTTCATATTTTCGATGTTTGGAGCTTTGAAAGTGGTTTGGTAATTCTCTATGTTTTTATTACATTGGTCATATGCTTGAGAACTTCATGTTAAGTGCAGTAATGCAGGATTGGAGTTTAGCATGAGATGATCAGTTGCAAGTGTTCATAGATACATGGAGAATAAGGTGAGGCTGAATTTCCTTTGAGAAAGGTGTTGATCACAGTTGAAAGTCTGAGTAGCCTAAACCTTGGTTGGACATAAGTTCAATAGAGATCAATGAGGAGATTGCTCTTGGATGAGTCATGGTGGCTTATATATCTTGGAGGAGCATTTTCTTTTTCCACTCTTGGTCTACTTGGCGGTGAAGTCTTTTTGAGAGGTATTTTCCCATTATATCTTTCAGAGGTGTTTTATGCTTTCTTTCATGATATGGATCATAAAATGTTGTTTAATGGTTCTGGAGGATCATAGTGGAAGGTGGATAGCATGGTTTATCTCCTTGAGCTTTTATGTGATATCATTTATTGATGAGAACTGGCAAGAGATAGTTATATGGGCTGATTTCCTGAGATGGGAAATGAAGGAGTTTGATCTTCTTTGAGAGGCTTACATCCATGATTGATTACATATAACATATGTTAAGTTTGATCTTGGTGATTGAACTATCGGGTGATGTTATGGCTTTTCCTTTGGGATGTGAAGGAGATCATATTTGACATAGCTTTTAGAGGTGTATGTAGGAGGATGTTCTATAGGTATATGTTGTGTAGAGTTTCTCTCTTTGGTCTTGGTTGTCTTCCTGGAAGTCTGACTTATCTTTTAAATTGGTTTGAGATTTGGTTAGAGCTTTTGTTTTCATTCAATTTTTTGAGTGGTAACTTGGAGGTTCTTTATCTCTTTCCTATGTTGGGTGTTGAAGAACTTGGAAGAGCTCTAGAAGACTGTTGAGAGAAATTATTCTTGTAGTAGTTGGTTACAGGTTGTGCATATCATTGTGGATATTTCCTTAGTACTACATGGTTACATTTTCTATGTGCTATTATTCATAGACTTGTTGTGCCTTTGACCTTTCAGATTTGGCATTACCTATCCAGTGGGAGTACCTGGATGTGTTTGATCTTTTTCAATTGGTTTGTGCATGGTGTTTGTATATGTGGTTGATGGGTTGACTGTGTTGTTGGCATGAGTTTACTAATATGGATACCTTGAAGGTATGTGAGATTGGATGCAATAGCATAAGCTATGGGTGCTATTTTCAGTCACGTGGGTTGATCAGTTGCATGGGTGCAGTCAGTGTTCTAATTGTTGTTCTAACTGGTGTTCTATCTTGTTTCTGGAGAATGTTTTTCACAGAGGTGATCTAGTTTGGCCTTTGAATTTAATGTCGTATGTGCTTCTATAAGGTTTATTGTTGGTGCTCTGGAATGGTCAGTAAGATCTTCATCAAGTGGGAGATTGTTGGAAATATGTGCCTCAATCTCATTGACCCATTCATCGATGTAACCTGAGTAGTCATTGCAAGTCTCCTAACTCTCAGCAAAGATAGAAGTCTAACCAAAGCACTTGGTTGATGTAACTTGTTCTGTCGGGGTGAGTGCTCAGTTTTAGCAGTTTGTTTTCCATCGGTGTGTCTTGGGGTCATCAGTGGAACTTTTCATCGAGCTATGCCGATGGACCGGTGCTTGTTAAAGGTGATCTTGATCTATGGTTGCAATGAGATTAATTCAATGGTGCTCGTCTTATTCCATGCTCAGTTGTGGTGAGTATCGATGGAATCTTGTGAAGCGAGCGGAATTTCTTGAGCGGTTGACACTTGGCAGCTTCATCAACAGTGTTCGCTAGTCTCGTGCCTTGTGTGGTGGGTCTCGAGTGACTCATGCCAGGTGTGTCGGCTTCAAACACGTGTCGTTGTTTCAGGGAAACTTTTTGGGAATATTGTAGATGCTCTTTTGATTCCCTGAAATTGCACTAGCAATGTACACGTGTCTTGGTGGGTCCTGGCCACAGCAAGCGGTATATGAAGGGAAATTGCTCGGAGGTCATTTGGTCGCCTAGGCAGTTATCAACGGTTGGTTTGCTATGGAAATTGAAGTGAACCAGCTATTTGGCGCGTCAGTCAAAGTGATGGATGAATAGCATTATGACACATGGTGTGATATTATTCGTTGATTTTACATCGTTGTTGTAAATCAACGCTGATTGGCCAACAGCTTTACTCTTTGGTAGCGATTAATTACGAGGTTGATAGAGTGCAATTTTTTGGTATCTCTCTGTAATCTAATTCAATGTTGGGTGGCTCTATGTGTGCTCTAGGGTAGTGTTTCCAGAGAATGGTGGAAGCTTGTCAGTGGGGTAATTAAATACCATGATGGTTGTCGGTTGGATTGGCAAGAGAGATGAGTTTGATCAAGATGTGAAATATGATCGAGTAGAGTGTGTGTGTTCAAGCGATATGCATAGAGCATTGTAATCATAAACACTGAGACACACAGAACTGAGAAGATGTGAACCTAAGAGGCCGTGAGGTTGTTCCGGCTGAAAGGTTGGTTGTGCATGTGGGTTGGTGAGACAAAATGAATCTTCATTGTATGTCATGTGAGGACATTGTAACAGTGCAAGGTTTCAGATCTATGTTGTTGCTTGTATTCTCCAGATGAAAAAGATGTAACTCCTGTAAAGGCCATGAGCCTTAAATTGTATTGTAACTCTGTTTGCTGCTGAATAATACAATGGCTTGATCTTTTGGAGGGTGGGTTTTTTACCCGAAAGGGTTTTCCCCATGTAAATCTATGCGTTCATATGTTTGTCTTCCATGCTTATTGATTACATAGTTTTGAATTTGTACATGGTGTTGAATCTGGCTTAGTTTGCATGTACTTTTCTCATAAGGGTAAATGTCAAAAATCACTATGCATGTTTCCACTTTATGGCATAGTAGTTTGTGTCCTTGAGGTGATTTGAATAAAATAAAGTCACTAAGGCACTGTTGTTCTTAGATGTTTCGTGCTAAGTTGACCCGTTCTTTCCAAATAGAATGAAATAATTCTAATATAATTGTAGAAAGGCATATTTTATCACCCCTACTGATATAGAGGTGGTGGTAACCCAAGACACAAATTGACACAACTTCTCTCAAATATGCCAATCAAGACATCAACTTTCAATTAACTCAACCTTGTAAAATAGCATCAAACTCAACAAGGACCCTATAGAGGTTGTCAACATCCAAGCAATGATAATTAAATCAACTTTGCACAATCCCCAAGGCAGATTCATTGAATTCCTCAAAACTCGCCTATTGACATGTGTTTCCCTACAGCAATTGGAAACCGGTTTTTTAGACTTTTGGAAAAAATTTCCAAAACACTTAGGAAAGTAATCATGGATTCAAATACCCTTCTCAGAGATACACAACATACAAGAAAATTAGATACACCTTCTTAGGACCAAGCACCTCAAAATTGGACTTTCACAGTTGTAAGCCTCAAATTAAACCATTTTTACTAAGAGACTACCTTTAGATCTCCACACCAGACCTTCTAACGCAAAAAAAGTCTTGACTCAAGGTCCCAAACCAAGGATTTTCTAAGTCTCCTGACCCCAAATGCTCAAACAAGCCTCCAATGCAAAAACCCTCCTTCTAGCCTAAATAACTAGGGTTTTAGGGTACCATTATTGAATCTTCACCTTCCCAGCCATCCGTACCCAATCTAACTGCTCAGACATCTTTCAATAGGTCAACCCATGCTTAATTAACACTCACTTAACCATTAGCAATATGGTTTATTCATTCCATAGGTCTGACCCACTAATTTCCAAGGGAAAACACACACCTCCAGCCCTTCCTTTCATTCTTCAAGCCAAGGGATCATCCTTCCATGCCTCCTACTCCTAAACTAACATTCCCTACACTCAACTACATCATCGCACCGAGTTACATTTGATGATAGTGTTAGAACCAGAATTTTCATAAAAATTCTAAAGGTTTTTATCCATTAAAATCCAAATTCGTGCTAGGGGAGAGGGGCCAATAGTCATGCGAGCTAACTTTGTCAACATGTAGCAATTGACTGGAATGTCGTAGAACCTTTTTTTTTTTTGAAATGTAGCCTCTTATTTATCTATAACTAAGGTTTGGAGGTGTGACTCATCATGCAACTCGCCACATCAGCACATCTATTGAGAAGTGTCTAAAATTTGACTTTTTAAAGGTTCGACCAAAACTTAATCATGGGAGCCCTAATAGTTGAACAAAATAATATCATTTGTTGCTTCTAGAATATCATATTTTTATTTAAAATAAAATTAATATACAACCTAAATGAACCAAATACCTATGGATAACCATAAATTTTTGATATCTCTACCTTTTATATTCAACACATATGGACCAATAGTTGAACACAAAAAAACTATTTGTTGTTATAAAAATAACACATAATTATTTAAAATACAACTTATATCAAACAAAAATGGACCAATAGTTGAACGCTATTATTTTTGAAAATCCTTCACATTTAATGAGAAAATACATGTTATTTGTTGTACTCACCTTTTATATTTGTGATAGCACAATCTATTAATATAAAATAATCCAATGCTTGTACATTGCTACCCCAATAGTTGCACACATAAGAACAATATTTTTTCACTATGATAACAGTACTTGTTTAAATGAGTGTCTTATTTTATTAAATGAGCATTTTATTTTTTAAATGATACACTTATAGTGGATAGTTATGATATTTTATTTGAGACAAAAAAATACTTATTCACTTCTTCATGAATGTATTTATCATTTTTTTATATAACATTTAGAGGTTATCATGTGTTCAAGTATGGGTCCATTTTTTATCAACATTTGGTTATTTTTTAATTTACATTTGAACTATTTATTTACAATATATAGTATAAATATGTGGTAAGACTGGATATTATAATCACGATTGACTGCATGACTATTGGACCCCACACGACTACTAGCCCCTCTCCCCTATCTTCTTCATAAAAAAATCACTTTATTGCCATCCATAAAGTCAATTTTACCCTCTATCGCAATACTACTACTGCATTGGCCATCCCTCATAACACACACATCATACCTCTCTACTGCAACTCGTTACCAAGCAACCCACAGTACGATGGTAAAAGGAGCCACTATTATACATTATCCCCTTTACCCTTTACCGTTATACCTTGGGGGGTCAAGACATAGCCCGCGGTAAAGTGGTACACCAAGGAGGAATACTACGAAGATACCGTGGTACTGCAAGAGAGCAAAGGGTCACCCACGGTAGAGTGATATATTGAATATATGTATCAAGGAGACACCGCTATACTGTGGAAGGTTAGAGCTTAGCCCGTGATAGAGTGCTTAAGTGAAGAGCAGTAATAGAGGGATACCGTCACACCATAGGAAGAAGAAATGTAGCCCACTGTAAAGCGGTAAAGGAAGCAAATGAATGGGAGGACACTGTGGTACCGTAGGGAGATGAAAGATAGCCCGCAATAAAGCGGTATATCGATATGTGTATGAAGGACACCGTGGTACCACAGGTGAGTGAATAGTGATGTGAGGTAACGCGGTAAAGTAGCGGTACAGTGATCTCCTTGTGTTACTAGTGATCTTTATACCTCTCTACCACAAGATGCATGTTAACTCTTCACGGTATAGTGGTGAAAGGGTATAGTACTGGCTTCCTTTACCACACTACCGCGATCTATTTTACAAGAGGTTGCGGTAACGAGGTACGAGGTGAGGGTCATGCAAGGTATTCATTAAGGTAGGGTATGGCGGTAAAAGGCATTTTTGGCTTTATGGAGGAAAATAGAGTGATTTTTACAAATAAGAGCATGAAATTTTGGACTTCTCAAGGGAAAACCCATAGGATTTTATATTAAAATTCTGGTTCTAACACAGGTATTGCTACAAGTATTGACAAATGGGAAGATTTTCAAGATGTTATTCCATCACTATTGTAATATTTTTTATTGACTTAGTGTATATTTTGATATACAAAAATTATGAGAAATTAATACATGCAAATGTGTATATTTCTTAATATATGCCTCAATTAAATGTGTATATTACATTTAAAATTAGTTGCAATGCTTCATGGTTTACATTTAAATTTGTCTTCAAAAAAAAACATGTGGGTTTATGAGTAAGAATTAAATAATGTCTAATATAATTGTAGAAAGGCATATTTTATTGCCCCTACTGATGCAGAGGTGGTGGTAACCCAAGACACAAATTGACACAGCTTCTCTCAAATATGCCAATCGAGACATCAAATTTCAATTAACTCAACCTTGTAAAATAGCATCAAACTCAGCAAGGACCCTACAGAGGTTGTCAACATCCAAGCAGTGATAATTAAATCAACTTTACACAATCCCCAAGGCCGATTCATAGCTTGTTTGAAATCACTTGTTTTAGGCTTTTAGCCATAGCAACAAGGCAATGAACTGTTTGACAAGATGCTTTGGTAGACATGTATGAAAAATCTAGTACTATAGACAAGGCAGCGAACTATTTGAAAAAATAACTCAAAGAAATTTGGTCTCATAGAATACCATGATAAGAAAATGCAATTGGCAGCTACTCCTAGTTATTAGTTATGCAATGTGAAGAAATTGCATAACTGCTTAGGTTGACTTTGTACAAACTATATTGTAATTGAAATTTTTCCATCTAACAGCATCTACTTATTAGTTATGCAAAGTGAAGTAATGCTTTGAGTTTGAAAGATGTGCAATGTAATGTAATCAACGATATGAATATAAACTACAAAAAACCATTTTTTACAATTCATTAGTTAAAATATTTATTTTATTTGCTCTCTATATCTCTATATGCTATGGAAATACCTTTCAATTTTAAAAAAAAAAGTTTTTATCTCTTGTTAGACTACAATTTTACCCAATTTTTTCACAAACTATTATACTTTTGGTTTGTCAATTTTTTCCCCAAAAGATTTTTGCTGCTATGCATTGGAAGCATGAAGCAAACACATGAATACACACAATATAGGTGAAGTATACATGTGAATAAGTGAGGCACAAGTAATTGAAGCATTCCAAAGGATACAAACCACCACGAATGGAGCTTATTAACACAATACACTTTAGATGGGGCTTATTGAGCATTCCAAAGTAATTAATTAAACATTAGATGTAAACAAAATCCATGCTTACAACATTCAAGCATACAACTTACACGATACGCATGATAACATCATTCAAGAATTGCAGTAGAAAAATAAAATTTTCTTTAATCAAAAAGCCGAAAGGCTATACAATGATATATATTGATAAAAGTATATACAATATATCCAAAAAAACCATACAAGCTTAGTACAAAGGAGCCATATGGACATAAAATGTCACGTATATATCGATAGTATAAAACATATGTTCCAAAATGCCACATAGGTATACAACAAACAACACAAATACATAGACATTTCCCTCTAAGGGAAGGAAATAGGATTCTTGAGATGACTCAAGATAAACTAAAAATCAAAAAGGATGAATGTTGCTCTTTAGAAGCAGAAATTGTTGATCTTCGAAAGAAACTTGTTTCATATGACAAGAATTCATCTGATTTGTTGAACAAACACAAGGGGAAATCCTCAAATCAGGTTGGAGCTGAAAAAGAAAGGTCATTGATATGAAAAGTAAGTTCTCTAAAAATAACTTTCATTTCTTGGTTACTGCTTTTATTGCAATCAATTTGGGCATAAAGCAAATGAATGTAGAGTTATGTCTAGGAGAAATACTAGTTTTATGAATGGAAATCTTTAACAATTCTTGAATAATATCAAATGTTATAAATGTAGTGAACTGGGGCACATAGCAACTTTTTGCAAATCTGATTTGGTAAAACAGCAAACTAAATCTAACAAAATCATATTAGTATGGAAACCGAAGAAAAATGATAAAGTCAAAGCTTTGGTTGTTGAAACAGCTTTACATTTTGTTAAGAAAAACCCTTGGGTTGTTGACAATGGTTGTTCTCACCATATGACTGGTGACAAGAGCAAGCTTTTTCACTATGAAAACTATTCAGGTGGATCTATAAAGTTTGGAAATGATCATTGTATCCAAATCATAGGTAAAGGCACTATATTACTTGATAGTGAAACTCCAGTGCATGATATTTATTATAGTGAAGGGTTAACACACAATTTACTTAGTGCAAGTCAAATATATGATAATGGATTTTGTTGCAAGGTGTGACCCTTGGTCTTCCTTGCAGCACTAGCGCTTGGGTTTTTGACATGGTCTAACCACCTCCTGTGGTTCTTAACCAAATCTTGTATCGGGCATTGACAAGTCGATCTTTTGCTGCAACGACAAGTCCAACAATTGGTATTAGATTTGGTCATAGGTTCAAACCCCACACTTGTGTTGGGGGGGATTTTTGAAAAGTTGTGACCTGTGTTCTTCCTTGCAGCACTAGCATTTGGGTTTGTGACATGATCTAACCACCTCCTATGGTTCTTAACTGAACCTTGTATCTGGCATTGACAGGTCGATCTTTTGGTGCAATGGAAAGTCCAACAGCTTTAATGTAACCTTCTCTGCACTAGGATATGAGATTAAAAAGAAGTCTGGTAAAATAATTGCAGTTTGATTGAGAACCAATGGTAATATTTATAATCTTCATGAAGATTTAAACAATAAAAAGGAAAATAATGTTTTCTTCATGAATCAAGTCGAGGAAACTAAACATTGGCACAGAATATTAGGGTATATAAACTATGATAATCTGGTCAAAATCAGTAAGAATAAGAATGTAAGGAATATGCTAGTTCTTTCTAAACCAAATAATAATATATGTAGAGAATGCTAAGAAGGTAAACAAACAAGAGTCAGTTTCAAGCCTAAAGAATACTCCTCTACTAAACCATTGTAGCTTGTACATACTAATTTGTGTGGTTCTACAAGGACAAAATATTTAAACAATGAAAAATATTGCATGCTTTTCATTGATGACTACACAAGGATGACATAGGTAATTTTCTTGAAACATAAGGCAGAAGCTTTTAACGGATTCAAAATATTTAGGAAAATGGTTGAAAAATAGTCTGATTTTAAAATAAAATGTCTTAGGTTAGACAAAGGTGGAGAGTATACTTCAAAAAAAATTATTGATTATTGTGAAGAACATGGTATTAAAAGGCAATACTCAGCCTCTACAACACCACAACAAAATGGTGTTGTTGAAAGGAAAAACAGAATTGTGAAAGAAATGGCTAGAACTATGCTTCAAGATGCAGGTTTGTCAAATACCTACTGGAAAGAGATAGTTCATACTGTTGTCTATATCTTAAATTGAGTTCAGTTAAGAGTGAAAAAAAAATTACTCCTTATGAGCTATGGTATGGTAGAACAACTAATATTGGTTATTTTAAAAAAATTGGCAATAAATGCTACATTAAAAGAGATAATGATAGTATAGGCAGCTTTGAATCACGTTGTGATGAAGGCATCTTTTTAGGATACTCTACTCATAGAAAAGCCTACAAATGCTATAAAAAAAAGATTAAAAAGAGTAGTAGAAAGTGCAAATGTCAAAATTGATGAAATGTTAAATACTAATGAACAACAAACTGAAGATTTTGATGATATTATTCCACCTAAAAATGAACAAAAATCATAACAAAAGAGTGAGCAAAGCGTTCCTGAAGAACCTATGAGATCTACTCCTAAAAAATCTTCTAGACTGGTGGATAAAAATCATCCTCAAGACCAGATATTAGGTGATAAAATTGTTGGTATTCAAACCAGAAAGAAACTTATTAATGTAAGTGATCAAGTTTACTTATGTTTGATTTCACAATTTGAACCTAAAACATATACAGAAGCCAGCAAAGATGATCTTTGGATCAAAGCTATGCAAGAAGAACTTGATCAAATAGAAAATAATAAAACTTGGGAACTTGTTCCGAGGCCTACTAATAAAAATGTAATTGGAGCCAAATGGGTGTTTAGGAACAAATTGGATGATAACAGAAATGTGGTAAGAAATAAAGAAAAATTGGTATGCAAAGGATACTCCCAAATTGAGGGAATAGACTTTGATGAAACATTTGCTCATGTGGCTAGACTTGAGGCTATAAGAATATTCTTGGCTTATTCTGTACACAAAAACTTTAAAAATTTTGAAATGGATGTAAAAACTGAATTTCTAAATGGTGATCTTGAGGAAGAATTTTATATGGAACAACCTGAAGGTTTTGTATGTGTAGGAAAAGAAAAACATGTTTATAGATTTAAGAAATCTCTATATGGCTTAAAACAAGCCCCTAGAGCTTGGTATTCAAAAAATTTGATGCACACTTACGTGAATAAGGTTTTACAAAAGGTGTAGTTGACAGCAACCTTTATTTAAAAACCAAAGGTGGCAGTATTCTGGTTGTTGTTGCTTATGTTGATGATATTATATCTGGAAGTGATTATTCTAATTTATGCTTTGAGTTTCCCAATATTATGAAGTCAAAATTTGAGATGTCAATGCTAGGTGAACTTTCATTCTTTCTAGGTTTACAATTTTGTCAACTTGAAGAAGGAATATTTATTTCTCAGGCTAAATATGCAAAAGAAATGTTGAAAAAAATTCAAATGAGTGAGTGCAAACCTGTAGGCACTCCCATGGAAACAGGTTGCAAACTTAAACAAGAGGTTGATCAGCCTGATGCAGATCATACTATGTATAGATCCATGATAGGAAGCTTATTGTACTTGACTGCTACTAGACCAAACATAATACATTCCATTTGTTTGGTTTCAAGATTTCAATTTCTACCAAAGAAATCTCATTTAGAGGTTGTTAAAAGGATCCTCAAGTATATTTTTGGTACTATTAATTTTGGTTTGTGGTATCCTAGACATAAATATTTTACATCAGTTGCCTATACTGATTTTGATTGGGCTAGTTGTATATATGACAGGAAAATAACTTTTGGTGGTGCATTCTTCCTAAGAGGAAGATTGGTGGCTTGGCACAATAAAAAGCATTATTTTGTGTACCTATCCACTACTGAGGCAAAATATATTACAGCTACTACTTGATGCACACCGGTCCTTTGGATGGTTCAAACTTTGAAAGATATTAAAATTGATGTTTCTAAACCAGTGCATATGTTATGTGATAATACCAGCACTATCAATATTTTAAAGAATCCTATCCAGCATTCTCATACTAAACACATAGATATCAAATATCACTTTCTTCAGGAAAAAGTATTGGCAAATGATGTGATTTTGGATTATGTGGCTTCAAATGAACAAGTGGTTGATATTTTCACCAAGCCATTACCTAAAGTAGCTTTTTGAATTCTTGAGGGATAGACTTGGTGTCTTCTCTCTCAGTTCTCTTCAATGATTTTCTCTTGGTCATGGAGTTAGGGGGAGCTTTTCATGCTTATTATTACCCCTATTGACAGTGTTGGCATTATTGGCTTTCTATAGTGGATCTATGATACATGATTATCCACTATACTTTTGTGCACTATATATTCATTTTTGGTTCTTTTGGAGTATCTTTTTGGTCTCTCCTTTGGCATTGTTGTCAAAAGGGGGAGAAATGATACTTGATAGTTTCTATGGCTTATGACAAGGCAGGGTAGGTTATGTGCACAACCCAGTGACATATCAATATAGGTATATTGTTTCCAGTGGACATTTGGCTGTGTTGTTTTGATATTATTGGGTTTGATATCAATTCCAAAGGGGGAGTTTGTTGTCCCCTTTTGCATGTTGTTGGCATTAATTGAAAAAGCAATAAGATAGTAAGGTGCTCTTGTAGCATTACTCTCCTTGGAATTGTGTGATCAAATGCACATCATATTACTTGTCCTATTAATGTGATTACATTACATAGCATGAAAAGTTCTTGAGAAAGTTTTTGCATATTTATCAAGTCTTTTTATATTGAGAAGATGAGAGGAATATCATAGTTTGTTAGTTTAATAACACTTCCTAAGGCATTGTGAAAAGACCTTTCCTAAAGGTCATGAACTTCATAAATCCTAAATTATTTTTCATGGTATCACTAGTCCCTTAACACATTTTTTTGAAAGATAATTCTAATTAATACTTTTATCTCGGTGTTGAATTCACTTCAAAAGGTGAAATTAACTTTGAAAAAGAAAAAGTATGCATCGACACTTGCTTTGGTCAGATGGAAAATTTAATTAGGGTTCAATGGAGAAAGTTTGTTAACATGTGAAAAAAACAAATCATTGTATCGGTTGTCACTTAGAAGCAGAGCATGAGGGTTTATAGTCTATGATAGTTTTTTTGTAACAAGACTGCTTGATTTCAAGTGAAGCAGCAACAAGGAAGTAAGACTTTTTTCAAAATCGGTATTGCATTTCTGTTATTCATCTTTGTTAAAATTGTTGCTTCAGTAGATTGTTAGAATGTTGATTATAAGTGTAGTGCTCTCTTGAGCTAGGGCATGACAAGGCAGTGGAAATGATGAGGAAATTTCTTCAAGCATGTTTGAATAGGTGGTTTCGTTCCTTAACCTTGATGGTTTTCGGTTTATCTGAAATGGAAAAGGCTAAAAATGATCATTAATCTTGAACTATTATTTAGTTACAAAATGGTGTTTCATAAATTTGTAAATATTTCTTTTGAACAAAAGCACAAAATCAGTTTGTGATTGAGGGTTAAAATGCATACAAGCAGTTATTTTTCTTATTTACATTTGTTTGTGGAACACACCGGTTATGGTTGTTGTTTGTTAAGGAACAGTTATTTAACGGCTTGAGGATGGCAGTTATGTTTCAATTCAAGTTTGCAAGACATTATATGTGCTTCTTTGAAATATTTCTTTGGAATGTTGAGGAGAAAAGGAATGATATGTTTTGTCAAAGGCATTCTATTGATTCATACTTTGTATTTTTGAAAGTTTGTATTGATAGCACATTCAGTGCTTTAAGAAATTGATCAATTGTAAAAATACTACATAGTGTTGTGAATACTAGCATATACATTACATTATGTTGTATTTTGGACTTTTTCCTTTGAATCTTAAGTGATGCAAGATCAGAGGATGTTAAAGAATGAAATAGAGATGATACTCTGTGTATGAAAGTCAAAGAGTAATTGAAAGATGTTGGTATATTGTGAGTGAGGCATATTCAGCCAGTGAGGCACTTGTATTTGCTAGTAAGGCATTTGAAATCTATCAGTGAGATAGTATTGTCAATGAGACATATCAATCAGCCAGTGAGGCATTTCGAGTGGTTTTTATTCCCCAAGAGGGTTTTCCACTCAAGAAATTTTGTGTCATTATTATGTGATTGTATGGTTTATACTGCTTTTTATTTCAGTCTTGCTTCATCAAAAAAGTTGTTCACAATTTAGTCAATTTCTATGAACACTAATTCACCCCCCTCTCAGTGTTCATTGTACTCCAAAAAATCAATCCAACTATGGTCATAGGTTACATTTCCACTATATCAAGGTTAGATTTTCAAGTTTAAAGCATATTAGATCAATAAACACCAAAAACCTTAAGAAAATATCGAGGAAAATGAAAGCATAAAATCATAAAACAAAATGAAGTTATATCCCTCAATCCTTCCATTTTGCTTTCAAATTATTGATGCCCTCAAATTTGTAACCTGCAATGATAAGCCTATGACTAGACAAAGCAAAATATCAAAGAAAAATATTATCTCAAAAGCACAATAGCATATAAATTCTAGATGATCAAAATGATAGATGACAACGCTATTTATAGAGTACCAGATGGAAAATGGATGGTCAAGATTAAATGATTTTTTTATTTCGATCAATGGCTGCAATTAATCGAGATAGGATGGGATAAGATCAGAAGTGAAAGAGCAAGAGGAAATTAACTAATTTTTCAACAAAAATAGTTAGTTTGAAAAGGAAATTGCATTTTGAAATAATGGAAACATTATCTCATTGCAAGAGGAAAAGGCGAGTTAAGTTTTTATTTAAATAGAAATTAAATTCAAAAAGCAAGACAAAATACAAGTCATTAATTAAATAAGATTTAATTAATTTGTGTCAGGAAAAAGCTAAAAGTGAATAATTAAATAATTAATATAATTATTCAATTATAGTATAAAATGGTAATAATTAAATAAATAAAGTTTATTTAATTATTGAGGAAAGAGGAAATTAGTGTCATAATCAAATAAATATAATTTATTTAATAATTAATCAAGAGTAATGGAGAAAAGAATTAAATGAACTAATAAAATAATTATGAATTATTTAATTAATAGTAGAAGTATGACCCTAGATAATGGAAAAATGGTGTTAGAATGCTTAGGACATTTCTCAGTGTCTACATTTTCCCCTCCTTGATACAATGTAGTTTATCGCATTGTGTCAAAGAAAAATATGCACCCCAGTGTAAGGAAGAATAATGAGGAGGTAGTGGTATGCCCCCTCGAGAGAATAGGTGGTTTCAAAGAACATGAGTGTGCTCTCGAAATGGGTGAGAAGACTAGAAGATGAAGGACAAAAGGATAGAGGAAAATAGATAAGGATAATGAAGATGCAGACTAGAAGAAATGTTATAGCGAAAAATAAGAATGTTAGCATAGAAGCATGGATGTTGAGATAGAGATAGTTGAGATAATTTGCAGATATATATTTTGTTATGCTAGGCTTTTGCATTTAATCATGATTGGGTAGTAAAATATGACAAATGGACAACACACACCATGGTATGACATAGACCAAGGTGTGCAAGGTCATCCATCTGTAAAACAGACAATGGAAGACAAGGTATATCCTAACTCGTACTAAGGGTCATGTTGCCTAAGTCTTTTTGTCAAGAAAAACCGCAGACAACAATCAAATAAAAGATGAGTCATGAGACATCATCACTCCTCTAAATCCTTCATGGTACATCCTCAAGGTGGCTAGTAACATGAGTGAAGCAAATCCAAAATATAAGACAAAATAGATCAACAACCATTTATATTATTTGCCAATAAGTGTGTGCTAGTGTGCTAAGTGATGAAGTGAGTGATGGGTTGACTATTTTGAAAAGGCATGGTTTCAGGAAAAGAAACATGTAGTATAAAACATAAAATCTATTTTTGATCATACAACTACCCGTATAAGGAAAATGACAAAGTTTGATAGTGACAAGGTCTGGTTTCAAGGACACATCCTATATAAGACCATTGGTTTTGATTGATTTAACTGGTTTGATTGATTTGACTTGTAGGCTTATTGGCTTGCTTGTCTTGTTGATTCGAGATTTATGTTTGAAGTTCAAATGATTATTTTGCGTCTAAGTTGATAGTGTCTGATTTATTTTGAATGGCCCAATGAACCCTAAAAGACTGACCTAGGGGGCCTCGGGTGCTCATCGACATATGGCCCTGCCTACGTAGCAATGCTTAGAGACCTCATTGTTCGACATGACCCTTGACTTTGTTTTAATGACAAAGGACCGAATCATGATTTTATTTGACAACATCTAAAAGACTGACCTAATGCCTCAGGGGTACATCGATGGATGGCCTTGCCTACGTCCAGTCACAGAGGCAACGTAGTTTGACAATGACAAAGACTGACACGACTGACTTTGACTTTGTTTTGGGGATTTTTTTGAAAGTTATCTGGATTTTTTTGGGTTTTTTGCATGTTTTGATTTTTTTTGGATTTTGAAGTTTTATGATTTTTTTGTTGTTTTGTGGATATTTGGCTTTTTTGTCTTTTTGTGAATATTTATTTTTTTATCTTTTTCGAATGTTTTGATTTTTTTTATCTTTTCCGAATGTTTTGACCTCTAATGACAAGTGTAGAATCCAATGAAGCTAGATATTAGTAAATTGCCCCAGTCAGGTATAAGACTAACCAATAGGGATGAGATGGGATGG
Organism: Sequoiadendron giganteum; assembly: GCA_007115665.2. Taxonomy (NCBI): domain Eukaryota; kingdom Viridiplantae; phylum Streptophyta; class Pinopsida; order Cupressales; family Cupressaceae; genus Sequoiadendron; species Sequoiadendron giganteum. Next base: position 44,539,421 of record VCHN02000014.1, on the reverse strand, counting down.
GGATTTATTATGGATGGAAGATTAAGGAGAAAGGATGTAAGGCATCAACCACTTGGAAGTAATGATAAAGATGACAAGGTCGTATGATGGATGTCAAAAGGGAGACGATGGAAGGTAAAGGAATTATTTTGGATTATGGTGGAAGATGAGATAGAGTAATAGCAGATGACAAAGGAAAGGATGACTACACGTGGCACCTGTTTGCAAGGTTTTCATCGTGGTATTTATCCAAAGCTCCACTGATGTGGTTTTCACTATTGGATGAATTTTTTTCTCTTTATTATTTTTATTTTTTTTTTTTTTTCTATCACCAAGATTCTTGTTTGCTAGGTTTTCATCAAGGTAACGATTTTTATTTTATTTTTGTATTTTTTTAGGACTTTTGCTCAGTTTTTTATATTTTTTCAAGGTTTTTACCCTAGCTCTCTGGAGCTAGGTATAGAATTTGTGCAAGTACAAGCTACTAATGGGCTCAGAAAAAGTTTCCCCTTCAGGCGTGGACAATTGATAAGCATTGGAACCAAAGGATACTATTATGACATCTAGACCTAGCCAGTTGGGCTCAAATTTGTTGGGTTTCTCATGTTAAATGCTTGATTTTTCAAATTTTGCATCAACACTAAGTCACCAATGTTGAAACATCTTACCAAAACCCTTTTGTTGTAGCTACAAAAATAATGGTTTTGGTATGCCTGTAGATGAGTCAAGGCCTTATGTTTGCATTCATCAAGCAACTCTAATTCATGTAATCGATATATTCAATATCCTCATCGTCAATGAGCCCTTTCATGGAGACCCGTAGGGAGGGGACTTTGACCTCTATAAGAAGGATAGCCTCTATATCAAAGACAAGGGTGAATGGAGTGGCATCGGTGGTTGCGTGAATGCTCATGCGATAAACCCATAAGGCAGGGTTAAGTTGAATGTGCTAATCATGACCAGCATCATTAATAGTCTTTTTAAGAATTTTTTTTGTGATGAATTTTCAGTTATCTATATTAAAAGAGATAAATATACAAAATTCACAAAAAAGGGGCGGGTGGTAAGAAAGCACACCCTGAAAGTCACATGGGCCCAGCCCATCAAAACCAATATATCAAGTCACATGGGCCTAGCCCAGAAATAAAACAACAAAAAGAAAACTAAGCAGCTAAAGTAGTGCCAGTAGATCCTGGGGGGTCCTAGTCATAGATATGTTTTCCCCAGACATCAGCGGGTTTAGGAGTGACATCAGGAGGAGCACCCCAACCATCATCATTCTTTTCTGCCTCTTTATCTTTATCCTCGTGCCAAGGCAAGATTGCGAGAGCAAGCCGCGGAAAGCTTTTGCCAGTGGAGGGCCAACCAAAACCAGAAGGAGGAGCATTCGAAGGCCACCCAGAACCGCCACCACTATTCCCCGGTGCACCACTAGAATGCCAACCCTAACCAGGATGTGGTGAAGGAGAACAAGCCTGCCTGGGAGGTCGAGAATCCCTCCGAGTAGGAGGCTGGGAGCGAGCCCGCGTAGAATCACTTCACTTCCAGCCCCGAGAGGGTGACCAACGGTGGGAGGAGGAGGGCGAGTCAGGAATCTGAGCCACAGTACAAGGGGCATTGCCCCAGTGGTTCAAGAGAACCTATAGGTGAGCCACTTCTAGTGCAACCTTATTGGCTTGCACTTGAATCTGTAACATAACATTAGAGCAAATGACTGCTTTAGCATAAAGAGACACATTAATATCTAAATGTGAATGAGCAAAAATACAAGCATTTCTGTCTTTCTAGATATTGAAGAGGATTTCTACCCTGAAAGTGTGCCAAAGTTGGGTGAACTTAGTCGGGGTTCCAGGTGGGTCCCCTAGCAGAACCATATGCCACAAAAAGGGTTCAAGCCTGAAAGGCCGAAAGAAATCATGAATCCAAGTCCAGAACTGCTGAGCTCTAGGAAAAAACCAAAAAAGGTACTTGAAGCTTTTAGGCTGCCCACAAAATGGGTAGCAAGGGTCAGAGACCCCCAAATGAACTAGCCGAGAACCCACAGGCAAGCCTTGGAAAAGAATACACCAAGCAAAGTGGGCCAACTTCAGATTAACAATTGCAGACCAAATGGCATCAAACCTCCTACGCCAAGTAAAGGCTGAGGAGTTAAGAAGCCACCTCTAGTTCAAAGAACTGAGCATAGGGAAATGGGGTGAAAGCCACCTGTAGCCAAGTTGCGGCTTGTAGCTCCTTAGAGGAGTATCTGGAAACCATTTCCAGTCTTTCCACCAAGGCCTGTGCCCACGAATACCAACTTTTTGAAGAATATCCGCCGAAATGGCATTCACCAGCCCGTCAAAAGTAGGGTGATCCTGGTTTTGAAGGCTGTAATGGGTTTTAAAAGCATCCCACTGCAAAATACTCATGGTAGGCCGGTGGAAGAGCTGGTGCAAAGTCTGAATGCCCTTCTTATGGAAACGAAGAGCTTTGAGCCAAGGCGACTTGGCCAGGGGTTGACCATTTTGGGCGAGAAGGGGAGACCACCAAAGATTATGCTGGTTGATGGAAAGCCCATCATGAAACCTAGCCCCAGCCCAATGGAGCCAAGGCTTGATGGTTTCCCAAGAGTGCCAAATGCTTTTAGCCACAAAGGAGCCCATAATTTGAACCGGCTCCCTCATAACCAAAAGGGTTTGAAAGCCGATTCCTTTCCAAGCGGGTCTGTGAACAGGAAATCCAGACTAGATACAATGCCTGAGGAGAATTTTCTAGGCTTCATCCCCAGTGAGCGCGCAGATGATCCATTTGACGAAGAGGGCAGTCCCTTGTCATTGCGTGGAAAGCAAGTCAAGCCCTTCCGACTCCTTGGGAAGACAGCAAAATTCCCAAGCTACCCGATGAAAGCCCTTATGGGTCTTAGAAGAGGCCCAAAGAAAATCGCGAAGCAACTTTTCAAGCCTGCTATAGGCTGCTTTAGAAGGAGCCCAATAGGAGGAATAGTAGACGTGGGTGGCAGCCAGGATTTTAGAGCACACCTGGGATTTTCTAGCCAGCGAGAGAGGCTTGGTAACCCAATAGGCCAGCTTTTGTTCAACTCTGGAGAGCACAACTTGCCAGAGCTGTCGAGGGGAAGCCTAGAAGGTGAAAGGAATGCCCAAAAATCGAAATATTTCACCCTGACCAATCCATTTCTAGTTATAGGGCTGGAGCCATGCAAGAGTGGGGAGCACCGATAGTCTGTAGCACAAAATTTTGTGCCATTGAATAGAAGAACCAAACGCAAGACAAAAAGTATCAAGGCATTCAAGGGCAGCAGCGATCGAGCCTTCATCCTCTAAAAGAGTGAGAAAAGAGTCATCAGCAAAGTGCCCATTGACAAGCTGCTCTCGAGAGTCCGAGAGAGTGATTCCTTTAACACGCTGCTAGGAAATAGCATTGGCCAGGAGATATCCAAAGCCCTCAGCTGCCAGAACATACAAAGTAGGGGCAAGAGGACATCCCTAGCGAATAGAATGGAAAAGGCCAAAAGCAGAGGACTAGCGGCCATTAATGGAGATGCAAGTCGAGGCATCAGAAAAAAGCATGCGAACAAACTGTAAAAAATGGGGCCCAAACCCTAATGCCTATAACATCGCAAGAATGAAAGGCCATTCAATATGGTCATATGCTTTGGAAAAATCAATTTTAATGAACACAGCTTTCTGGTTCGAATGTCAGGCCCACTCCATGCCTTCCCAAACAGCAATAATGTTGTCAAGAATGAACCTAGATTTAATGAATCCAGTCTGTTTGGGAAGCACAATCTGAGGTAAGAGGTGACGAATTTTCGGAGCCAAGGCTTTGGCAATAATTTTATAAGAAACATTAAGAAGCGTGATGGGCCGCCAGTTACAAATATCCTTCGGATCTCCAGCCTTAGGTATGAATTTAATATTGCCTGTATTTATTAAATTATCTAGAGAATTATTATGAAAGGCTTCAAGATAAACATGATGTAGGTCACTCCCAATACAGTCCCAGAGCGCTTTATAAAATTCACAACGGAAACCATCAATCCTAGGAGCCTTGTCATCGGCTATGGAGGAAACAGCTTCCTTGAGATCCTCAATTGTTAATAATTGATCACAGAAATTAATCTGGGCTAAAGAAAGCTTATGTGGCACAACAACAAGGTAGCTCTGAAGGGCTTGCTGGCGCGCAGGCGTGGGGTCCTGAGCCATGAAAACATGCTCATAGTGATGCACAAAAGCCTTGAGAATGTCAGGTAGCTCAGAGAGCACTTGATTTCCATCTTTGATAGCTTTAATGCCTAGGGAAGAGTGCCTAGCACGAAGAGCCAAAAAAAACTCTTTGGAGGCACAGTCGCCAATTTTGAGCCAATGGAGCTGAGCCTTGATTTGAGTGCACCTGGTAGAATATGATGGATTGTGGGACACCATACTGGCATATGATGTAATTAAGGATGAACTTGCATATTTGTTTACCAATTATGTATGTTAGGGGAATGGCTTCAATCTATTTCATTAAATATTCATTTGTAGTGATAATGAATTTGTGGTCATTAGATGAGGTGGGATGAATTTTTCCTATGTGGTTAAGTCCCCATTGGGTGAAGGGCCACGGTGAAGTGATTGGTTGTAGCTCTTGCGCAAGTGTGTAGATGAGGTCGTTGTGTATCTAGAATTGCCAACATTTCTTCACAAAGTGATAGGCATCTTGCTCCATTGTAGGCTAGTAATAATCCCAATTGCATGATCCTTTTAGCTAGATTTGGACCACTAGAATGGGCTTTGCATATACCTTTGTGTACTTCATGTAAGGTATTTTGTGCTTCATTAGTGTCGAGACATCTAAGTAAGGTATTGTCTAGGCCACGTGTATATAGGGTATCACTGATGATGGTGTAGAGAGTGGCTTTGCAGAGGAAGGAATTGCATTGGTTACTAAATAGGTTAGGTGGTAACATCTAGGAATGTAGATAGTCATAAATGGTCTGATATCATGGGGAATTGGGACCAAAAATTTCACACACTATCTCAAATTTGGGGACATCAAAGCCAAGGACCAACAACTATTCAACTAAGAACTTGTACTGTTACATATTGTTGGGAATGTCTAAGAGAGATCCAATGGTGTCCATGGCATCAGCAACTTTATTTTGAATTTGTGGGATCTGGAAAAAAGTAATATCTACAAAATACAATTTAAAACTATCAACCATTCTTTCATATGGGGTCAATTTCTCATCTTTGGTTTCATAGTCATCATTGACCTGTCAAATGACCAACTGGGAATCACCAAAGAATTGCAGACTTGTAATTTTCCATTTTATAACTATGCACAATCTTGTTAGTAAGGCCTCATATTCAACAATGTTGTTTGTTCATGGGAAGGCTATTTTGAAGGATGTAGGAATAGTATCACCTTAAGGGGTGACGAATAGTATTCCTGCACCTGATCCATGACTTCCATGTTACACCAATGTCTAATGCAAATATTGACTCATCTAGGAAATTAGAAATCAAGGGGTGATCAGCTTTTGTGGGTGCATCAACAATTTGTTCTATGATAACATGTCCTTTTATTGCTTTTTGTTTCACATATTATATGTCATGCTCACTGAGTATCATGACCCACTTAGTCAATCATCCTATCAATGTTGCACTGCTAAGTAGGTATTTGAGAGGGTTTAGCTTAGCCACTAGTCTTGTCTAATGATTTAGCATGTAATGTAATAGTTTCTAAGCAGAAAAAACCACAGCGAGACAAGCAAATTCAATAGGACTATAGTTGAGTTTATACCCAACCAGCATGCAACTAATGTAATAGATCACCTATTCTTTCTTGTCATGATCATTTTGCACCAGTAATGCCCCCAATGTGGAAGTGGTAGTTGATATGTAAAGGTTTAGGGGCTTACCATCTATTGGTGGAATCAAAATAGAAGGCATCGAGAGGTACTCTTTAATCTATTGAAAGGTTGCCTCACACTTGTTTGTCCATATAAAAGGAACTCCCTTGCGTAAAAAATACATAATAGGCTAATATTTATCTACGAGTTGTGCAATGAAATGTTTGATAGACTAAAGGTGGCCATGCAATGTTTTGAGTTGACTGATTCTTGTTGGGGGAGGCATATCCAATATAGCTTTTACTTTTGTTGGGTCCACTTCAATGCCTCTATGGGAAACTATGTATCCTAAGAGCTTTCCCAATGTCATACCAAAGACACATTTCTTTGAATTTAGACGTACTTTATATTCTTGAATCTTTTTGGAAATTTTGTCCAAGACTCTCAAATGATCACCACGTGTCAAGTATTTTTCCAAAAGGTTGTCAACATAGTCTTCCATTAATGTGTGTATGAGATCATGAAATATGGTGGGCCTAGCTCTTTGATAGGTTGTGCCTACATTTTTAAGTCTGAAGGGCATGACATTCCAATAGTATGTACCCCATGGGAAAGTGAATGTTGTCTTATGTTGATCTTTAGGAGCGATATGGATTTGATTATAACCCAAGAAGCCATCCATGAGGGACAACATCTTGTAGCCTATTGTTAGATCTACTATGATGTCTATATTAGGAAGTGGGAAGTCATCCTTTGGGCATGCTTAGTTTAAGTGATGGAAATCTATGCAAATATGAGTTTTTCCATTTGGTTTGTTCACTTGTACAAGGTTTAATATCTTTTCTACATAGTCAATAGGTCATATGAAACCAACATCCAATAATTTCTTGAGTTCGGCTTTGACCAGTAGAGCTATCTGAGGATGCATTTTTCTAATCTTCTATTTGAAAGGCTTTGCATTTGGAAGCAATGGTAAATGTTGTAGGACCAATGTAGGGTCCAATCCAGGCATACCAATATAATACCATGCAAAATTGACTTGACATTAGATGAAAAAGTCTTGAAATTCTATTTTTTCTTCTTTTGTCAGGGATGTTGCAAAGAGAACAATCTTAGGATTATGTGTTGTACTTATATTGACTTCCATTACTTCTTTGATTAGCATCAGGGATCTCTCTTGATTAACAGGGAGAAATTCCAACCCTCCATCGTTGGGTGCCTCAAATAGTTTTTCACCCTTGGATATATCCCTTATTTTTACTTTTTCCTGGTCAAAAGGTGCCTTGCGGTTTTCACCTAAAGACCGTTCATTTATCATTTGTGTGACTAGAGGGTGGGACAGTCTCACCGAAATATGTTGCAGCTTCAAGATCTATAGTGAAACTAGCCTTATGGTCCCCATGTAATATGACTTCCCATAGTCCATGAACTCAATGATGGCTTCATCATTTTCAAATATGTCCAAGGTGGGTGCATCTTGCTGAACCCAATCAACCAATTGTGGGTAAGCAAGGGGAATGTCATCATCATTGTTATTGAAGGATGGGGAAGTAGAAGATAGGGTAAAGATGGATGTATTATCAGGGTCCCAAAAGGAATCGACATAGATATTAATATCCATGAGGTTGGTAAAGGATGGATGAGCTATATCAAACTCATGAAAGACATGGCCAAGCTCATAGTCATTGGTGGTACAAGAATCCCACTCATATTATTTATTAGAGTTAGTGTCACTATAATATATGTTGGTAAAATTTTCAGATGTCTCAATGTCTTTTGAAGCACTCACATCCTTATTTTAAAGCACCTTAGTGCTTGAAGTTCCAATCCTAATTGGTATAAACCCTAGTCCCAAGTTCTTTGGTCATTTAAGAAGCATCAAGGGTTCTCTCATTCCATTTTTATGTATGTTGAGTTCACTGATTCCATCATAAGCCTTTTGTTTCATGAGCTCAAAGCCTTTACCATATTATTCTATTGGTAGCGGCTGCAAATCTTTGTTAAGTTAATCTAAAATATCATTAATGTCTTCTTTTTTTAACTCTCCCTAGTTTGTGAAGGTGGTGGTGGGAGGAATTTTAATGACAGCTTTAGGTTCCATCTTATAGATGGGATTGCCATAGGACTGTGGAGAGTTTGGTAACTTAGTGATGCAGTGGGAAGTGTTCATATGATACTCCCCACACCCCTTGTCCTGGATCTAAATCTTGGGATTGAAGGATAGAATGGTGGGTGTGGAGGATTTAGTCAAAGTGGATGGGTCAATGTAAATGGATGGAGTGGATGTTGTAGCTTCACGATTTATAGGCACTTGGTGTTCAGGGACTCCCCTCAAGTTGGTGCAATATTGAAAGGGGTCAAGATCACTAATGATTGTGATTTTGGTGCCATTGTAAGGAAACTTTAGACATTAATGGTATGTGGGTAGAATGGTTTTTATGGTGTGGATCCATGGTTGGCTAAGGATTAGATTATATGGTAGTTCGAGATCCAAGACTTGGAATGTGGTATCTAGTACTATCGGTCCAACTTTGATAGGTAGTGTGATAATTCCCTCAAAATAACATTCTTTGTCATCATAGGCTTTGATGACAATGCTCTTAGTTATGGCTGCACATGTTTCGGAGAGGCCCAATGCCTTCACTAGTTTTAAAGTGAAAATGTTCAATCTGGCTCTTCCATCTACTAGGACTTGTCTAACCTTGTGTTTGTTTGTGAAGACCTCAAGGTGTAATGGGTCCTTATGGCTTGACTTGGGTGTAATCTTTGTCAAAAAAAGGATACATGGTGGCAGTTGGCCAAATATCCAACCATGGCTTCAAATCGGTTGATATCTAAGTTGGTAGGGACAAAAGTTTCTCTTAGAGCCTTATCAAGGATAGCTTTTTGTTTCAGTGATATGCGCAATAGCTCAAAGATGGAAATATGTGTGGGTGTTTTGTCTAATTGGTCAACAAGATTGTATTGGGCTTTGGATTATGGCTTCTTTGGAGGAAAACCATATATGGTAACCTTAGCCCTACGAGTAGTGACGGCACATTCAAGCTACTTCTTAATGGTGACTATGTTAACATGATCATCAACAGCTCAGAGGTGGTTAATAAGTATGTATTCAAAAGAGGAATTGGTATAATTGGCATGGTTGTCTGTCTTTTGACCCAAACTAGAGGGTTTTCTAGAACCATGGTCTTGCAATGGATTCTTGAAAATTGTATGGTATTTATTGGAAGTTTTTTACTGTCCCTCAACCTCTATGGTACCATTTTCAATTAGGTCTTGAATCATGTTCTTCAACTAATGGCATAACGAGTTCTTATGACCTTTGATGTGGTGGTAGTCACAAAAGGCATTGCCATCCCACCAAGAGGGTTTGAACTATCTTGGGCCATATGGTTTGGGATCTTGGAGTTGTATAAAAATTGATTGTACTAGCTTCTTTAGGACATATTCAATTGGTTATGGTAATGGAGTGTATTGTCTCCATGGGTATTTCCTTGGTTGTCTCGGGGGTCCCCATTCTTCATTATTTTGTACCATGTTAGCTGCTTGATTGGAAACATATGGTGTGTTATTGTTCATGGTGGGTGCTTTGAGATTCAATGTGGGACCTATTTTGTTCATAGCTTTCACATCTAAAACTCCATCATTTGTTACATTCTTGTTATGGAACCAAAACTTGTTTCTATCATTTGATGTTCCTTGGGCATTTTGTGTTTTGGTATAAGTTTTGATTTCCCCCTTAGCGATAACGGTTTTCTCAAGGATGGCCCCTTTTTCAATGAGGTAGACGAATGTGGAACAACAATGGGTTTCCAATGCATATCTTAAGTTTGTGTTCAATTTTTGTATGAACATGATAATTTTCTATGAAAGGTTCACCCTCTTCTTATTTAGTTTGACATAGGGTAGCAATAGTGATGTCATTTTTGATATTGAAGGAAAAGTGGGTGATAAACTTGTCAACTAGCTTGTCAAAGGTTTGAATTCTTGTAGGTAGGTGGGTGAACCATTCTAAAACATGTCATGTGAGACTCCTAGGAAATAGTCGCATTAAGTATGCTTGTTCTGAAGCAATGTCAATCATGACCGTATGAAATTCCCTCACATGCTCGATTGGGTTTCCTCTTCCTTTATATTTAGGTAAAGTTTGTATGACATAATTTGGAGGAAGAGGAGGCATGTATAATGTCCTATCAAATGGGTAAGGGTATAACTCTTGAATAGAGTAAGTCTTCTTGTTTGACAATGTCATGGTTTCTACTTGCTTTTGCAAGGCCAATATTTGATTGGCTAGGACATCATATGGTGTGAGTGTTGTTCCTATGACGTTTACAACTTCATTTTGGTAAGGTCCTAAATTCATGTTTTGTGATCCAACATTTATGTGGGATGGTATGTTGGTTTTGACATGAGGTGTGAATGTTTGAGTTGTGTTTGGAATTTGGATTTGTGGTGTAAATATTTGAGTGGGAATAAGAATTTGGATTTGTGTTGTAATGTATGAGGTGTCGGTATTGGATTCCTTTGGGAGAGGATTGGAAATGTTTAGACCTTGTGTGTATTGAATATTGACTTGGACGAAACCTTGTGTATTTACTTGTTGGGGAACCTTTATGCTAGGACCTTGTGCACATTGGTGTTTGTGTTAGTTCCATGAATATGAGCTCTAGTCCTTTTATTTATGCCAAAAATATTTGATAACATGGTGTTCAAGGCCCTAGATGTTCCAAATGGATTTGATGATGTGGTTTTCATGGCATTTGATGCTCCAAATGAATTTGAAGATATGTTCAAGGTACTAAATGTATTAGGTGTAGAACCAAGAGGTTGTGACATGGATTGTGTTAGGGTTTGTGTCATTGGCTGTGTTTTGTTAAGGGTCACCCCTTGTGTTGTGCCTTGTGTAATGCCTTGTGTGCCAAATAAGGAGGTGTAAATTTTTGTTGCGTCTTGTGTGCTTTCTCATAATGGAATAGATTGTTTCCTTGGGTTTGGTTGATGGATGTGGATGATGCTCGTAATGTATTGACATCAAAACTGGGAGGTAATGTGGCACCTTCTTTCAATAGTTTAGCTAGGTATTGTTGAGGGTCTTGTGCCAAGAATTCATCCACAACAGAGGAAAATTCAGGATCTTGGGCAGTAGTCTCTAGTTCTTCTACAACAATGTTTCCATTTTGGTCTCTATTAACAAATTTCTCCAATCTAGATTTGTATGGTCTAGGTGTACCATGTGAGAATTTTTTGAAATAGGTTAAAAAATTCATTATCCAATGGGAAGTTCATGTCTTTTTGTTTCCTCTGTGACCTACTTTCAACCATGAAAGGACTTGCAAAGGGAAGGTGGATGATATGATAAACTATGAAGCCTAAGGTAATGAAAATGCAAGGGTATGACCTCAGCCTAAGGTATGCAACCTAAGCTATGTTTTCTTTTGGATGATTATGCAAATGACAAGTAATGGACGATATATGGTTATGGGTTAAGCATGGTTGATGATAGTGAAGATAAGTGATGGTGATTGTGAGTTTAGAATTTGACCTTAAAAGATAATGGTTAACCAAAGTAACCAAAAGAGGATATCTAGATCTCCAAAATATGGAATTGAGAAAGATAATAGACTAGGGTTGACCTTAAACTAGACTTGTGAGTTGTAAAGAAAATTGTAGGTAAACTTTGAAAAGACAAGAGATCAAGACAATCCCAAAGGGTCACTAAGGTTGAATCACAACCTAACTAGGGAAAAATCAATAGTGGGTGAATGATGAATAGATAATGGGATATGAATGGCAATAGACCTAGGTGATGATGCTTAGGTCTAGTGATGATAGTTGTATTTGTGTAGGATTTATGATTGGTCAAGTGGATGATGGAATGAAGTTTGACCTATGGATGCAAGGCTAACCAAAGATTAATCTAAAGGATGAAAAACTTAACTGAAGCTTAACCAACCTAAGTTCATGCAAAGACAACCACAGGTTAACCAAAGAAGGATAAACCAACCAAGGATTTGACCCAAGGGGGGAGAAAAAACTTTAACCTAAGGATGCAATCAATATTTGAGATGCAAAGGTGGATGTGGAAATCTAGACTGAGAAAGTTTGATAGGCCTCAAGTCGCTTAAGTTTAAAAATTGGATTGAAGGATAGACCCTAACTTGTTCCAATATAAACAATGGTTTTCTTCATAATAATGAAGTGTTTAAAGGTGTTGTTTGTGTGAGATTTTCAATTTTAAGATAGTATACACTCATAAAACATTTAGAAGACAAAGTGGTTGTTGACTCTTAACTGAAAAAAAGGGTATGGCTTAAGGGCAAAGAGCCCAATGACTTCATTGGTATATCACAAATAAAGACACTCTTAAGACAAGCACAACCTAGTTATTTAGTAAGTTTTGTATACTTGGTATAGCCCACTGAAATACCCCAAGATTAGTGTGAAACACCTCTCTTTCAAGAGTAGATAGCTAGAGGTCCAGTGGCACAAGCCCAATACGGTAGCAAGCTCATCTTTCCTCTCTCCTTAGGAGGCTAAGAATTCCAACCCAAATATTTCTATCTCAATTCAAGGGAGTCAATAGTGAGTATCTTCGAGCATGATATTGTACCCTGCACTATACCAAGCAATGACTAAAAGGTTCCTAGGCTTCTAAAAACAAGAGGTATCAAGTGGGGGACTGTCGTGAACAAATAGTCTCTTTGTAATAGCCTGAGAACTAGGAGGCCCACTCCCACTCTCATCACTAGCAAGTCTCGCCGAACTAGGGGTCTCATAGCTTGGCTTTGAATGACGCTAACCACTCCTTGGGGTACAACTTTCATTCTCCCCCCTTTGATATAGCCCATTGAGAAATGTGCTTGAGGTCAAACCCTAAGGTGATGAAATCCCCAAGCAAGCCTCCTACTAAAATAAAAAGGAGACCAATGTGTATAGTGTGGTAAAATGCATACCCTTGCATTTTCACACTTGTTTGGGCCCTCCTTGCTCTATTTATGCTTCTTTATGGCTTAATTAGTCCTATTTTGTGTCCACAAGCCCTATGAATTGCATCTTTTATAGCTAATCCCGACATTCTCCAATGTATAAATGATAATCTAATGATTCTCATTTGTGTCCTTGATTTTTGGTCAGGAATAAAATGCCACCTAGGGCGTCTTTGTCCCCCTGAGTTCTCAAGACCTTGATTTTGAGGCATCTTAATTAGGGCCCCTTTTGGTGTTTATGCCCCAAGTTTCATGACTTGGGACTAAGACACCACCTAGGGCGTCTTAGTCCTCCTTGAATCATTTTCAAGATTTAATTTCAAATTTTGGTGGGATTTAGCCTCCTTTATTTAATGAATCCATATTTCGGCTTCCAGCATGATATAATTTTGAGATATTAAGCATAAGGAAGTATAAATACAAGGTTCATTCATTCATTTTCATCCTCACAACTTGAATATTCATGCCTAAGGAAAATTTATGGGATCAAGAGGATTCAAGAGAAATTCATCAAGCATCATATCAAAGATCTTCTTGCATCATGTGTGTTATTGTGCTAACATTGGTGATGTAGGGTTTTGATTCAAGCAATCAATTCAAGTCCATATCTTTGGTTCAAGATCCATATCCATTGCAGCTATTTCACACAAGTTTGTTGACTTTATAAGGGTTTGGTGAGTTGTAGCATTGCATGTTGTTCATTCACCATTTCCCTTCATTAATTTATTTCATTTCAAGGTTTAATTACCATCAAGGGGTTTGACCAAGGCAAACCCCCATTCATTAACAATCAACAAGTCTTTCCCATCTTGCATATTTTTGTTTGTAGGTTTAGGTTGAAGTCTTGAAGATCATTTGGAGTGCAAAGTTGTATAAGTTGAAAAGTTGCATTACAAAGTTGTCATCTTCATGAAAACTCACGTACAAGTCAGATCCAAAAGTTTCAGAGCTTGAGATCCGAGAAGAAGCAAGTGCAGACCTTGGAGCTTAGGATCACATTCGGAGTTTTCAAAAATTCAGAATGAGACTAATATGTCATCTTGGGAATCTTAGTCCTCCCAAGCATATTTTTTGAGATTCTTTCAGATCTTGTTTCGACATTCGAAGATTCTCTATTTGCCCCAAAAAATAGTAGTGGGACTAATACGCCACCTAGGACGTCTTAGCCCTCCAAGGCACTTTTATGGCTGCTTTACATTTCTGGAATTTGTTGGTGTTTTTTCCAGTACACCTTAAGAAATCTCTAGAAGGTAGCCATCCTTCATTATCAAGCATCTCATAGATGAATGGCCAATTCGATGGGTAAAGGGTTTTGAACCTTTGACCCCTACACTTTAAGCTCTATGGGACCAAGGAGGGTAATTCCCAGCGGGGTTTACAAAGGATTCCATGAAAAGGTGAACACCGTACACAGATATGCTCCCCTCTATCCAAATAGACATTACTTGGCCGATTTTTCTAGCCTTTACACAAGCAGCCTTCTATTTTCTAGGAGCAGAGTTTCATTTTAGACTTGTATCTCAAAATAAGAAAAATTTGATTGTTATCATCATTATGAGTCCTTGACAAGGTATTTTGGGTGCTTCACTAAATTACAGAGACATGCATAAGATAAATCAGTGTCTCATCCGTTGGGAACGGAGTCAAATACATGACATTCGGTAATGCATAAATCATAAAATCAATGGCTTACCCTCATAATGCCTTATATTATGAAAATTCACAGTTACCAAAATACAACTTCTTATCAGAATCCTGAGTAATTACTTACAAACCTACGAATCTCCTCAAGTATTTTAATTAACCCCTTACGCTAAGACAATAACAAAATCGTACCCTCAATCAAACATTGAAAGACAAATGATAAAACGCTTGGTTTCCCATTTATAGTATTTTAATAATTACATGCAAGAGAGAAGATATCTCAGTTTTACAGATATGTCAGGATACCAAAAATTCATGCAAAATTATCTAAGATTATCATATACAAGATCCAAACCCAAGACAATACGCTAGTCCATCCTACACACATTTGGTATTGCATTCTTGTTCAGCCTATACCTAAGCCATTTTTGACTCAAAGAAAAAAGATCCCTAAAATGAACCTTGAAATCCCTTTTATAGGCTAAGGGAGCAACAAGCAAAGGATTCATTTCAATTACATTTTATGATAATTTTGAGGTCATTTCACCTCATGGGGTTTCATTCCCAAAAATTTATATTTTCATTTGCATATAACAGGAAAGAAAAAAATAAAAAAGAGGCACCAAGCCACCAACCGAAGATGCTATGCAAGCCTTCCAAAAGGCATCGCCATCGTAACCCATACTTTTCCAAAAATGGGAAAATTCGCCATCACTCTTAACAGCAAAAACCCTTCAGAACACCCATGTCAGGAAACCACATCACCACACCTTGGACCAAATCATTACCAATCAAAGCACATGGGCATCACCCAGCCTTGTTAATAGCTAAACAAATTCCCTCACTTGGCCTCCTTACAGAGAGTGGAGTTGCAACTACCACCTCCTCGTCTGAATTAGTATAGGGCACAAGGGAAATAGGGCAATGGCCACTACCAATGCTAGCCCCCTCAGTCTCCTCTAAAGAACTATCACTAATCACCATAGGAGAACTAGGCTCGCCAGGACAAACCCTAGGGCCTGCCTCTCTCCTCATTAATTCTATAGCAAATGCGTCGGGCCCCTTCTTTACAATCTTGCCTAGTTTTTCTAAGCAAGCTCTAGGTCATAGATTATAAGCTTCTCGGATATTAGTTCTCTTGGCCCACTTACGAGTGCTTCTCTTAGCTCCTAGAACAATTGGTGCCTCCTTTATTGCAATCACCTTCTCAAGTTCACAGGCTAATGGTTCATGCGAGCTCAAATGTCGTGACCTACACACTAGTGTGGAAGAAGAGGACCGTTGATTCATTTTGTTAGCAACACGGACCTGATGCGTGCAAGAAACCAGCAACCATCACCAGGAGACCCCCGGGTAGAGGTAACATGATCTACACCAGTACCAAATATAGAAGAGGTTACTAAAACATAATAGTAACAACATATTCGTCAAAGCACCAGCTCACCACCCTAGTGAGAATTCACCAGGCAACAACACTTACTGCCTAGCGCTTGCAATAATTAACCACAAGCACTGATTCACAATAAAATGGTGAGAAATTTGAAGGAAAATCCTCATTAAATAGAGGAATTCATAGCATGTTGTAATTAATGGCCATCATGGTTCACTCATGTGACTGAAAAAATCAATCACTTTCATGTCGCATCTCAACCGTCGATCATCAGGGATTAAAACTTAATCAACGAGGATCATTAAGGATCACCACTTTCTTTATTGGTTGTGCTTAGAAACAGTGAAGAATTTCTTTAAAAACACCACGTACTCGACCATATCTTGAAACCATCAATCTTGACACGCACATCATCGATCCTGACAACTTGCAGGAAAATCGGAACCACAAACTAAAATAGATCGCCCATCGCCAGTTCATCCTCCTGATATGAGTCTCATCAAGTGATGGCCAAGAAACCGGCGATGAAACATCATCCATAGATCGTAGTTATGAATGGATCTTCACCATTGGTATTTATCCGCATCGGCGGTCATGGGTTGGCAATCGCCCGAACCATCCCAACCCGCGAGATACCAAACCCACGTGATGTGGAAACTTAACCCATCGCCAATCGCAGGTTGCATCCTAACCTGTGAAGGATGACACGTGATAATAGAGAGCCCAGCAACACAAGCCACGCATACACATCTGGCGCCATATTCCAATCCATCGCCCATTGCGTGTTACCCCCTGGGTAAACCAAACTCAACCAGCAACACATTGCAACCCAACGATGGACAACAACCAAGGCATCGACAATTGTGGGTTCAACTTTAACCTACATAAACCAACCAACAATAGTTAAGAGGGTAGCGATGGGTCAAAATGTTGACCTCATCGCTCATTGAGTGTTACTTCCTTACAGACATAAAAGACCAAAAGGGGGGGATTGCTCATCACAGGTTCAACATGGGAATTTTAAAATGAACAAGCGATGGGTGATGCAGAAGCTCCCAACCCAAATTAGAGAGAACTTACACCACGTGCGCCAAAGGTTGTTTTAGAAGGACTACCTAGTCACAACGGGTGGGATAAAGAAAGGGTCGGTAAAACCACGAGACTTAAGGCCATGAGGGATTAATGAAAAGAGCGGGAACTAATATGACCATTCAACTCAAAAATAGAAACCTGGTGGTTGAATGAGGGTGTGGACATGAAGAATTTTGCAAAACTAGAACCCTAAGGCAATGATAATTAGGGTTTAACCTTATAATTTAGTGGAACTAGGAAAATTTTAAGGGTTCCACCAGAATCCTCACAACAGCTCCAGACTTCCCAAGTACACATATCCTATCGCCCTATTACATAATTTCATCATTTGCACATCTCATTTAGCTTGCATTACTAGGTTTTGTAGGTTGAATATTCACTTGTAACCCCTAAAAGTTGAAAAAAACACCTTCCTAGGTCCTCCTAATTAAGAATTGACTCACCTTGTGAGGTTGATGGTCAATCCAATTAGGAATCCTAGGATATAATCAAATGACCTAGATAGAATAGGAAATCACCACATCCTATTTTATTTACGATTCATTTTGGTGAACCCAACTTCTTTGAACATTCTTTTTTCTGATTTGGAGTCCATAAAAGTCCTAGATCTAGATTTCATTCATTACATTTTACATTAGTGAAAGTCGGACATGAAAGTTTCCTCTCATCCGGCTCAAGTAACTATACTGAAATGGAAAGTGATTATGTATCATTGTGCAAATGTTTTTTGCTCTCTATAAAATGAAATAGTTACTCTTTGCTCAAGTTCTAAATGAATTCGATTATTGGTTTATCATTCGTATTATGACATAAATATGGAATTAGTGAGCAGTCTCCTCCCTTTTGAACGATACATTTCTTTGTGAAAGACCTTCAATTCATTTGAAGTTCATAAGGGATTTACTTGTCTGTATCTCTTTCTAATTGATCCTGTAGGTTTATGTTTTACTTCAATGGTTACAATACTATTTGAAGCATATGTGCGATGAAGAAATTATCTAGCATTTTGGCTCTAACTACAAGAGGTTTCATTTTAACATGCAGAAAATAACCTAAAAAAGAAGAATAAGTCTTGGATAATTCAAGACTACGTATCCTATACGGTTGAAACCAAAGATGAAAATAGTATTGCCAAAAATGAAACAGATGATATCTCCATTTTTTCACTTCGAGGTGAGTCCCCTTTATAGCTATAAGGGATCTTTATCCATATCTCACATAATGGATGAAAGAATCCTTCAACAACCAGATCTTTTTTGTTGAAATTTGACGTGGAAATATAACAATATGTTTGATCTTTTTAAAAAAATGAGTTCTATCGGGAAAAGATCCATATAACAATGATTGTGAATTAAAAAATCATTTCACAAGAGGAACTAAAAACGATTCGCATTCATACACATAAGAATTCCACAGGAACAGGGAGAACCTCGTATTTTCCCTCTGTGTAATTAGAGCTTTCTGCAAATTTTCTCGACTAAAACTATTTTTCCATTAGTGAAAGTGCATATAGGTTGCATTTTTACTTTCTTGCATCATTTAATTTCATTGAAAAACTGAAAAGTGTATTGTTCATCCTCTTAATTACATTTAGAAGCATTCTTAGTGCATTCCAAATTGGAAAAAAAGCATTCAATTGCTTGTTCCTAGTTACTTTTTCTTGCACTCATTTGCACATTTTCTTGTCTCTAAACATCAATACCCTGAATAGGAAATCTGTAAGCACTGTGGACAAACCAGAATTTTCTATTTTTTTGAGAAAAGACTCTGCTAGGACTAAAACACCCTTACTGGTGTCTTAGTCCCTCTCAAGGTTTTTTCTCCAGAATCTTCTCTATGTTGTTTTCTATCTATTTCACTCCCTGGAACTTCAGAATCTCACTAGGAGGTCCAAGACACCCTTACTGGCATCTTAGTCCTTGTTGACATTGACTCTCCAATTTTCAAGGTCTGAAATTGCTTTTCAATGTTTTTGTGGCTTGTCTTTAGTTTTTTGTTTCAGTTTGCAGAACATTTGTTATCTCAATTTCTTTTATTTCACGTGCATTTTTTCAACCACCTCTTGAGATGCTTGGTTACTTACATCTTGAAACTGAAACAAAAGTTGACCCTCAGTTCCCTACAACAGGTGAACCTAGTTCCTCTACACAAGAAAATACTAAATCATTTTATGATAACAAAGTAACAAACACTCCAATCAATCTCAAAGAAACATATGGCAAAGGATTCATAATAATAAGTAAACAAGGATATGATACAACAAGCAAAAATGAAATTCATCAACTCCTAGAGAAAGTTCCAACTACTGATAACACAAAAGGGTTACGATATCAAGATCCCCCTCACAACGTAAGAATACCTAGAGAATACCTAAAGCTTCACAGTGATAGTATGGTAATATTTGATTCTCCCCCTTATATGAATGTCCTTCTTCCTACAAAATGACCAATGACTCATAACAATGACAAGGATGATAGGATCTCATTAGGTTCTCCTCCTCATTCAACTACAAAATTCGGTGAATCCAGCAAACGCAAAAGACCTTACATGACCCTTCTCATCGCCCACCTCGGCCCATTCTTGTCTTGCAGTCAGTGGGGACAAGAGGCAGATGGCTTTGTCCTAGTAAGGCATTTTTTGCTTATCCCTTCAATCCATTATCTACCTTCTTCTTAAGTAGACTGAGATTGGGAGGTGAATGACTTTCTTTAGGTTGACTCCCATGTTCCTTACTAGTCTTTTTCATTTTCACTTGCATGTGCGTATTGTGATCCCCTGTTATGTTTTGTTTGATGTTTCTCTCTCTATGCATTCCTCTATTTGTACATTCATTCTTCTATATGTTGTGAGCTCTTCGCCTTTCCATTTATCTTTTCTTTTCCTTTCATATTTATCCTATGTTTTCCTTTTAGGGATGATGCAAGGCATCGAGACACCCTATGTCTCTTCCATGTTGACCCAAAAGGATTTTTCTTTGTTTTCACTCTCTTTGTGTCATTCTTCTAGTTATATGTACATTTAGGGAATGATGACAGTTCTGAGCTCTCTAATATTACTATAGCAAAGATGGATACTAACTCTGAATCTGTAGATCCCTTATGTGTTTTTGGGGGGTAACCCTCTTTTCCTTTTCATCTTTTGGCTATTCTAAAGTAATTACTCACAGTATGGTGTTAGCAATTTCTTTAAAGTGGGGGCATACATTGTCATTATTTTAGCATGATTTCATTTGCATTTTCTTTTTCATGTTCCTTGATGTGATTTTATTTCTTTATGCGATGTGTTTTTCCTCTTGGTGGTGTCTTTGGGTTTGACTCCCTCCGAGAGCATGATACTTCCTTGTCCTCTCTTGGAAGCATTGGGTATGATGTTCCCCAGGATGAGCCCTTGTATCTATCCTCTCTTGGATATGTTAAGCACGATGTCCCCTAAGAGTAAGACCTCGCATGAACTAAGAAAAATCCCTTTGAACATCCCTCTTTATTGTTGTATTCTTTTCTTTTGGTGCCTTATTAAAGTCATGGAGGTATGGCTTTGATATGGCTTCCTAGGGCTCACCTAGTGGACAACTAGTTTCACTAACCCTTGTGAGCATGCATTTTTCTTTTGGTGCCTTATGAAAGTCATGGAGGTATGGCTTTGATATGGCTTCCTAGGGCTCACCTAGTGGATAGCTAGTTTCACTAGCCCTTGTGAGAATTCATTTTCACTTTTTCCTTATCATAATCATGAGGGTATGGTGATGATATGGACTTCCTCAGGCTCACCTAGTGGACAACTAGCTACCACTAGCCCTTTTCAGCATGCGCTTTTGTTTGCATAGTGGGAAGTGTGTTTCACTTGTAAACCTCTTTCAGCCTAGACCCAGTCCACCACATTGGATGGCCAGTCGAAGCTTGATTCATTATAGTCTTTCTTTGTTCCTTTTTCCTTTTCCTATCTTTGATGGTGTATGTTTGCAATCTGATTTTGGCTTCATATGCCATGGAAGCGTGTTATTGTCATCCTATCTTACTAACATTTGTACATTTTAACCTCTCTTGATTGTGTGTTTAGCTACTTTAGTGTGAGTTTGAAGCAAGTTCATCCTCTCACTAAAGTGGGGGCTAAATGTAGTGTAGTAAAATGCATACCCTTGCATTTTCACACTTGTTTGGGCCCACCTTGCTTTATTTATTGTTCTTTATGGCTTAATTGGTCCTATTTTGTGTCCACAAGCCCTATGAATTGCATATTTTCCTGGCTAATCCCAACATTCTCCAATACATAAATGATAATCCAACAAAATTTCATTTGTGTGTCCTTGATTTTTGGTCGGGACTAAAACACCAACTAGGGTCTTTGTCCCCCTGAGTTCTTGGGACCTTTATTTTGAGGCATCCTAATTGGGCCCCTTTTTGGTGTCTATGCCCCAAGTTTCATGACTTGGGACTAAGATGCCACCTAGGGCGTGGGTGATCCCACAATGCAGGTTTACAATTTCTGGGAGATTCTATTTTTTGTTGAAATCACATATTTTTAGAAAATATAATGATTTAAGACTTTAAAAGTTCCATTTTAAGGATTCCAACTGAATAGGGTTAGATCAAACCCCATTGGATAGAACCCCACTAGTTTTAAACCATACCTATAACGGAGTCTCTTTTACACCTATCAAAATGCTAATAAAAAACCACTTTTGATTTACCTTTTGGGGGATCAATTGAGTTCATTTAAAATTTATTTTTTGTAAGTATGAAGTCTTTATTATAAGCTTCCCAAAAAGTAAAATTTTAAATAAATTTAATTTAATTATTATATTTAATTTGTATTTCTTGTGAATGTAGGTTTTTCACCAAAAATCAAGATTTTTGTTCCACGCATGTGGAAAAATATGAGTGCACCAGATATTGATGTCCTTGATCCAACAAAAATAAAATAAAATAAATTTGATACATACAAAAAAAAGTTGTGTTATATGGTCCGCCTATCTCTAAATTGTAATTGGATTGACTTTGAAACTTGAAACCAATTGGAAGCACTAGATATTTTAGTTACAAATATAAATTTGAAAATTTTAGAATTTTATTCTTCATGGAAAAAAAGTTATGTGTTATACGATAAGCGTCAATCCTTAAAAATGGTGTTTACTGAAAAAAAACTAGTTTTTGAAGGAGATGGGAAAAGAAGATCAATCTGATTCCAAAAATTTTGAAAAAAAATATATTTAAAATCTACTGACAAAATGTCACAAATTACTAGTTTGCATCATCTTCAAATTCCTCATGGTTTAGCCGTTATAGGTGTCTGAAAGTAAAGATTTAGTTAGAAAAAATCAATTCAGTGTCTAGTTTGGCCAAAAATTGTAAACCAGCATTGTGGGATCACTAGTGTTTTAGTCCTCCTTGAGTCATTTTTGGGATTTAATTTCAAATTCTAGCGGGATTTAGCCTCCTTTATTTAATTAATTCATATGTCAGCTTGGTGTGATATAATTTTGGGATATTAAGCATAAGTATAGATACAAGGTTCATTCATTCATTTTCATCCTAGCAACTTGAGTATTCATGCCTAAGGAAAATTTATGAGATCAAGAGCATTCAAGAGCAATTCATCAAGCATTTGGAGCTATCATCAAGATTCAAGCATCATATCAAATATCTTCTTACATCATGTGTGTTGTTTTGCTAACATTGGTGATGTAGGGTTTTGATTCAAGCAAGAAATTCAAGTCCATATCTTTGGTTCAAGATCCATATCCATTGCAGTCATTTCACACAAGTTTGTTGACTTTACAAGGGTTTGCTGAGTTATAGAATTGCATGTTGTTCATTCACTATCTCCCTTCATTACTTTATTTCATTTCAAGGTTTAATTACCAACAAGGGGTTTGACCAAGGCAAACCCCCATTCACTAACAATCAACAAGTTTTTCCCATCTTGCATATTTGTGTTTGCAAGTTTAGGTTGAAGACTTGAAGATCATTTGGAGTGCAAAGTTGTAAAAGTTGCAAAGTTGCATTACAAAGTTATCATCTTCACAGAAACTTACCTACATGTCAGATCCAGAAGTTTCAAAGCTTTAGATTCGAGAAGAAGCAAATGCAAACCTTGGAGCTCAAGATCACATTCGAAGTTTTCAAAAATTAAAAACGGGATTGATACGCCACCTTGGGCATCTTAGTCCTCCCAAGCATATTTTTCAGAGATTCTTTCATATCTGGTTGTAACATCCGAAGATTATGTATTTTCCCCGAAAAAAAATAGCAAGAATAATACACCACCCAGGGCATCTTAGTCCTCCAAAGCACTTTTTGGCAGCTTCTTTACATTTCTAGAATCCTCACAACATCTGTAGACTTCGTAGGTACACGTATCCTATCTCCCTATTGCATAAGTTCATCATTTGCACATATCATTTAGCTTGCATAACTAGGTTTTGTAGATTGAATGTTCATTTGTCTTTTCCAAGCATTTGCTTGGTGATGAACCCCTTTAAAGCTGAAAGAACCCCCTCCTAGGTCCTCCTCATTGTGAATTGACTCACCTTGTGAGGTTGTTAGTCAATCCAATTAGGACTCCTATAGCATAATCAAATGACCTAGATAGAATAGGAAATCACCACATCCTATTTTATTTATGGTTCAACGTGTATTTCTCATCACCCTGGATTGCACAAGTGCACAAGGAGAGAGGATGCGTACACACTAGCTTGGGTAACACATAATGTGCAAGTGCACCAAACATGGCAAACAAAGTTATTTTTAACCCAACTAATCTAAATGTGATCTAATCTACAAAAAAGAAGACACAATGTTTCAAGATAGATTCTCTGACAATTGAACTTGCAACATATTAATTAGTATTTTGATTCACTAATATTCAACAAATGAGAGTTTATATTTTTGTTTTCAAGTCTTGAACATACAAACCTAGAAAAAGCCAAATCAACAAAATTATCCTCGAAATCAAAAAATAAACCAAAAAGAAAACTAACATTTAATCCAGCTAATAAAAATTAATAAACAAAATTAATCTAATCTAAAAATCTAATTAATCTAAATTAAAACTAAATTAAATTTAAAAAATACAAATCTCTATTTAAATTTAATCTAAATTTAAACCTAAACTAAATTAGAAAAATCTACATCTAAAATATTAAATCTAAATTAAATTAGGAAATCTAACTTAAATTAGAAAAATACAAATTTAAAATCTTAAATCTAAATTTAAGTCTTCTAAATCTAACTAAATTAGAAAAATCTTAAATCTTAAATCTAAACTTAAATTAAATCTAAATTTAAACTAAATCTAAATCTAAATGAAATCTAAACTAAATTAAATCTAATTCTAAATTAGAAATATCTAAATCCTAGTTAAATTAGAAAAATCTGAAATCTAAAAACTAAATTTAACTAAAAGAAATTTAAATCTAAACTAAATTAGAAAAAAAATCTAAATCTAGAAATCTTAAATCTAACTAAATTAGATTTTTTTTTTTTTTAAATCTCAATCTTAAATCTTAAATCTAACTAAATTAAATTTAAACTAAATTAGATTATAAAAAATCTCAATCTTAAATCTTAAATCTAACTAAATTAAATCTAAATCTAAATCTTAAATCTAACTAAATTAGATTATAAAAAATCTCAATCTTAAATCTAACTAAATTAAATTTAAACTAAATTAGATTAGAAAAAATCTAAATCTAACTAAATTAGATTAGAAAAAAAAATCTAAATCTTAAATCTAACTAAATTAGATTAGAAAAAATATCAATCTTAAATCTTAAATCTAACTAAATTAGATTAGAAAAAATCTAAATCTTAAATCTAACTAAATTAATCTAAATCTTCTTCTTGCTATGACACAAAATTTGTAGATTTTGTGAGGAACAAAAAATGCTAAAATCTTAAAATATTCCCACACATGTTGCGTAGCCTCTAGAAAAAGTCTTCACATCGGGTTCATCATCTGTATCAGGGTTAGATTTTCAAGTTTAAAGCATATTAGATCAATAAACACCAAAAATCCTAATAAACTATCTAGGATAATGAAAGCATAAAAGCATTAAAAAAAAAATGAAATTATATCACTCAATCCTTCATGCATTTATTGAATTATCTCCATAGCTCTTCTCCATTTTTCTTTCAAATGATTGATGCCCTCAAATTTGTAACTTGCAATGATAAGCCTATGACTAGACAAAGTAAACTATCGTAGAAAAATATTATCTCAACAACACAATAGCATATAAATTCTAGATGATCAAAACAATAGATCACAGTGCTATTTACAGAGTGCCGGATGGAAAATGGACGATCAAGATAAGATGATTTTTTTATTTCAATCAGTGGCTGCAATTAATCGAGACAAGATAGAATAAGATCGGAAGTGAAAGAGCAAGAGGAAATTAACTGATTTTTCAACAAAATCAATTAGTTCGAAAAGGAATTACATTTTGAAATAATGGATACATTATCTCATTGCTAGAGGAAAAGGTGAGGTAACTTTTTGATTTAAATAGAAATTAAATTCAAAAAGTGAGAGAAAAGACATGTCATTAATTAAATAAGGTTTAATTAATTTGTGTATTCAATTATAGTTGAAAATGGTAATAATTAAATAAATAAAGTTTATTTCATTATTGAGGAAAGAGGACATTAGTGTCATAATCAAATAAATATAATTTATTTAATTAATCAAGAGTAATGGAGAAAAGAATTAAATGAATTAATTAAATAATTATGAATTATTTAATTAATAGCAGAAGTATGACCCTAGATAATGGAAAAATGATGGTAGCATGCTTAGGACATTTCTCGGTGTCTACATCCACTCCTTTTATTGATAGACTTCGAAGACGATTAGGGAAGGAATATAATTTTACCAATACTAATCAAAGATTCAATAACCAAATTTTAAGATCTAGCTCCAACAACTTGTCAAGACACATTTTGATTTTCTCTAAATATACGTATTTCCATAAATTCAAGGGTAGACCATAGAGACTATCTTAAATTGTGAAAAGTGGGCTAATTTATAGTTGTCTACTTAATTCCTCGATCATAGAAGTAATCTAAGGAAATAGTCAATATATTCATAAATTCAAAAATATTCATAAACTAATGTTCTTGCATATGTGATGAATCAAAAACATTAACCCCCTTACTTGCCATCCTAATACCCTAAACCCTAAACCGATGTCTCAAGGGGTCCTAATATGACATTTCTTAAGGCGATCAAAGAAGTTCTCAAATTTTGGTGAAGTTGCCCAAGGCAACCAAATTTAACAATAATATACATTCAACTCCATTATTCCAAGGGCCATCCAAGCTTCAACATTTTCAGGTTCTATCAAGTTCATTATTTGGAAGGAACTCATTTTGGAAGCCTTTTATGTTTCAAAATGTAACTTTGTATTTATATCATGAGTAGCTCAACCAATAAAAAATGTATTGAACATTGCAAGGTCTTTTGAAAAACCTTTAAAATATTAACTTTTAGTAAACACATAGAGTTGAGAAAGATAGTGCTTCATTATTTACAATCTATTTTCTATTTGAAATTGATGTACAAAAATTAGTTAAAGCTAGAAGCACTATATTCAACTTCACCAATTTTTATCCCATTAAGCCATCAAATTTTTCATCCTAGGACCTTACTTCATAGATACCCTTAAGCCATCCTATTACCCTAAACCCTAAACCCTAAACCCTAAACTACAAACTATAAACACTAAACCCTAAAGCCATCATTTTGTCCTAGTACCTTAATGAAATTTGGTTGCCTTGGGAAACTTCACCAAATTTTATTCCCTTAATCCATGTCATTTTGTCCTAGGATCTTACTTCATAGATCTCCTTAAGCCATCGTATTACCCTAAACCCTAAATCCATCATTTTGTCACAGGACCTCAATTCATAAATCCCATTAAGCCATCTGATTACCCTAAACCCTAAAGCCATCATTTTTCCTAGGACCTTAATGAAATTTGGTTGCCTTGGGAAACTTCACCAAATTTTATTCCCTTAAGCCATGTCATTTTGTTCTAGGACCTTACTTGATAGATCTCCTTAAGCCATCCTATTACCCTAAACCCTAAATCCATCATTTTTTCCTAGGACCTCAATTCATAGATCCCCTTAAGACATCCTATTACCCTAAACCCTAAACCCTAAAGCCATCATTTTGTCCTAGGACCTTAATGAAATTTTGTTGCCTTGGGCAACTTCACCAAATTTTATTCCCTTAAGCCATGTTATTTTGTCCTAGGACCTTAATTCATAATTCCTCTTAAGCCATCCTACGAGGACCTCTTTAAAAGCCAACATAATTTCTCCTACTTTAATGTAAATTTTAATCAGATTTCGCATCACATTAACAGGTAATTATTTTTTCATTCAAGTAACATGTCTTATACATAAATGAGGCTTACACATTTTAACATTTGTATTGAATTGGTCTATTTATATTAAAGGGTTTAAGGGGATTTTTATACATGTATCTTACATTTTGAAATTACAAATATAATGCAGTTTCACACAAATATCTTAGAGATCATGGATCAATTCAATAATGATGATATCCATAATCCACCTCCATGCCCTTCATCTCTGCCACCTTCACCTCCACCTCCACCCACTCCACCTCATAACCCTACACCTCCACCAGCTGAATCTGATGGTGCTTTCTTGCAAGCACACATTGATGTGAATGTTAGATCCATTCATGATCAAATCAATGCTATTCAGAATGAAGAATGTATTGCACCACATTTGAGGTGTTTTGCATCTAGGATGCAAAATGTTGTTGATGTTGTTAGGTCCATGGATGTGGTCTTAGATGAGCATTGACAATGGCTAGAGGAGAGGAGAAAATCTGATTCTGAAAAGGAAAACACAAAGAAATGAAGAGATGCAATAGAGAGTTGCAACTCTTTATTGGTTCTGTCAAGGCAGAATACTAATGCATCCATTGCATGCAATGTTTTTAACTGATAGTGATAGTCTAACCAATGAACATCTAGAATTAAAATCTTGTCCAACAATTCTATATAGTCTATATTTAATTGTCTATTTTTAAAATTATTAAAATATCTTTTATCTTTTTTTCTATTGTTTCATATTGTGAACAGTCAGTGCAATAATCAAGATTTTTTTTTCTAAATTATGCGCAATGCAATGCATTTAATTCATTGAATCAAATTTCAAACCTATTAATGACATGAATGACATGAGCACTATTACATGCATCATAATAAAATTACATTGTTGACTTAGAGGTAGTACTTTTCGTATATCATTTAATAATTGATAAGATTTTCAAAGCCTATTAAATAAATTTGAGTACACTCAATGCATATTTTATATTTGTTTATCAGTGTGTATTAAATATCATAATAAAATTTATCTATCTATAATAAATATTAGAGTAAAAATTATTTATCTATAATTAATATTTCAATAAAGTCTACCCATTTGCATTAAATATTAAGGTAGAAATTTTTAAAAATATACATGTAATAATATAATTTAGCAAGGAAAAAATTTCATAAACATCACATTATGAAAAGGATAAGAAGAAATATAAACATATACATATGGAATTATTATACTAATATATATTTGTATTATTGAATTTTTTTGCAACATTAATCAACTATAATAATAACCTTATACAACAACAAACAATCACATTACACCCCTAGCTACTTTTATTAACTAAATGTTTAAAACAACCAAGCACACCCCACAATTGGCAAAACGTGATGCAAATGTGTATCTTGTTAAGACAATGATCTTATATTTATGAATTTGTGAATTTGGTTGCATGGATATTTTTAGTGATAAATTTATAAATTTGGTTGGATGGATATTTTTAGTGATTAATTTATGAATTTGGTTAGATGGTTATTTTTAGTGATGAATTTATGAATTTCGTTGGATGGATATTTTAGTGATGAGTTTATGAATTTTGTTGGATGGATATTTTTAGTGATGATTTTATGAATATGGTTGTGGAATGGATATTTTTTAGTGATGAATTTATGAATATAATAGTGTTTAATGATGAATTTATAATAGTACAATTTATGACTACTATCATAATTTCTCATGTTGGAAAAATCTAATTTACATTCCTTAGACATAAATGAGATTTTTTTGAATGTTTTAAGTTTATTTTTAGTATGTACATGTATTAAAATTACATAGTTCTAGATCTTAAATTTTGAAATTTGTATGTACACATGGTAAAGTTGAATGATGTATGCATGCATTATACATCCTATTTTTTATTTTAAAAATGTATGTATCTTAAATTTTGAAATTTGTATGTACATGCTCAAGTTGAATAAATGTATGTATGTGTATTTATATGTATGTATAGCCTACTTAGAGAAATTTGCATGTATGTTTAAAATTTAACTATTTCTTATAATTTGTAAGTTTTTTTGTTAATTTTGTATAATTTAATGTAGGTTCACTTATATATATCATGGATCAATTTGATATTGATGGTATCATCAATCCACCTCCTCAGCAACCTCCACCTCCACCCCCTCCACCTCATAAAATCCCACCTCCACCAATTGTAAGATCCGATGAGGCTCACTTGCAAGCACAAATCAATGAAAATGTTGCATCCATTCAAATCAAATCAATGGTATGTAAAATGAAGCATTGATTCCACCACATGTGAGGCATTTTGCATATGCGATGCAAAACATTGTTGATATCATCAGGTCTATTGATTCCAACTTAGATAGGCATTGACGAGATAGGGAGGCTATGAGACAATTTTATTCAAATGGTCTTTTCCTATAAATAAATTTTAGACCTAAAAATAACAAAAGCCCATCTAGCACCATATTTTATCAACCCTAACATTCACCAGCCTATTATTGCAACTAAATCTAGAATATCCATGAGGTGGTCCTTTCATCCACAAATGATTGCACATTTTTGGGATCGATGGTGGATGGTATTTGACCATCCACCACATGCTAATCTAGAGGTCCCTTTATACTTTTTGAAGAAACTATATGTAGAGTTTGTTTTGGGGCAAAAGCCCAATTATTTTGATTTTAAATCATTTCAGGGTGTTGGTGGTAGCATGCCACAACAAAGTTTAGGGACATGGGTTGATTCCCAATGCCCTGTGCATGAGAAACCTCTTATATCTCCTCTTTCTCCTACCATTCCTGCACCTGTGCATCAACGTGTGATGATATTTGCATTAGGATCTTTGAGTGCACTCGCAGGAAACCTTGATGAGCATACTTCTACGTTGGCAGTTGCGAAGCCTAAAGACCATGACGATGGAGGAGCATTCTATGGATTTGGTCCTAGTACCATTCCATGCGTGTCCATACCCCATGTATGTACTAGTTGTCATCAGCTATGCTATAGACCTAATCAGGTCACACACCCAGTTTAGGTGAACATAGAGATTATGGTGGATCATTTGATCGCCTTAGTTCATTCGTAGAATTTCTTACTACAGAGCATCATCCTATAGACAATGCGACAGAAGTATAAATATGCATCTACACATGTTGAATTTATAAGAATTTTAATGAGCATATATATCAAAAAAAATGCAACATTTTTTAACAATCAAACTGTTTGGTATAGATGACACTGACCATAGGGGAATCATCGGCTCATCAAGTACATATGTCGACACCAGTGCTAGTCGGAAACCTTTATGGCATATTTTTATTTCAATTTTTAAAATTATGAATGAAATAATTTTTTAACTTGAATTTTGAATTTGTAATTCAATCATGAACATATGTTTTAAATATTTAAATTGGTTCAAGGGACTCAATCGACTTCCATGTTGATTCCACCTGAGGGGTTGTTGAGCACTCATCTATTGTTGAGTGACTCATATCAGGTGCAAATACATTTATATTGTAAATTATTTAACTTGTTACTATACTTAAAATTATGAATTTTGAATTCACTATATATCAAATGTGCATGTGCAAGTAAATATTATAATCATTATGTCTAATGCAAAGAGGAACCTCCCAGCTCCATGCATAACTCAAATCTACATACTCTCAGCACAACACATTATGTAATACAACAAATCTAACACAATAAAACTCATATAAGTTTATTTCATTTTCAGCAATGAAAATAATTACATAAATCAACAATTTAAAATTATTACATTAGCCATCCATAGATTCTAGCACACATTATCATTCCCACATTCCTCACTCTCAAATCTGCAACACAAAAATTTCTTCACAACTTTTCAAACTCTGTGTTGGATGTTTTTCCTCTTGCAGTCATCAAAAACTCTCTTTTTCTTCAATATTTTTGCTTCTATTTGCTAAAAACTTGTTGTTTGGGCCATCTACTCCATTACGCCTTCATTTTTCTCTTACAAATTGGTATTTTAAAAATTTTCTCACTGTTGTAACAACTCACCCTTTTTTTGGACATGAGAGTAATGTTTTCTCTTCAAAAATGGAATACCAATCAATGCATTTTCTGTTACGAATTGTTAGAGATTCCTTTTCTCAATTTGGAACCATACTCAATAACTATTCTTGATTGAATTTCAGTTATAAATTCATTAAGAATAAATCCAATAATAAAATTCAAAAGGAGTATGACAATAAATATTAAAATTGATTTTATGCAAGTTACCACCAACTGCCAATAATTGCATAAAATTTAATTTTTGCATAACTTTTCATTAGAAGCTCATATTCACCTAAAAAATTTCCAAGATGAATATAATGTCATTTCAAACCTTTCCACCAAACCGTTTCGCTCCAACCTACATAAAACTCAAGATTTTAAATTTTCTGTAAATTGTCAACACATATTTTCACAAACTTTCGGCATTAAAATCTCTCAAACCATGAAATATTTTACTCTGATTCTTTTTGCATATTTTATATGGTACCTCAAAGAATATCCCTACAAAAGGATTTTTCTCTGGCTCTTATTGATTTTTGGGAATAAATTTTCAAAAATTGCCTACAAAGCCTCTGAAACAGCAAACCAACGAAAAATTGAAAATTGCAGTTTTGACTGAATATTTGAATTTTTATTTTGAGAGATGCCATGAACAAGCAAAATAAGCCAAAATGAAATTAAAAAAATAAACAAATATTTTTGGGTGAGGTTGATTGCCTATGGACCCAGATGTTCCTGCATCAGACACGCCGAGTAAATTGAATTTTGTGAGTTATAAGGAGTTGAGTAGTAGGACTACCCTTCCAGATTGTAAAAAACCTATAGCAAAATCCATCACTGAATCAACCTATATCCTTCTTTCTTCCATTGCTTCTTCCAAAGTCTTCCATCATAGAAAGAAGAGTTTAATCCTGAACTGATTAAGGGTCCAATCGACCTATCTACCTTGAGTCCAATTCAGAAAATGAAGGTAGCTTCATTTACCCAAGCAAAAGCCAAAGAAGAGTTGTTGTAGTCCCATATTGACGACAATGAATTTCTGAATCTTACATCTGGAGTCTTGGAAAAGATAATGCCCACTCATGTGAAAGATCCGACCGACTCCTCCTCCAGTGAATTAAAGAAGCTTATCAACTCTCCACATGTGTGAAAAATGTACAAAATTCTCTATCACAAGGTGGAAATATTTACAAATCATTCATGTCTTTTTCAAAATTTATTGAAGCTAATGAGAAAAAGGTTAAGGATCTGGAAAAACAGTTAAGTACTATTTTTGAAACTTTTTATCCTTTAACTGGTGGTGTTGGAAAGATAGAAGGTGAAGTGATGTCTTTGCTTGACAAAATAAAAATCTTGAAGCATGAAAATTCCAAATTTGTGGAAAGAGCATGTGAACTTAGAGGCCTAATTGGTCCAAAGATTGAGATATTGTCAAGTGCACTAAAGGAAGGTGGAGACACTATGGCAATTGGTGATCCAACAAACTTGGAATCTGTAGAGAAACAATCCTACTTAATCTATGGTCACATAACAATCCTGGAGAGTCTCAAAAGGATTTGGGATGCAAATTTGATCCAGTTGAAGAAAGACTTTATAGATATTTTCCAGTTTATGTAAGTATGCAGCCTGTATATAATAGTTTTGTTTGATACATTTTTGCATGCAAATCCCTACCTTTTTCATTGATGTCAAAGGGGGAGAGTAGTAGAGTGAAAAATATATAATCATCTCAGGGGGAGAATTATATTTTTGGAATTTTGGAGATGGTAGTGCAGTTTATCTTGGTATTGATCTGACACTTAGTCATTTTTCACTAAGTGTTGCCATCAATGCCAAAGGGGGAGATTGTTGGAAAGAGAAACTGCTACTATCATTTGGTATTGTCATTGATGACAACCTTAATTGATGATCAGATATGCACATCATCATTCGATCATACTGACAGACAGATTGAAGATAGTCAAGGAAGAACAGAGCATATGATAGTTCAGTGTTCATTGATCCATATGAATATTTTATGTTATTGTTTTGTGTTGCGCATCTCAAAAAAAAAATTGTATATTACCTTTGTTACTACTGAAGGGCAGTGGGTCGTATCGATCATTGTGCGAGTTTGAAGATCTGGTTGATTCTTTGTTTTATCAGTACTGGAGCCGACTTCATGAATGTATCATGTCGCGGATGTATGGGAAGTAATTAGTTAAGTATTTTTGTGTTCATGCATCTTTATTTGGGTCCTAGCCAAGTTGTGGTCGACCGTTGTAGATACGCATTACATATTACTCATGATTTGAGCTGACAGATGTAAATATTCTTTTGTTCTATTGAAGTTGACATATTGTAATTGAATTTCAATTCTACGTTGCGGATATATATATATGAGATCATTTGTATCATTTTGGAGAGCGTATGAAGTGTGTGTTGACGTGAATTATGAATAATAGCATATTAGAAGAGCGATAATGCACAGTTTCACTTGTGCATACAGAATCTGTGTTGTGAGTGTGAGCAGAACAGATCAGAAGTGTAGAATCAATTTGTAGAACAGAAGATCAAGTATTGAGCCTAACCAAAACTGTAATCAAGAATATGTAAATGCTACTACTTTAGTTCAAATCTCTCAAATGGTTTCAATCTGAACATTTTATAAGGCAGTGAGCCTTCCCTCTTGAGTAGTGAGCTCTAGGCAATGTGCCTGAATGCAAGTGTGTTCCCCATATTGTAAACTTCATTTGAGTATACTCAGATCATATTGTGGATTGGCCATCCACCATGGTTTTTCCCCTAACAGGGTTTCCACGTAAAAATCTTTGTGTTATGGTGTTGTGTTTATTTGCTTCATGTTTATGCATTATGGTTGAATGTTGTTAATGCTTTGAAGATAAAGGCTAATAAAGTTAATTTTTGCACAACACTAATTCACCCCCCCTCTCAATGTAGCTTGTTTCCAACAATTGGTATCAGAGCTAGTTCCTCTGAAGAAGTCTGACAACTTGGGGAGATCTTGGAAACTATTTTAATGGATTCAAGCAGTCTTCAACAATAGCTTTTGGTGGCCCTAGATGATCTTGATCAATCAAAGGATGAAGTTCATAAATTGCAAGCGAACCTCATGGATGCTGAGAAATTCATTGAGTCTTTGAAAGACACAATCAATAAGTCTAGAGAGAAGAGAAAGGAACTATGTGATCAGATTAAGAAAAATGACAGTAAGAGCATTGAAGATGAACAACTCAACCAAGCCTTAAAGGAAAAGACAGAAGAATGTGAAAATCTTACCAAAGATAATGTTGTCCTAAAGCATGAGATGGAATCTATCATGATGAGAATGACCAAGCAAGTTGAAGATAGAAAGAAGAATGAAGAGAACCTAGCATAGTCCTTGAAAGAAAAGTCTAAAGTATGCAGTCGATTGGACAATGAAATGGAACAATCTAAAAACAATGAAGAAGTGCTTGAAAAGCAGATTGATGATCTCAAAATTGAGCTTGTTGTTGCAAATGAGTACAAGGAGAAGTTCAAAGTTAGCTCGTCCAAGCTTGATGAACTGATTAAAGGTCAAATAACTAATGGTGATAAGAGAGGTCTTTGATATGAAGAAGGAGAAAGCTTCAAATCTAGACAAAATAATTTTGGACAAGGAAGATTCAGGCAAGGAAATCAAATGAACATATTTGGAAGGTATTTGATAAGTCAACCTAATGCTCAGAGATTTAATGGATAATGTTTTAGTTGCAATAAATTTGGACACATGGCTACTCAATGTAGAAGTAGAATGAAATCAAATGGTCCATCATTCTCAAGTCAGTGCTTTAATTGTCATAAGTTTGGTCATAAGTCAAATGAATGCAAAAATGTGGTGAATAAATTTTAGAGAAATATCAGATGCTATACATGCAACAGATTTGGCCATATTGCTAACCAATGCAGACCAAGAGAAAATCAGTGGACCAATAAGTCTATACAGAGAAATGTTGTATGTTACAACTGCAACAAATTTGGTCACATTGCAACATTCTATTGGAATAGAGAAGGTATGGTAAATCAAAAGAAAAACATGCAGAAGGATATCAAGGGAAAAGGCAAAGTCACTACAGATGGGATCAGGCAGCAGATGTAGAAGAAATGGGCGAAGAAAAATCCCTCCGGTGAAGAAAATGTGCCAAAATCTGCTTCTGGTAATTCCTCTAGGAATTAGTCTCAAGCCTTTGGCCTAGGGGGAGCTATCAAGAAAATCCTTTAACCCCCTAACCGGTAAGTAACATCGGATGTGGATATGTACAAGAGGTGCATAGATTCTCAAACAGATGATCTAGAACTCATTGGAGAAAGTGGTATGTAGTATTGGAGGTCCACAAAAGATTTATCTGTCATAGTGGATAGAAACCTATGATAACCAAAAGAGTTAGGAAGGAAGTTGAAATTATTGTAGAAATTATGGGTGTATCCATAGAGAAATTAAAAGAAGCCAAAAAGAAAACAAAAGAAGTTGAAGCAGCAAAGTAGGTAGCAAAAACTCAATCAGCCAGTCTGGCAGCACCCTCTACCAAAACTAGGTCAACAAGAAGCTCTGCACCCCAATCCGCTCCTACAGCAAAGCCAACTCCTGAGAAGACATTCGGTAAGGATGGAAAAAGGAAGAAAGATAAAAGAAAAAGAGTCTATGTGGCAGTTTATGAGGATGAAGTGACAGAGTTTGATGAAGAAGTCAGAGAAATCAAGCATCAAGGCACCAAGGCAGCCACAGTTTCCAAATATAAGCCCTCTGGTGGAGAAGACCAAGCAAAGAAGAAGGAAAAAACTAACAAACCAGGTATGTCAGTGGAAGTTGTTGAAAAAGCTTTGGTTAAGGATGGGAATCTCAAGCCACTTTGCAAATGGTATGAATCCTTTGGTAAATTTGATTAGAGAATTCTTGAGGAGGCAACAATAAAACATATGAATATTTTCAATAAAGTTTTGATTGAAATAATGCCTAATTTTCCTAAAATTCTATACGATATTATGGAAATGAGAAGACTTAATGCTAGAACAGAAGAAGAGTAGATGAGAGAAAGAATCCTAATAGAATTATGTCTGGAAATGTCAATGGAAGACATGCAATCACTCCTGAACAAAGCCAAGAAATAATTCAAGAGAAAAACAAGGGTGAATAAGCTCATGATCAGTCTGACTGATGAAGCCATAAAATAAACTGAGCAAATCTTGAGAAAGATTTTGCTAAATGATAGAATTGATGTTGTTGTTAACGAAACACATGTTGAAGATGTCCCATCTGGTCCGGGAGAAGAAGAAGAAGAGAAACAACATGGAGCTAAGGATACTCAAATCTCTCCTGTTGAGGATAATACAGAAATGCCTATGGAAATTGAAGCTCTAGAAAATGTACCAATTGAGGAAGTGGAGATCCCTGAAGATGATTCAAAACCTAAAACTGAGGAAGCAATGGTCGAAGAGAAGAAATTTGATGAGAAGGCAATTCCAATAGAAGCAAGAGACACTGCAGAGGTAGTGAAGAAATTTTTGGTAGAACAGAAAGAAGAGTTTGATCCTGAATTGATTAAGGGTCTGATTAACCTATCTACCTTGATTCCAATTCAGAAAATGAAGGTAGCTTCATTTTCCCAAGAAAAATCCAGAGAAGAGTTGTTGCGGTCCCATATTGAGGATAGTGAACTTCTGAATCTTGCATCTAGATTCTTGGAAAAGATAATGCCCACTCATGTGAAAGATCTTACTAGCTCCTCCTCTATTAAATTAAAGAAGCTTATCAACTCTCCACATGTGTAAAAAATGTAAAAAATGCTCTGTCAGAAGGTGGAAAGATTTACAAATCATGCATGTGTTTTTCAAAATTTACTGAAGCTAATGAGAAAAACGTTAAGGATTTGGAAAAATAGTTAAGTACTATTTCTGAAACTTTTGATCCTTTAACTGGTGGTATTGGAAAGATAGAAGGTGAAGTGATTTCTTTGCTTTAAAAAATAAAAATCTTGAAGCAAGAAAAATGCCAAATTTGTGGAAAGAGCATGTGAACTTAGAGGCCTAATTGGTCCAAAGATTGAGATATTGTCAAATGCACTAAAGGAAGGTGAAGACACTATGGCAGTTGGTGATCCAGCAAACTTGGAATCCGCAAACATAATCCTACCTAATTTGTGGTCACATAAAAATCCTGGAGAGTCTCAAAAGGATTTGGAACGCAAATTTGATCCAACTAAAGAAAGACTTTGCAAATATTTTCCAGTTTATGTAAGTATGCAATTTGTATATAAAAGTTTTGTTTGATCCATTTTTTGTATGTGGATCCTTGCCTTTTCCATTGATGTTAAAGGGGAGAGTAGTAGAGTGAAAAATGTATAATCATCTCAGGGGGAGAATTATATTTTTCAAATTTTGGAGATGGTAGTGTAGTTTATCTTAGTACTAATCCGACACTTAGTCATTTTTCACTAAGTGTTGCCATCAATGCCAAAGGGGAAGATTGTTGGCAAGAGACACTGCTACTATCATTTGGTGTTGTCATTGATGGAAACCTTAATTGATGATCAGATATGCACATCATCATTCGATCATACCAATAGACAAATTGAAGATAGTCAAGGAAGAACAGAGCATATGATAGTTCAGTGTTCATCGATTCATATGAAGATTTTATGTTATTGTTTCATGTTGCACATCTCAGGAAATGGTTTTTTTGTATATTACCTTTGTTACTACTAAAGCACAGTGGCTCATATCGATCATTGTGCGAGTTTGAAGATCTAGTTGGCTAATTCTCTATTTTATCAGTACTGGAGCCGACTTCATGAATGTATCATGTCGCAGATGTATGGAAAGTAATTAGTTAAGGATTTTTGTGTTCGTGCATCTTTATTTGGATCCTAGCCAAGTTGTGGCCAACTATTGTAGATACGCATTACATATTACTCATGATTTGAGCTAATAAATGTAAATTTTCTTTTTTTCTATTGAAGCTGACATATTGTAATTGAATTATAAGTTGTGGATATATATATGAGATCGTCTGTATCATTTTAGAGAGCGTATGAAGTGTGTGTTGATGTGAATTGTGAATAATAGCAAAGAAGAAGAGCGATAATGCACATTTTCACTGGTGCATATAGAATCTGTGTTCCAAGTGTGAGCAGAACAGAGCAGAAGTGCAGAATCAGTCTGTAGGATAGAAGATCAAGTATTGAGCCTAACCAGAACTATAATCAAGCATATGTAGATGCTGCTACTTCAGTTCAAATCTCTTAGATGGTTTTAATCTGAAAATTTTGTAAGATAGTGAGTCTTCCCTCTTAAGCAGTGAGCTCTAGGTAGTGTGCCTAAATGCAAGTGCATTCCCCATATTGTAAACTTCATTTGAGTATACTCAGATCATATTGTGGATTGGCCATCCACCATGGTTTTTCCCCTAACAGGGTTTCCATGTAAAAATCTTTGTGTTATGGTGTTGTTTTTATTTGCTTCATTTTTATGCATTATGGTTGAATGTTGTTAATGCTTTAAAGATAAAGGCTAATAAAGTTATTTTTTGCACAACACTGATTCACCCCCCCCTCCTCTTAGTGTAGCTTGTTTCCAACAAAGTCGGCATTTCTAAATGGTGAATTAGAAGAAGAGGTGTATATTGAGCAACCTAGTGGATTTCAATTGATTGATCAGGGAGATATGGTTTGTCAGTTGAATAAAGCATTGTATGGACTCAAACAAGCCCCTAGAGCTTGGTATGCAAGATTGGATAAATACTTGTTGAAGCTTGGATTTAACAAAGGTACTGTTGATAGTAATTTTTATTTTAAGATTGATGATGATAAAGATTTGTTTGTGGAAGTCTTTGTTGATGATAACATTTTTGGAGGAGATGATGGTTTGTGCATTAATTTTGCTAATGAGATGAGAATGAGTTTGAAATATCAATGATTGGAGAGCTGAAATTCTTTTTGGGATTGCAAATTACTCAGTTAGATAAAGGAATCTTTATATCTCAGTCCAAGTATATGAAGGAATTGCTAAAGAAATTTGGTATGGAAGATTCAAAGCTTGTTGGTACACCCATGATAACTAGATGTAAGTTAACACAAGATGATGATTCTTTGAAGGAAAATCAGCCTAGATACAGATCAATAATTGGTGGATTACTTTATTTGACTCAAACTAGACCAGACATCATGAATGTTGTATGCATTGTTGCTAGATTTCAAGCCGATCCTAAGGAATCGCATGTGACTGCTGTGAAGAGGATTTTCAGATACTTGAAAGGAACAGTTGGTTTTGGCGTATGGTATCCTAAAGATGATGATCTTACTTTAAGTGCCTTTACTGATGTTGATTGGGCAGGAGATGTAAATGACAAGAAAATTATTAGTGGTGGCGCATTTTTCTTGGGAAAGAAGTTGATTTTGTGGTTAAGTAAAAAGCAGAATGTCATTTCTTTGTCTACTGCAGAGGCAGAATACATTGTTGCTGCTAACAATTATACTCAAGTATTGTGGATGAAGTAGATGCTAAAAGATATTAGAGTTGTGTATGATGAACCTATTGCCATATTCTGTGATAATTCAAGTGTTATAAACATTTCTAAGAATCTGGTGTTGCATTCAAAAACCAAGCATATATCTATCAAGTACCACTTTTTGAGAGATAAAGTGAGTGATAAGGAAGTCGGATTGTAGTATGTGCCTACTAAGGAACAGATTGCAGACATCTTTATTAAGCCTTTGTCTAAGGATACTTTTGAGTATCTCGAAGAGAAGTTAGGGATGATTACCCCTCCTTATCAGAACTAAGATGCATAGTCTTTGCATCAGTCTGTGCATTCATAGTCATATCTTGATCTGGATTGATGTTGTGGTGGTTGCTACTTAGGAGGAGTAGTCAGATGATTCAGATATGTGGCTCAGAGCTTGTGTACCTTTGCCATTGATATCAAAGGGGGAGAAGAGTAATGTGAAAAACTATGGCAGATTTAAAAATAAAAGGGGGAGAAGAATAATGTGAAAAACTAAGGGGGAGAAGAACAGTACGAGAAGAGCAATGTGTAAAGGGGAGATTGTTGGAAGAAGAGTTAGTTGTGTTGATGGTGTATTTTTCACATCATGTGTTGCCATCAATGCCAAAGGGGGAGATCATTGGATGTTGTGGTTGTATTGTTGATATGTGGTTGTAATTGATGTCAACACTATTTGCATTAATGTCTTTAAGACTGTATATGTCAAGGATATTGAGAAAATTATAATAAAATATGTTACAGGTTGTCTGTGAAGCAATGAAGATCAGTGTGTTGTAAATTTCAGTATGTTGATGATGAGAAGTTATGTATTAAAGGTTTTTTTTTCCTATATATGAAGTTCTTACTCTGTAAGTTTCAGATGTGTGCATGAATATTTGAGCAAGTTATAAAGTTTTGTGTTCTAACAGTTACTCTGTTACTGGAAATGGTGTTCACAGAAGAAGATAATGTGTTTTTGGAAATTGGAAGTGTTGTGTATGTTCCTGAAGTGTTTGTGGATGTTTCTAGATCATGTTATATATGTGTTACATGTCTGCATTGATCATTGTGCTCGCAATCCAATATTTTCTCTTGTGTGTTCATGTTTTTCATGTTCATGGTCAACAAGGTGTTGAAGCATGTTGTGGATCTTCGAGGAAGAATCTTTGAAGGTGTTTTGTGTTCGAGGAAATTTTTTTAGGTCTCTACCATGTTGTGGCTGACCTTGGTGGATGCACATTGATAATCTTTATTGTTTTGGGCCAACAGTTTGCATTTGTTCTATTATTTTATTGAAGCCGACATGAAGCAATGTAATTTCTTATTGCAGATATATATAAGTGATTGTTTTCTCATTTGAGAGGAGTGCAAGTGTGAAGTGTGTATGTGCAAGGTGTGAAGTGGGTGTGTTATGTGAAAATAAGGTTCAAATCTTTCGAAAGCAGAGTGGAGTGTGAAGAAGAGTGAAGAAGTCTGAAGAAGTGTTCATGTGCTTAACCGAAACTGTACTCAAGCATTAGCAGATGCTACTTTCTCAATTCAAATTCTTCAAATGGATTTGATTTGAAAGTTTTATTTAAGACAGTGAGTCTTCTTTTGAGCAGTGAGCTCTAGGCAGTGTGTCTGAATGCATGTGTATTCCTCATTCATGTTTTTTACACTTTTAACAGGGTATAACTTGTGGATTAACCTCCACCGTGGTTTTTCCCCTAACAGTGTTTCTACACAAAAATATTGGTGTTATGTGTGTTTTTGATGTTTCGTTGATTCATTCTTTCACCGTTAATAATTAGATCTGAGATTAAAGGTTAATAAGTTTGAAATTTTGTGACAACTAATTCACCCCCCCTCTCAGTTGTCTACCCTTGTGTTGCCAACACTTCCTCCTCGATGTCACATGCATGACACTCTGCTTCATCCTTTTCCCTTATGATAAAAAAAGTTACTATTACCTCTTATCCTTGCCCAATCTTCTTTCAAATCTTCTACTGCTTGCTTCAACTCCTCAAATTTTCTCACCCTACCCATCTGTAGTCTTTCCTTGAGTTTCTCAAGTCTAGGAACTATCAAAATCCATCTAGTAATAAAATTTATTTTTCCTTCTTTTTCATTTCATCAAACACTTACCACACACTCTCAAACTTCAACCTCTCAGGAATAGACTGACTCACATTCGATGATCGGTCTACACACCACACACATTCCACCCTCAGGTCCTAGTGCAAACTACATCCAATCGACGCTTCTGCCTGCACACTCAAGAACAACCAGCTCTAATACCACTGATGCAAAGAGGAACCTCCCACCTCCATGCATAACTCAAATCT
Source organism: Sequoiadendron giganteum (assembly GCA_007115665.2). NCBI lineage: Eukaryota > Viridiplantae > Streptophyta > Pinopsida > Cupressales > Cupressaceae > Sequoiadendron > Sequoiadendron giganteum. The sequence goes on along the minus strand of VCHN02000014.1, from coordinate 44,497,247 downwards.
ACATACTCTTAGAACAACACATTATGCAATACAACAAATCTAATACAATAAAACTCATATAAATTTATTTCATTTTCAGCAATGAAAATAATTACATAAATCAACAATTTAAACTTATTACATTAGCCATCCATGGCTTCTCGTACACATTATCATTCCCACATTCCTCACTCTCAAATCTGCAACACAAAAATTTCTTCACAACTCTTCAAACTCTGTGTTAGACGTTTTTCCTATTGCAGACATCAAAAACTCTCTTTTTCTTCAATATTTTTTATTCTATTTGCTAAAAACTTGTTTCCTGGGCCATCTACTCCATTATGGCTTCCCTTTTCTCTTACAAATTGGTATTTTAAAGTTGTTCTCACTATTGTAACAACTCACCCTTTTTTTGGATGTGAGAGTAATGTTTTCTCTTCAAAAATGGCATTGCCAATCAATGCATTTTTTGTTACAAATTGTTATGGATTCTTTTTCTCAATTTGATACCATTCTCAATAACTATTCTTGATTGAATTTCAATTATAAATTAATTAAGAATACGTCCAATAATAAATTTCTAAAGGAGTATGACAATAAATATTAAAATTGATTTTATGCAAGTTACCACCAGCTGCCAATAATTGCATAAAATTTATTTTTTACATTTTTCATTAGAAGCTCATATTCACATGAAAACTTTCCAAGATGAATATAGTGTCATTTCAAACCTTTCCACCAAACTGTTTCGCTCCAGCCTTCATAAAACTCGAGATTTTAAATTTTCTATAAATTGTCAACACATATTTTCACAAACTTTCGGCATTAAAATCTCTCAAACCATGAAAGATTTTACTCTGATTCTTTTTGCATATTTTACATGGTACCTCAAAGAATATTCTTGCAAAAGGATTCTGCTCCAACTCTTACGTATTTTTTGGAATAATTTTTTGAAAACTACCTGCAAAGCCTCTGAAACAACAAACCGGCGAAAAATTGAAAATTGTAGTTTTGACTGAATATTTGAATTTTTATTTTGAGAGATGCCATGAACAACCAAAATAATCCAAAATGAAATAAAACAAACAAACAAATATTTCTAGGTGATGTTGATTGCCTATAGATTTGGATGCTCCTGCATCAATGTCTATATGTATGGCTAGGTTGACACAACAATGAGAATGGGGATTGGATAGACATGTGTTTGGCGGAAATTGAGGAGGCATCTAAATTTTAAGTTGTTTAAAAAAAATTATACACAGTGTGTGCACACTTGAATATATATATTTTAACCTAAATCAAGTATATGTGCTTTAAATTTGACCTTGTAGGACTTTGTTAATGCCATTTTTTGCCTTCATCAGGTCACATCACCTCAACCAGGACATGTAGAGTAGCTAGATATCATGGTAATTTAATTTTTTTATTATATTTAAAGTTAATTTTTATTTAATTCATGTCGTAATATGATGTCTTAAGGGGTCCTAATACGACATCTTAAGGAGATCAAAGAAGTTCACAAAATTTGGTGAAGTTGCTCAAGGCAACCAAATTTAAGAATAATATACATGATTTTTAGTGATTATACAATCAAATTTAAAGTTTCAAAGTAGGAAAAAATGCACATTTAACAAACAAAATATGTGTGTGTGTGTGTGTGTCAACTCAAAACAATGTTTACAAAATGCACATGTATACAAATTTATATAAAATGTATAATTGTGTAATTATGTATGTACATATATGTCAACTCAAAACAATGTTTCCAAATTTTGGCTATGCCATCTCAAGAAAATCTGAAACATGTTCCTAGAATGTAGTAGATCTTCATGCCACCTAGTATCAAAATGATACAAGCAATATCAATGAAATCATCAAAGCATGTATTTTAATTTATATAAAACTATCTATATGTACACATAACTCAAATACCTGTATTTAAAATTATTCCACACATGTGTGTAGGTTGAATCTGCATCCTCTCCTTTTTATTCCAAAGTATGAGATCAATGTGATGATGGCTTAAGGGAACAAAAAAGGATAATAAATCAATTTTAACTATTAATGTGCAAGCAATATCAATATATAATCAAAACATGTATTTAAATATAATTTAACTAATAATTACCTATTTTTACCAAGTAATTCATGTTGTCTAGGTTGAATCTGCATGGACTCTCCTTTTTGTTTCAAAGTATGTGATGATTTTTTTATGATGACTTAAGGATATAAAAGGAAATTTTAAATCAATTTCAACTAATAGCATTCAATCAATATCAAAACATGTATTTAATCTATTTAAAAGGACAATATAAAACTAAAACTATATTTACATGTGTTGTGCATGTTTTGCACACACGCCCTGCCGTAGGCATGGACCCCCTCTTTTCACTCCCGACGGGCTGCTTTGCTCTTGTCTCATTTTGTGCACCCCTTTCTTGGAGCCTAGATCGGTCATGTGTCGTCAAACGATCAAATTCCCCTGACTAAATTCACCTACCTAAGTTTTGCTAAGTCTTTTGCTTTTACGGAAGTGCCCCTAATGGTTTCCCTTTGCTTGTTGCCTCGGCATCCTCCAAGCCTCATCCCCACTCGCTCAATTCACTTTTTCCTTCATTTTGACTGTGGGGACAAGTTTCCCATGGATTTGGGATGTTTTTGTGGTGCCTTAGTGAACTACCAAGGTTTCGATTAGTTTCAAGAAGTTGCAAAATTTTCATTCTGGAACTTCTTCCCTTCTCAGTTGTTTCAGGAACTTCGTCCATCCCTGGCTGTTCCAGATCCCAGCCCCTCCATGGCCATTTCTGGAACTTTGTCTCTCCTTCGTCATTTTTTCATCCATCCGCCCCAGGCGTTCCGGCTCCCACAACCCGGCCCCTTCGTGGTCATTTCTGGAACTTCGTCTCTCCTTCGTCATTCTTTCATTCGTCCGCCCCCAACGTTTCGGCTCTTGGAACCTAGCCCCTCCGTGGTCATTTCTGAAACTTCGTCCCTCTGTGGTTGTTTCGAGAACTTTGTCTGCCCCTGGCTATTCTGGAACCCGGCCCCTCTATGGCCATTTCTGGAACTCCATCTCTTCTTTGTCATTTTTTCATCCATCCACCCCCGACGTTCCAGCTCCCAGAACCTGGCCCCTCTGTGGCCGTTTTCAGAACTCCATTCCTCCACGACTGTTCTAGGAACTTCATCTGTCCCTGGTTGTTTCGGAGCCCCGCCCCTCTGTGGCCGTTTTCGGAACTCCGTTTCTCCTTTGCCATTTTTTCATCCGTCTGCCCCCGACGTTTCGGCCCCTTCATGGCTGTTTCTGGAACTCCGTCCCTTTGCGGCTGTTCCAGGAACTTCATCTATCCTTGGTTGTTCTGGAATCGGCCCCTCTGTGGCCGTTTCCAGAACTCTATCTCTCCTTTGCCATTTTTTCATCCATCCACCCCCAACGTTCCGGCTCCCGGAACCTGGCCCCTCCGTGGTTGTTTCCAGAACTCCATCTCTCCTTTGCCATTTTTTCATCCATCTGCCCTCGGCATTCCGGCTCTTGGAACCAGGCCCCTCCATGGCTGTTTCTGAAACTCCGTCCTTCTACGGTTGTTCCGGAAACTTCGTTCCTCCCTGGCTATTCTGGTACCTGGCCCCTTCGTGGCCGTTTTCGGAACTCTGTCTCTCCTTTTCCATTTTTCCTTCCATCCATCGCTCGACTTCCATCGGTGCTTCCAGGTCCGGCCTTGGGGAATGTTGTACCCCATTCATTGTTCGCCTTCCTTTCACCTTTCGTCCATCATCCACCTTGGCACCCACCCACCTGGAGTACACATTAATGTTTATGGTCCAAATGAGCTCCAAAAATGAATATTATGATCTTTTGATGATGCATGGGTGAATCTAACATGGAGTTTACAATATTTGACTAAAATTTGCCCTGATTTGTGTATGAAAACACTTACTACACTTCATGTATGTAGGTTTCAAGAAGCCTATCGCAAGTCCGTCAGGTAGACCCATTGAGAAAGTTGAACAAGGAAAAGCACATAGCTCTTGTCACCATTCATTTTATGCCCACCTCTCCTCGTGGCACCCATCAATAGAGATGGCATTAGAAGAAGGCCTGTGCCAAGGGAGTCAATGACAAAATGCAAGGGGGTGGCCTTGAAGATGCATAAGTGAGTTGTCCTACTTTTCACCAGATGATGGTGATCTTTAAGGGGTTGTCTACCCAAATCAAAGGAAACCAATCCATTGATGCCAGTCGTCGATGAGCCCGTTTGATCCAATGAAGAATGTTGCAAGTCCATCAAACAAAGGGCAACTTTCAGGCAGTTTCAGCTACAGTAAAAGGGAAATCAACTAGAAGACAAACTACTATAGCACCTGGGCACTAAAAGATAAAATAGGGAAAGGACAATAGATGTATTTTTTAAATTGTTGAATATTGCGGAGTAGGTGAAGCCCTAATGTAATTGAATCTGATCCACACAATGTAATTCAATCCTATCCATTCATTTGAGCTTTGGAAAGCTATAAATAGGGGTCTCCCCCTCATTTGTAAAGGGTTGGAGAGCTAGTGTAAAAAGCATTCTACAGCAACATTGCATGACTCATGGGTGTTTCCTTTTGATTTTGCTCATTATGTGTGCATGGTTCTACTTCCCTTTTAATTTAGTTGTTAGTTTCTTGAAGGGAAGTGATGATGGTGTTTGTTGTTACAGTATTTGATGAATTTTCAGCTCATGTTTTTTTGTGGTTTGATGATGAATCACTTTGTAAAGATAGTCTGAGCTTCTTTACTCTATTGCTACAACTTAGTTTGATTGCATGTGCATGATGTGTGTGTGTAATCTAAAAATATGCAATCCTTAGAAGGTTGCACTGGTTTTGTGTAACTGTAAGATCCTCTTGGCCAAGCAAAACCCAATTTAGGGATTTTGTCTACTGTAGCAGCTCCATGATCACTGTTCATTCATAGTTTCAGGTCCAGGAACCTCCTCTCTTCCCTGCTCTTTTTCTTTGTTTTTAATAGGTAACCTTATGCAAGGTTCATTGCACATTATAAAGCTAAATCTGATGTTGAAATGGAGTTCGGGACTGTTGTTTGAACCTGCAACAAACGCACAACTCTCCCATCTTAAGAACTCCATTTACAGATCCAACTTCCCCACTTTGTAGCTCATCCATAAGTTTTCCTTGTGATTCCAGCAAATCACATGAAACAACTGAGACATTCCAAGCATTGTCAAGACCTGACATTAGAGACCTTGGGATAGTGTTCTACAATTTGATTGTAGAAGATTGTCTTTCAAGAGAGGTGATGCACCTATGCATTACCTGTGTTGATAAGTGCATAAAAAACACATCAACAAAATGTATTTACTTATTCCATTGTCCCATATGTGTCCTCTCTTTTTTGTAACGCGTCTATGATTGTCTCATATTCTTCCATAGAAATTATTCATATCTCTTTATTTGTAGGTTTTCCACAATACCTGGCTAGATTTATATTTGTTGCCACCGCCAAATGTGAGTAGTGTATAATCTTCTTATGTGTTTCATAATCTTCGAATGCAGGCAGACCATTCTTCCTTATTAGGTATTTTCATAGTCAAGTTCCAACAACCACCATCAAACCTATTGGATAACATGATAGCCATCATCAAAGAAGTTCTCAAATTTTGTTGAAGGGGATCTTGAAGAAGTTCTCAAAATTTGCTTAAGAGGATCAAAGACTTGTTATCAAAATTTTCTTAAGAGGATGTCTTAAGGGGGTCACCATACCTGTTGGATAATGATAGCCATCATCATCTTCTCAAGGTGTTATTAACTTATGTTTAGTCTCCACATAACAATCCAACCAATATTCCATTTCCTCTTCATTCCCCTTGGGTGCAACAACAGCATACACATGTCCTGCAAACAAAATTTTATTTAATAACTTGCTCATGTTCATATAATTTGACCAATCTACATACATCCATTCATATGTATGTAAATAAATAATTTAGTATTATAAAATAGTAATAAAGTGAAATAAATTGAATTAAATTACCTTCTTGTACAAGGTTTGAAACATGGTCATAGTCGTCTAATGCAAACAATTGGTCATTGTCTTCAATTGTTGTTTCATATTGATCATGTTCTTATGCAGGTGTCAACGATCTTTGCTTCCACTCTTCAACCCAAATTTTGTATTTTTGCATGCTTCCCAATCTCCTGAAATACAAAGCTGACAAAAACATGCAAGCTCCCTTGTCCAAATAATCCATGTGCTTGCATTCGAACTCTTAAATGAATTCCATTTAGTAGATCCACTAATTGTTTCACAATCAAGTCTAGATAGAATGTTCTCTTCTTCAACCAACCAAAAGAATCGGTGAACTATAGAGTACACGCTTGAACCAAGTGTAGATAATCTTGTATTGCACCAATCCACAATCCCACGTGCATCTTTAGATTTTACTACATCCTCAAATTTCAATTATTCTCTAGCAAGAATTCTTTTAACGCATGCACCAACTCCATCATGTTCTCCTTTACCATGCCCAACTTCAAAAAAACTTCACATATGTTGGACATTATGTTCCTTGTGAACCCTACTTAACCAATAGACATTCAATCATTCTTGAACTGTCTCATATAATTATCTGACCATATGAGATGTTCTATCATCCATATTCCTCTTTCTCTTAAATTTGTATAAAATATATTGAAACAATATTGAACAAACTCTGACAAGTGTAACCGGTTTTCACTCAAATAGAAATGATACTCCTTCAAAAAAATTATATCATCCTCTACGCTATCATCCGCATGCCTATAAACAAAATGAACAAACATAGCCACTAGCACTAAGTTATAATATTGTGATTGGATTTCCTCTTGCGGAGCTAGAGTATAGTTTTCCATAAAATCGACCACTGATAGTATAGTACCAACTAGAAATGTGTTTCTACATGCACAAAATTGGCCATCAAGCCATCGAGCATGTTGAGAGTGTGTGACATATTTTGGTACAATATTATTCTTAAATTCTGATATGAATGCATGTACACTAACTTTTTCTGTAACTAAATCAGAAGGCTTTCCAATTTTTCCATCTTTTAAAGAATAGTCAACATTCTTAAATCTTTTAACATCCTCTAATTGTTGTCCAAAATCATTATCAACACTTTTATGCATAAAAATTCTTAAGAATGAAAGATTGCCACAACTAGTGCATTGTCCAGAAATACAAGAACTTAAATAAAATAATTTCCCATTAGATCTTTCACAAAAAAACTTGATATAAACTCCCTTATTGTTTCAGGTGGCATATTAATACCACATTCATGCATAATCATGTTAGTATGCAAATTACAATGTATAAATCTAAAAAACATCATAAAAATAACTAAATTGAACATGTGTTTTATAACAACAAGATATTTGTTTCTTATTAATTTTTACGTATCAAGGTTTACATTTTTCAAAAGACCTTTGACTTATTTTAATATTACTAGGTAACAGTAAATCACCACAAAATTTTCTATAAAATTTAGTTTGTGTTGTATCTAATAGGTGTTTTGGATGAGGATCAAGAACTTTGGACCCCACTATTAATTTTAAAACATCTCTAGCATTAGATGATACCCTAGTATTGTCATGCCAATATTTTTCAATTAAATATTTGATTTCAACATTCAATTTCATGTCAGACCTTGGGAGTCGACCATTAAAACTCCAACATTGGTTGATTGGATAATTTTCTATACTTTCTCTTATTTTTGTCGCTCTTAGCAATGTTTTATGATGTATTTTAAGAACTTAACTAATATTGCATACTATTCTTTTATTCAAAGTTTATTTATTAACTATAGTAGTTTTTATAGCTCTTCTTGATGCATTCTTATCTTTAGATCGACTATTTTTTCCAATAGACTCAATGACACTAGCAACAGTAGACATAACATATTTTAGTGATTGATCTTTTCTTCTTGGTTTAACCAAAGTGCCTAAATTTTTCATTACTTTTCTCATTTTTCGCATTTTCATCAATTGCATCATTAGTTGACATTGAAAAAAAAATTACGATAAAACAATTCTTTGTATAATCTATTGGCATATGTTCTTATTTGTCTCCAAGAAATCTTACTAGGAAGATTATCCAAAGCATCACTTTCAATTTAAAAAATATATATATTTTTATTTTCAACATCACATCCTAGATTTTCATTTTCAACTTCAACTTCAAAATGATTTTCATTTTTATCTTCATGTTCATCAACAAAACGGTATTCATTTTCAAGTTCAATAAAAGGATTTTCATTTTCATTTTCAATAAAAGGATTTACATTTTCATTTTCAACAACAAAACAGTTTTCATTTTCATTTTCAATAAAAATATTTTCATTTTCATTCTCAACAACAAATCTATTTTTATCTTCATTTTCAACAACAAAACGATTTTCATTTTCATTTTCAACAACAATTTGACTCAAATCTCAAACTCTAAGACTATTATTGATGTCAACATTATTATATCCAACCTCTTTTACATCTCCCATTTTTATTTCATTCAAAGGTGGATTTGGAGACGTACCTTGATTTGTGCATATTGAAACATTCTCCATAGCATTGAAAGGGAGATTTGAATACATACTAGGAGTAGTTTTTATAATCATATTAGTTTCCACATTCACCTCTTACAAATTTGCATCATCTGCGTCCATGGTCTCCTCAATGTTTTTATCTTCAATAGTTGTGGAATTGCATGCTTCAACATCATTCATTCATCGAATTCTCATTCTTCTATCTCTTTGTCTTTTTGCCTCCTTCTCTTTCTTTTCTTCAATTTCTTTAGGGGTCATTACCTTCCTATCTTTCCTCTTATTCTGACATTGTGATCCCATGAATAAAATTTTTGAAGTATGTACAAATGAATTTCATAAACTTAAAATTCTTCCTTCTTTATTCCTCCTTCAAACAAGTAGCAATTGAACAAAATTCCTCTTCCTCCTTCAAACAAGTAGCAATTTGAGAAAAATTCCTCTTCCACCTTCAAACAAGTAAAAATTAAAAAAACTCCTCCTCCTCCTCCAAAAAAGTAGCAATTGAACAAAATTTCTCTTCCTCCTTCAAACAAGGAGCAATCAAGAACAAAATTCCTCTTCCTCCTTCAAACAAGTAACAATTGAACAAAATTCCTCTTCCTCCTTCAAACAAGTAGCAATTTAACAAAATTCCTCTCTAACAATGTCCCAATGATGCCTCCTTTCAAAATTGAAAAAAAATCCCAAGTTGAAGAGCCTCTACAAGACAAAAGTTGATAAAAAAAAAAGGGAGTATATCGATGTCGACCATATAGAGCAATTTGTAGAACTGAAATGTACTTGTCTGGCAGTAAAATTAAAAAAACAATCAAAAATAACTCAAGATTCCATTTAATAAATAGGATCCCGCTCTATAAATTGGGATCTCGTAATAAACAGGATTTCATTTATTAAATGGGATCTTGATCCCGTTTCAACAATTGAATAGGAAAACGGGATCCTATTTATTAAGCATGGTCTCATTTGTAAACATAATGGGATCATGTTTAGTAAATGGGATCCCATTTTTTGAAATTTGAAATGCAGGCCAAGTTTTTGCTTTGTTAACAGGTTCGGGAAAAGGTTTGGGGACCCGAACCTAGGCCTTGGACCTGGTTTGACCTACAAGTTGAAGGTCTTAGCAATGTCACAAGAAAATAGTGACTTTGGGCATATGTCTAAAGATAGTTTTTACAACAAAAAAATGACGAAATTAAAACCCATTATAGATGAGACAATGTAGATATCCAAATATGTAATTTTTTTATAATCGGATTAATTTTTTTATTTTTCAATTAATTTCTAATGAAATGGGTCCATAAACTTGAATTATCAAGGTTTTTTAGTATTTTAATAACTTTTTATTAACATAATTTTTTGAAAAATAAAATGTACAAAAGCATACTTCAGACAATTCTTTTCAATTTAAAAAAATCAAAAAATGATAATTTTAGGTCATCTTATGCGTGATGTACATGACGATTTTTCAAAACACCAAATATGGCCAGTAAAAAATTAACAAAAAAAATATTCAATAAAAAATTACAAAAAAATATGGAAAGCATGCTTCAGAGAGTTACAAATCTTTTCCCAAAAGAATTTAGAAAAATATGATTATTTAGGTCAAAATATGGATGGCGTACACGTGCATGGTATCATAAAAAAAGTGACTTTTAAACAGTGGTTTTTAGAAACACCTATTGAAAATCAATTTGTATCAACTGGGTATTGAAATAAATTACATATTTGGAAACTAGACTCCGAGTACTACATTTTATGATGAGTGACCTTCTCCAAGATTCCATCTCTAAGTGCTTCAACTTTTTTAAGTTCAAATGTGTCAAATTCTGAAAATCAAGGAAAACACTTCCACTAAATGGCCAAAAAGTGGACTCAACTTCTTGCCAGCACCCAACGCCAAATTTTGATGTTTTGATTGTTATTTTCATTTTTGTGACTAGAGGATAAAATATCCCTACTAAAATATGTTTCTTGTCCCATCTCAATATCAAAGCCAATCTTTTGGTCTCCCAGTGGTATACCATTTCAAAGTCCCATGAACTTAGCTATATCTTCATCATTTTGGAGAATGTCCACAACATATGGTTGATGTTCCTAATCCTAATCAATTAATTGTGGGTGAACAAGTTGGATTTCATGTGTTTGGGATATAGGATTAAAGGAAATGTTGGTAAGGGTATCTATGCAAGTGTCTCCAAATAGGTCTATGATGTATAGATCGTCATCCATGGGATCATAGATATCCAATGTCTCAAACACGATAGAAGAAGAACCTTCCTCACAAGAGGCCTTTTCAACATTAGGAGTAATAGTATCTAACAAACCATAGCCTAGTCCTTGATTTTTCTTGTATTTTTTCATGATAATAGGCTCTCTCATAACTTGTTCATTCAAACCAAGGCCACCTTTTCTAGTTAATCCCATACCTTTAGCAAGTCGATAACCTTTACTATCTAGATGTATAGGGATTGGGGGTAGTTGTGTTTCTTCCTCTTCTTCTTCTTTGTAGAGCCATGTAGAGAGATATTCTTCAAATACCTCTTCATCTTTCATGTCTCCCCATTTAGTGAGCACTATAGGTTTGAATTTAATAGTGACGAGTTTAGCTTTGTTGATTTCCTTCGGTCCTCCATAGGTTTTTGGTGATGGAGGAAGCTTTCTAATGCAAAAAGATTGATTAAAGTGATAGTCTTTGCAACCATTATCAAGTACCTAGATCTTGAGATCAGACTGAGGTGGTTTGGATGATGAATATAGAGTGGAGGATGATGGATCAATGTAGGAAAATGAATGGAAAGATATATCATTAATGGGAACTTGGAATATTTTATTGTATTGTTCTTCTAAGCTCTTACAGTAGTGAAAGGGTTATGGATCAACATATATTGTAACTTCCTTGTCATTATAAGGAAATTTTAGGCATTGATAGAATGTACAGGGGACATCTTGCATAGCGTGGATCCAAGGGTATCCCAAGAGAAGGTTATAAGGTAGTTCAAGATCTAGTACTTGACAGGTTGTTTCTGCTATTTTCGGTCCCACCTAAATAGGAAGTCTAATGGTACCTTCAGAATTTATCTCATTTCATCATAAGATCTTATAGTGATTCTTTTTATTTTCTCAATAACGTCATCAAAACATCCCAGTTGTTTCACCAAATTCAAGGTACAAATGTTTAAGCCTGCACCACCATCTATCAAAAGTCTTTTTATTTTGTGCTTGTGTACATAAACTTCAAGATATAAGGCTTGGTTATGGAATGATTTTTTAGTAAGGTCTCTTTTAGAAAAGACAAGGTGATGTGTAGAGGAAATGTGCCCAACCATAGCCTAAAATTGATCTATGCTAATATCATTAGGTATGGAAGACTTAAGGAGAGCTTTCTCCAAAGTCTCTTTATGTGTGGGGGATAGCTTGAGAGGCTCAAGGATATAGATTTGGCCTAGATTTTTCTTTAATTGATCAACAAGATTATAGTCATTTGAAGGTTTGATGGAAACTTTTGATTGAAGTGAGGCTCCTTGGAAGGTAACTTTCCCTCTTCCTATAGTAACATTACACTTAGGATTCTTACCAACTCTTGTTACAACATGAATAGTGTTATTAGTGTCATAGGTGTAAGCAACTTTTTGGTAATCATGTCATCTACCTTTGTTTTTCCCCTTAGAATTTTCTGGGATTGGAGCCTTGTAAATGCCCATGCCATTACTTCCAAAGGTTTCAGAATGGTTTTCGATATCAACTTCTCCTTTTTCAATTGAGTCTTGGATGAGATTCTTCACTTTCATGCAATTGTTTGTCTTATGACCCTTGATTTGGTAGAATTCATATTGATCATTCTAATTGTACAAAATGGGTTTAAATTATGGCTCTTCATAATTAGTTTGATTTGGAAGTTTGATGATATTTTATTGAAGCAGCTTTCACATAACCACCTCAAGAGTTTCTCCCAATGGAGTGTACTTTCTTCTCGTTTGGTTATTTTGTCACAATGGTCAAGTCTTTGAGGGTTTTGGGTTTGATTTGTTTGTTGATTGTTCTGAGGATAGGTAAGTTGATTGTTTTGAGGATAATTCATTTGATTGGCTTGAGCATTTTTTTAGGGATTGTTAGGAGGTGGTTGTATGTTTCAAACAAACTTAGCGTCAACCACTCCATCATTTGTGATAATTTTTTTCTTTGCCCAAATGCGAGGTTTATCGTTTAAGCCAAATGCTTGATCTTTGTTGTTGTAAAGTTTGATGACACCTTTCACAATGAGATCTCTTTCAAGAACTAAACCTTTCTTAATGATCTCTTCAAAGGTATTAGGGCATAGCATAGTTAATTGATAGCTTATGTCAGTTTGAAGATTTGTGATAAAGATGTCAACAATTTTTTTTCTCAGGAACAGGTCATTTGTGTTTACTCGCTTTATGTCTCCATCTTTGCAATTAAGAGGAAAATGACTCCCCTTGGTTTTTTTTTTCTTCTACAAATCAGGAACTATAACATCTTATTCAATATTATATGAAAAGTGATTGGTAAATTTCTCAGATAGCTCATCAAAAGTTTTAACTCTAGGTGGTAGATGAGAGAACCATTCAATAGCTACAGCTCCTAGACTTCTTGGGAAAAGTCTCAATAAATACTTCATTATTAGCAACCTTCATGCAAGATACTGAAAAACTCTCGCACATGTTCAATCGGTTCCCCTCTTCCTTTATATTTATCAAATTTTGGAATTTAAAATTTGTTTGGAAAGGGGATCATTGATATGTTGCAATTAAATGGATATGGACATATGTCTTGTAATGCATAGCTCTTCTTAGGTTTCCCAAAGTTGTATATCTAATATCCTTTGACTAAGGTTTTGAATTTGCAAGGTTATATCATTACTAGGTGTGTTCATTTGAGGACTAATCATGTTGTAGCCTTGTTGTCCCATATATGACGGGTTTCACATGTAAATAGGAAGGGTTACTTGTTGTGTGTTATATGTATATTGTTGTTGAGAAACACCTTTTTGTTGAGGGACACCTTTTTTGTTGAGGAACACCTTATTTTTGAGCTACACCTTGTTGTTGGGGAACACCTTGTTGTTGAGGAACACCTTGTTGTTGAGGAACACATTGTTTTTGAGGAACACCTTGTTTTTGAGGAATACCTTGTTGTTGAGGGACACCTTGTTGTTGAGGAATACCTTGTTATTGAGGGACACCTTGTTGTTGAGTAATACCTTATTTTTTAGGGACACCTTGTTATTGAGAGACACCTTGTTGTTGAGTAATACCTTGTTTTTGAGGGACACCTTGTTATTGAGGGAATCCTTGTTTCTCAGGGACACCTTATTTTTATAACCCTTGTTGATATTGTGCATTGTATGAAGGTTCATAGTATGAGGTTTTTTTTGTATGTGTTGTGTTTGTGTTTAATCTTGAGTATTTGTTTGATACACATTTTGATTTTGAGGGTTATGATTATATGTTGTTTGATGAAGAGGAGGTTGTTGTGTATGAGGGGTTGGATTATTTTGATTAGGTATAGTATAAATGGGTGATTCCATGTGTTGTGAATGTGGAGGAATGTTGTTACGAAGTTATGCTTGAGAGTTGGGTTGTTGGTTTGATGTTTGATATTGTGGTGGTCTAGGTGGAAGATTACCCATATTTTGTATGTGAGCATTTTGTCCTTGTAAGGATGCCTCATATATGTTCTTTGATTCATTAGGCCTTCATGTATTTCTTGACGCATCAAATGTTACAAGTGATGTAGAGAATGGATTGGTCAATTGTTGGGGCATGTTTTGATCTGCCATACTGCTTGGATTCCCTTGACCCTGTTGAGCAACCAATGCTTGTTCTACTTGAGATGGATGTCTATATAGTGGATTGTCAACATGCTATCCATAAGGTTATTCATTGATTGGTGCTTTTGACTTGGAAAAGATAGATGGTATCTTTGGATCTACCACTAGTTTTAGGATTTGTATCACAACCATATCACCACCCTTTCCAATGAGATTTGGATCTTTGAGAGCTTCCACATTAAATTCCATGGGTAACTTGGCACCATGTTGTGCAAGTTTTAGGAAGTTTTTTTTTAGGATTTGTTCCAAGTACTCTATCTATTATATTTTACATTTTAGGGTCTTGGAAGTATTCTAAAATATCATCTTCAATAATTTCCACATCACTATCATTGTCTTCTATGATCATATCTCGAGGATTAGGGGGTTTTTTGTTCTCAAGAAATGATTCATTGATTTTGAAGATGAAGGTTGGTATCATGTTGTGATGGTTTGAGATCAAGTGGTTGTAGAGCACTAAACATTGGTGGTTGTGAGGTCATGTTGGTGTTTGTTTGAGGGGTTGAGAAAACCAGAGTTGCATTAGGATCATAACCTCATGGTGTAGGAATTGAAGTTTCCACATTGGTGGTGGTAGGTCCACTAGAGCTACTTGTATTAGCTACCATATTCTTTAAATGTTGAGACCTAGTAGTTTTCATAAACATGCACACTAGACCGTATAGAACTAAAGATTGCAAGTTTTTGGATTTTTTTATTCTTAAGAATGATGCTATGTTTTTGATACTCAACCCTATGATGAAGGTGTGAGTAGATTTTTTTGGATGTTTAGAGATGATACTATTCTATAGACACAAGGATAGACAAGATTTGATTGATTTTTGCTAAGTCTCAAAAGATGTTGATAAAGGATATGTTGATTTCTCTACTTGAACTAGGCTTGTGAGTGCAAGTAAGGGATGATGATAGTAATCTAGAAACTTAGGGAGAGGATAATGTCCACTAAATGTGAAAAGACAACAAGATGATAAGATGGCTTGATAAAGACTATAGAAAAATGATGAGTTTTGATATGTTTTTGTTTGATGTGTGTCTAAAGGTTGGTTTGATGTTTGATCTATGATGATGATGCAAAGGATGGTCTAAAAGACTAGTGATGTCTAAGGATGTTGATAAAGTCTTATGTGTATTTGATTTGATATTTTTTTCCAAGAGGTATATGTTGATAAATCCTAGGTATGTTGTGACAGACATTCTAACAACTGAGCAAGATATTGTGATAATGTTTGAGACCATTTTTTATAAATCTGAGCTAAGTAGAAATACAAAAGCAGTGGCTATTTTAGAAAAATGCAACAAAATTTGATACAATAGTGAAATTTTACAAAGGTAGTAGTGACAGTAATGACAAGAGGAACTCTATTTAGACACTATGACTGGAAAATGAGTAAAATAAGAAATAGCGACCAGTTGCACAATAACGACTAGATGTAATACAATGGTGACCAAATGTTGAGGAAAGCGCGAGAAAATGCTAAACAATAGTAACTATATTTTGAGACAAACACAGTAGGATGCAGAACAAAGACCCATTTTTTTGACAAGTGTGACTTTGTTTCCTAATTTCCAGTTTGATGATAGTTTTGACAATTTTGCAAGTTGAAATTTTAGGTCTTATGTTTAAGGTGATTTGTTTGAAAAAGAAAGTGATACGCACAACAGAAAAAGTATGTAATAACTGACTCAATAGGTAAGGGGGATATTTTGCAAGCTTTATTCCATAAAGCTTACTAAAGCAATATTTTATAAACACATTCATATTTAGTCAAGTGGGTACATCTCTTGAATTGGGTCCGCATAATAAAATACCTTGCTTGAATGGATGACTAGAGTATGCACATGTACATGATACACCTCTTACCTTGAAAGGAAAAAATCTCTAATCAAGGTGTTTATCACCTCAACAAGCAATCAATACATGACGAATATCTTCACGGCATGACCAGTTGCCCCATTGCACCTTCTCAAGAATTTTTTTAGAAAGACTTGGCTTGGATTCTAAGTAAAACAGTTTCTAATGACTCAGTAAACACCAGAGGTATAATTCAACCATGAGAAACTAAAGTCTCTAATCGACTGGCATGTGTTCTATACACCCACATCAAAATCAACACGCAAGGTATAACATCCCTAGATAGGTGCTACTTACTTTCATTTTCGCACTCTTTAATATAGCTCACTTGAACATGTGCTTTGAGGTTGCCTTGAGTTCTCCATTGTGATGTGTCTCAAGGTAGGCCCCTCTATTAAAAAAAGGAAGGCTTAGTGTCTTGATATTTCTCTTCACCCAGGATCATCGAATGATGCAAGGGGAGAGGATACCTATAAAAGACACCTTTGGGGACTCAAAAATATGAAGCCCAAGATGTTTTTCATCACCCAGGATCATCAAATGACACAAGAGGATAGGATGCACATCCAAATTTCCAAGCATGGAAGGCACTTCAAAGAAATTCGTCTTTTAAGCACCGAAGTAAATATTTTATATTCTACCCAAAGATAAAAAAATAATACTTTAAATGAAATGATTCTTTGATAAGGGGTTGCAAGCAAAGTGTTAGTAGTTTGGATATATTTTTTCTTCAACCGTTCGTCCTACAAAACCAATGGATTATAATTTTATAATGATTTTTCACCTTATACAAGCTACATTATTAGGTTAGATCAAAAACAATAATCAAAATAACAACTAGGTTAGGGTTAGGATTTAAAAACCAAAATCCAAAAGTTTGAAAGAGAAACAGTAATTTATAGCGACTAGATTTTGAGATAGTAGCAGCTCTATTCTAATACAATAGCAGCCCTATTCTAAGACGACAACAGCCCGTTTATACAATAGTGAACTTCTTCAGATAAAATAGTGACCTTTTCTGAGATGGTTGTGTCAATATTCTAGACAAGAGCGACCCTGTTAACGATAATGACTTCTATAAAATATGACCTCACTCCAAAAACCTACAACTTATTAAAAAACTTGATAAAAATGTCAGATCATGGATGGGGGTCCCACCAAGCATGTCATTTAATGTAAGGGGTAAAAGTGTAATGAATTATTAATAATGAACCCACATACAAATGAGATATGAATGCAAACAAGATATGAATTCAAAAAAGGTTAATCAAATCAAAGACACAATTGAATCCAAAAACAAGAACAATATTACCATCCCATTTTTGAGTAAATTGTGTTGGTTGAATTATCGGATTGCTTCAACATAAAAGCCTCCATTATAGCTTGCAAAAGCTTGATATGTGATGACCTAGGTGCTATGATAAATGCTCACAATTATTAAATGCTCAAATAGACATGACTTAGCTATGAAAATTCTAGGTAATGAACGTGAAGGATGAAGGGTTATTTTATAGATTTTAGGAAATTAGATCAATGATATGGATTAAGAGGTGTTGATTTAAGATCAAAGGTTGAGAATAAATGAGAGGAATTGATTGCCTAGTTAATTGACTACAACTGGTTCTAGGATTCTAGTTAAATGGATGCATGAGATATTGATTGAAGCGTTAAGTCAATTGATTGATTAGAAGAGTGGTCAATCAATATTAGTTGACTGAGAGAGAGTGTCAGTTAATATTTGAAGAAATAATGCATGATATAATTAATTAATTATTAGAGGAACGTGCAAGATAAGATTGATTAATAAATAAAATATTTATTTATTAATGGATGATTTTTTAGCTAAGTTAAGTCAAGATATTTTGAGGGAAATTAGGATAATTAAATAATTAAAGATAGTTATTTAATTGATACATGATGGTAAGTGATTTAATTAAATAATTTAAAGATAATTATTTAATATTAGAAGAAGGTTCGGTATTTAATTAAATAATTAATTGATAACTATTTAATTAAATAATTAATTGATAGCTATTTAATTAAAAGAGAAGAATAAGTTAAGCTAGTGACAAAATTAAATAATTAATGTTTATTTAATTAATCGGGAGGAATGGGGAGATTAGTGGTAAAATAGTGAATTAATTAAACAATTCAAGATTATTTAACTAATAGAGGGAAATGATGAAAATGATGTTAAAAGGAGACTAATGATGCTAAATACAATAATAGTAATGAAGATGATGTCAATGATGGAAAAATGCAGTTTCGGGGTGTGTGATATGTGTTAGGCATTTTTACATGTCTACAGATATTAAATAAAAAAATATTTTGAACCTATGTTGCCTCAAAAAATGTGTTATAGTTATAAACATTTCCTCAACTATCATTTCTTTATAAGTATAAAAGAGTGATTAAATTCTTTTAACCATATAATATACTCATTCAATCATTATAAAATGAAAAAAAATACAAGTAAATAATATATGATTTTAAGGAATATATTTATAAGAGAGAGAGTGAGTGTAAAAAAGAGAAACTATTCATTTAATCTTTATACAATTAAAACAAGTGTCATGTAGTGGCTAGTACTTGTCTTTATAGTATTGTAATTATTATTTTTTAGATTTAAAAATAAATAAATGTAAGTTTTGTTAATTATAGTGTTTTAGTATTGTTAATTAGTTCTTTGCATGACCTAACCCTAACCCTAAGTCACACCCTAACCTTAACCCTAACCCTAACCCTAACCCTAACAATAAAATATAGACCATTATCCTAATCATAGTTCTATCTCTAACCCTAACTATAGTCATAACACTATCCATAACTATGGTTGTAACCCTAACCCTAACAATAAAGAATTGTAGAGTGGTATTACAAAAAAAATCTATGAATTAATATTGGAAATAATATTTGAAATAAATATATCTTCAAAGAGATGGCGTAAGGGGGCAAAGGGTGCGAATTTGTAGAAGGTTGCAGAAGCAGTGGTAGGGATTTGGTAGAATCAGATGGACGTTGCAAGGAGGTGGTTGTTGGGCAATTTTCATGGGTAAAGACATCGGAGCAAGAGGTCCCATTTAAGGTATTGTAGGAGTACGCCTTCAAAGAAGCTTGGAAAAAAATTCAAACCAACCTGGTAACAACTTTTGGGGCAAAGGAAATTGGAATGGGAGGCATTGGAATAAGGGTAATAGGTGTAATTCAACTTGGAAAAGAAACTAGCATCAAAAGGATCGGACCTCGGTTGGTTACCCGTTTGATGCTCACTTCAAGAAGAAGCCTAATTTAGTGGAGATTCGTGTGATCACCAAGAGAATAATCAAGATACTCCTCTAGTTGGCCGCTCTCATGGGCCTAGTCAAGGAAATAGAAAATCGATGATGTTGAGTTCAAATTTACTACGGCCCTCAATCATGATTTTGGAGCATCAGGGCCTGGTAGCTAGGTGGTATGGGAGAAACCTTAATTGGGATAGTTTGATCTGATGGTGGCATGGTCGTTGGGGGGAAGACATAAATTTTAAGGCTCTTCTAAATGGATTTTTTGTGGTTGTGTTCCCTACCCAAGAGATCAGAGATCAAATAATGAGCGAGATCTGGCTGATGGAAGAACACGGTTTCTACATTCACAAATGGGAAGTGGGATTCAAATCCATTACAACACAAAATAGAATGGATATAGGATTGGTATAAGCTACCTAATTTACCCTTGTAGTTTTGGCAGCCAGATACTTTGGAAGCAATTGGAAATCATTCGAGTAGATATGTTTGTTCAAAAGAATGGATCAATGAAGATGGCATCAACTCACATAAGAATCTTTGTTGAGTGCAAACCAAATAGCCCCTACTAAAAATAAATTGAGATCATTACGAACTGGGGTACTCTACGCCAACCTCTAGTTTTTTATCCTCATTTGGAAAATATTCTTTTGGATTCTATTGTGTGGCACTCCATGGATAATGTTGTTGAACCAAAAGTAAAGAATGTCAGAGCTTTGGCCCCAGATCTAGATAAAGACTCAATCTTGGGGCCTGATCAAATGGTGTAGGTTGGCTTTGAATCCTTGCACCCTCCTTTTAATTGTGCAGTTAACACAAGCCCTGGTGATCAAGGTGGACCCTCAGTGGAAATTAATAAAGCCCTAGATACCAAGTTGACTAAATTCATGATTGGCAACAATATTCAGTTGGATGCCCTAAATTCACTAGTGGAGGCCATGAAAGAACTGGTGGAATTAGCACAAGAGGCAAAAGAGGTTTCATTAGGGGAAATTAGGGAGGAGGCAAACAATGATGAAGTGTGGGAAGATAGCACAGATATGGAAGATGTGGAGATGTTGGATGAGGATTAGGATGAGACCCCTTTTTTGTGTGGTCAAGAAAAATTAGGTATCCAACAAAAGGATAATGTGAGGCTATCCCTAGATTGTGGGGAAACAAAGAGGCATGGTAGAATTCCTAATTCAAAAAAGCTTAAATTATATGGTGAAGCTTGCGGTCAGAAAAAGATCATTGAAATGTTGAAAGTAGGGAAGGGTGACCCCCTTCTTAAAGAAACATGAAAATATTAACCTGGAATGTTAGGGGAATAAACACCGCTAACAGAAAATGCCTGATAAAACATCAATTGATGGTGTCTCAGGCTAACATTTGTCTTCTTCAAGAAACCAAGATTTGCCAAGAAGAATTCAATAACTTTTCTAAAGGGTTGAGAGCATGGAAGTTGATGTCAGTTTTCTTCAAAGGATGGGTTGGGGGCCTCATCACTCTTTCACGCCCTCAAAGGGTGTCAATTGAAAAGATATCTTCAAACAAAAGATGGTTGTCCTGCAAGGTGAAAAGCTACTCCTCAAATCTGTTTTTTCTTTCTAGTCAATGTTTATGGCCCTAATACTTGCACTCAAAAGAAGGAGATTTGGAAGGAATTGGATTATGTCTGCAATAACTCAAACGTTGAGTTCATCATTTTGGGTGGGGACTTCAATGTGATATTGCACAGGGAATACTTGAAGTAGGGTGGTGTTGGAAGGAAGCTTAAATCCCAAATAGATTTTGAATTGTTCACAAAGAGGAATCTACTAATCGATATCCTGACTATCAATTAGCACTTTACCTGGATAAATAGGTGACTGGGCTTTTGTATTATCACTAAAAAATTGGATAGATTTCTCTTTAAAGGTGATATAGGTGTGTTCCCCTTCTCTTTGGAAATTAAAATTATTTCTCTCCTTGCCTCTGACCATCTCCTAGTTCTTCTTGATATTGCAAGTGAAAAGAGCCTGATAAGGTGCCCATTCAAATTTGAGTGTATGTGTTTTAAGGATCCGGACTTCCTAGATCTTGTCAAGTAATGGTGGAACGAATATATTACAAACAACTCAAAAATGTTTATTCTGGTATCAAAGTTGAAGATGGCTAAGCAGCAGCTGAAAGCTTGGAACAGAGCATTTCAAAAACATCTTTAAGGAAAAAAATAAAATTGAAGAGGAGCTTGGGGTTTTGAATGAGGAAATTTGTGATATGGGCATGGACTATACGATGTATCTAAAAGAAAAAGAGCTTTTAAAAAACTTGGAAGACATTCTGTCGAAGGAAGAAATATTCTACAAAGGAAAAAATCTTAGGAAGTATGGCTAAGCGCAGGCAATAACAATACAATTTTTTTATAATTCCACCAAATCCAGAAGGGAGGTGAATAGGATATCTTTGATCAAGACGAGGGATGGCAGAACTTTGAAAAAAATGAAAGATATCTCTATGGTCACAGTGGAATTTTTTCACAATCTTCTTAATGATGGATAGTTCTTAATTGGAAGCCCAGATTTGCATCCTAGCTGGCATCCCCAAGTTGATCTTGGAGACTCAAAATGATATGCTTAGGGCGGAACTCACAGAAGGATAGATTAAATAGGCTTTGTTTCAACTACATCCTGAGAAGGCCCCTGGCCTGGATGGGTTTCCAACTGCTTTTTCTCAACACTATTGGGAGATCGTTCGGAAAGATGTGGTGACAGCTTTAGAAGATTCTAGGGCATTAGGTAAGGCTCTGAAAGAAATCAATAACACTTGTATCACCCTGTAATGATGGAAAAAGTACCCCCTAACATGGCCTTGATTTAGTCTTGCAATGTGTCTAACATATTCACATTAGGTCTTGGGCCCTTGTGGACTAAATGAGCTTATTGATGCCTTATTTGGAGTGTTGTAAAGTGTTGTAACACACTTTCACACTTTTCTATGGTTTTATTAAATAATTGGGCTTCTTTATGCTTTGATTGGCCTTATTTTATAGCCACAAGCCTCATTTAATGCATCTTTTCGAGGATGATCCTAACATAAATCAACATCCAATCATAATTCAGGTGTTTTCAGGTTGTGTGGCCTATATTTGATGGTCTAGGACTCATTCGCCACCTTGGACGTATGGGTCCCACCTAGTGTTTTGGGTCTCAATCTTGGTTTTACACCTTTCTAAGAATTTTTGTATTTGGTCCCAGAAATTATGCTTAATGGGACTCATACGGCACCTTGGGTGTATCAGTCTTGTGTGGCCAAAAATCAAAATTAATTCAAATTCTTGGCAAGAGTTTATCCTCCTAAATTTGATGGTGGCTTGTAGTGTTGTAATTTTAGGGATTTTTTCATAACCAAGTATAAATATAAGTTTCTTTCACTCATTTTATCCTAACAAGAAATCAAGTGACCTAGCAAGTTGAATGAGCATCCTTCTAGCAAGTTTGAGTTCATAAGAGCATTCAAGTGTTTGCAAGACAATTCAAGAGCATTCAAGGGCAGATTATCAAGCATTTTAGAGCACTATTCAAGCATCAAGCATCATGTCAAAGTCTTCATAAATCATGTTTGTTTTCAAGCTAACAATTATGATGTAGGATTTTATGATTCAAGCTAGCATTTCACTCAAGATCTATCACATTCAAGCGAGATTCAAGATCTACATCCATTGGAGCCATCTCATACATGTTTGCAGCCTCTTATTGCTAGGGTTTGTGTGTGATTTGCAAGTTTAGATTGAAGGCACATTGAAGAGCAAGTTTGGAGAAAATTGTCAAAGTGTCAAAAGTTGTCAAATTTGCCACCTTGCATTGGAGATACTTAGAAGACTTCTATAGGTTGCAAAACAAGGTTTCGGATCTAAAAATCAATCAAAAAGGATAGAGCATACATTAAAGAGCGGATTCAGACTTTGAAGCCTCAAAAAACCCTAACTAGACCGATACACCAGTTCTGGCGTATGAGTCCCAGTTTAGGTCATTTTACAAGATTTTTGTAGATTCATATACCTTTCTCTAGAAACCTGATCCTATACAGAAACCCTAATCCAAGATTGATTTACCCAGACTGGCGTATGAGTCCTAGTAGGTCAAAATTCTAGGATTTTTAGTATTTCAAAGCTCATTCAAGTCTACTTCAGGTTTCCATGCACACACATTTCATCTCTCAACTTATTGTTTTGTTTTTCATACATTTATAAGTCATAAATAGTGAAAGATTGCATCATATTAGGGTTAAACATAACATCTTGCATTGCATTTATATTTCCAAGTCTTAACTTGGTGGTGAACCCCTCATTAGTTTAGAATCAACCCATAGGATAGCCCTATTGCAAGATCTCTAGGGTTATCATTGAATGAAATAATTGGAAAGTGGGTGTGCTCTATGTCCTAAACCATACAAAATAACCTATCCCATTTTTTTCCATTTCGTACCATAATACCTAAGAAGGAGAAGCCAGTTAAATTGGAAGAATTTTCCCCATTGCTCTGTGTAACACCATCTATAAGAATTTAGCAAAGGCTATGGCTAACAGAATCAAGAAGCTCCTCCCCAACATCATTTCAAAAGAACAGAAGGGCTTTGCCCCTAGTAGATTGATCTTAGACGAGATAATTATAGCACAAGAAGCCATGCATTGAATCACAAAAACTATGAAACACTCGATGTTGATGAAACTAGACATTAAGAAGGCTTACGACAAGGTAAACTAATGGTTCCTGTTGAAGGTATTCGTGGCCTTTGGGTTTCACAAAGGGTGGATCAACTAGATTTTTAATTGGCTAGCATGCCCAAGATATTTGGTTTTGATCAATGGAACTCCTAAAGGATTCTTTGAGGCATCGAGAGGGCTTAGGCAGGGGGAACCCTTGTCCCCCTTCCTTTTCATCATTATGGTGAAACCTTTTGGCAAATTGGTTAATAAGGTTGTGGAACTTGGAAGAATCAAGGGTATCCAAATTACGAGTAGAATACCATCCATCACACATCAACAATTTACCAATGACACCATGTTATTTGGTGTGGCAAAAATATCATAAGCAAGATTTTTCAAATGACTCCTAGTTGAATACACAGTTGCTTCAGGGTAGGAGGTAAGCACTGATAAATCTGAAATCTTTTTCTTCTTTGTTAGTCCTCCAATTGAGAATCAGATAATGAGAATATTAAAGTTCAAAAAGGTAAATTTTCATGTAAATACTTTGGGCTTCCCTTGGCTTCGGGGGTTTGGCGTGGCAACCTCTGGGACCCACTAGTGTCAAAAATAGAAAACCATTTTTCCTCGTGGAAAGGAAAGTGGTTCTCATGGGTCAGGCGTTTGACTATGATTAAGGTACTAATCGTTGCTCTACCCATTTACATGATTTCATGCCTACCTTTTCCTACTAGAACAAGCAACCAAATCAATCAGTGCATAAAGAATTTCTTTTGGAGAGGTAACATAGATCAAAGAAAATTTTCTTTAATTAAGTGGGAGGAAGTCTGCAAATCGAAGGAAGCAGATGGAGTAGGTCTTAAGAGAGTCTCTCTACATAATAAGGTGCTAGGGACCAAGCTAGTTTGGTGGATCTATATGCAAACCCGAATCTCAAATGGGTTAGGTTGTTGAAATTCAAATATATTTAGGGGAGGGGGACACCAACATCCTCTCTACCATGTCACTTCCAAAAGGGTCAAGAATTTGGAATTTTTTGTGCAACAGTAGGGAGCTCATCACTGATCTTCTCTCCTGGGACATTCGTGATGGTAGATTGGCTTTGTTTTAGGATGATTCCTAGGGTGGTCATCCAAAACTATCTAATAATGTGGATCTTTCTTAAGTGATGGCTATTACAAAATAAGCATGGGGTAGCCATGTAAGAGATTATGTGATTGTCTCAAATATGAATGGCTACACATAATACAACTGGAAAGATTGAAAGGGTTCTAGGATTGAATGATGGGATGATCTCGATCTTTGAAGGTGTGCTAAGTACTCGACTACTATGCTTCAAAGAAGGAAGGGATGTGTTAAGATGGTCTGGTTCAGCTTCAAGCGGTTATAGCGCACGGGATGGATATAAAAATTTGATAAAACAATTTGAGTCCCCTTCATAATTTCCACGAGAATTGTTTTGGCATAGCAACTGCTTACCAAAGGCAGGGATCTTTGCCTGGATAGAAATTCAAGGTATATTTTTAACCGTAGAAAGATTTAGGAAAATGGGATATTACGGTCCATCTAGGTGTGTTCTGTGTAAGCAAGATGAAGAGAAGGGTGATCATCTCTTTTTGAATTGTCCCTTTGCTTCGAGATGTTAGAACTGGATGCATGCTAAATTGAACTGGTCTAATGCTCTTCCCCGAGAGATTTTGAGTTTGTTTAGAAGCTAGCCTACTCTCAACATAAATGCTCTATTTGTTGGATTGTGGAGAATGAGCCCATCTCTACTTATATGGGAAATTTGGAAGAAAGAAACTGTCTACTCTTCCAAAACTCAGAGTTGTCCTTTCCCTCCTTCATCAACAAGGTGGAGGCTAGTATTGTGGAAGTCACTAATTCCAAGTCTATTGCTTCGATTGGGTACAAGGAAAGTTTTATAGGGTGCGATGCTTTGATGAGAAAAAATTGGAATGGGATACAAGTGCCATTATTCACAGGCATTGGGGAGTAAAATTGAAAGAAATCAAAAAATATATAAAGTGGCAACCCCCTAACAAAGGTTGGTATCAGTTGAATTTCGACAGTGCTTCTAGAGGTAATCTTAGGCGCTTTGGTGTTGGTTGTATAGTCAGAGATTGGAATGGTAAGATCATTGTAAGACTAGTGTGACCATTGGCCATTGGAACTAATAATGTGGCAAAGCTAAATGCAACCTCCTTAGGGATAAAACTGCGTGCATATTTAAAAATATCAAAGATTGTCATGGAAGGGGATTCGGCAATAATAATCAATGCCCTCCAAACTGGCCACTTGATGAATTGGAAGGTAGAAGGGATTTTGGAAGACACCTTGAATATTTTGAAGTGTTTTGAATAGTATACTGTGAATCATATATATCGTGAAGGGAATTAGGAAGCGGATGACCTCTCAAATATTGGCGTTGATGGGTTATCAGTGAAAGAAATCTTTGATACAATGACAGAGGCTTGAAAATGTAATAGTGGGAGGAAGGGCAGGCAACTCTCCACAACAAGGATGTAGAGATTTTGTGGCAAGGGACTTGGTTGGCGCCACATCAAATTGCTATTCCTAGTTGGTGGGGGTTAAGCGATATCACTTTCGGGTCACGTGACATAATCCAGTAATCCAAGTATATAAGGTATTTGGGCTGGTCAATCTTTTCACACGTCTCTTTCTCATGTGTGAGGTTTTGGGTGTTGGCATAATTTCTTTCTTGGCCTCTGCAAACCTTTCTTACCATGATGATAAAAAGACTCACCCATATGATACAAGTACGTGGAGAGCTCGCGGGTATCAAGGCTTTATTTCTCACAAGTATAAACCAAATGTTAAATTTGGTTTAGTTTATAGAGGGATGGACACTCCTATTTAGTTGTGGAGCAATAAGCGCCAAATGGCCTTTAGGGGGTTGGTGACTTTGTTACGTATGAGTCACATCATCTGACACTTGGATTTTCTCACCCTCTAGTCATGAGATTCATTATGGGGAGGTACTTCATGGAGGGTAGTGAATGTTTCAGATTGGACTCAAGCATCTCTTCTAGAGTGTTGGCAGTGATTTTGGATGTCAGGGTCCCTAAGCACGAGGAAAAGATCATTATGCAGAGACTCTTCAAAAAGGACCTCCTGGTTGACTTGGACAAGGTTCTGGCTATGGCGAGAATTGGATTGGTTGCCCTTGCCCACACAACTTGGGCTTGGTATAGGAGTATGGAGCAACCGTCAACTATTACCCCTTTCTCAAGGACATTGAATGGATTGAGTTGCTCGAACACCGTAGGTTGGCTTCAGCTAGGGTGGAATTCTTGAAGAAGAAATTCAATCTTATGGCGACCCAAAATGTGACTTGGCACTATGAGTTCCAGGTTTTTGCTCAGCAAAATATTTGGTAAAATCTCTAGTGCAATTTCAATCGGTGTATCGGTCTATTTTGGCTATGAAATTATATGGTCAATTAAATGTCTGGTTGGCTTAGTAGTTAGATTTGGGTTTGAAGTTGTTGGGTCAACCCTGTGTGGTCTTTTGAAAAATCCAGTTTTAGTCTGGGTTGGGGGTTGGGTATAATGTAAGGACAGTTTTCGGTATGTTGATGGTAGCTAACCCTGCATGGTCATTTTGAATCTTATGGTAATGAACTAGTTAGGGTTTTGGGTTGTTGTTGGTTCAACTCTCATGCTCTTGGCATGCTCTGCATTGTAAAGTTTCCCAATATTAATACAAACTAATCTTACTTATCGAAAAATATTTGAAATAAAGATATTAGATGAATAAAATTTTGAAACTTTATATCTATTAATCATATTTTAGTGATTTTTATTAGTAATATTTTTATTTTTATTTATTTTTATTTTTCAATAGCTCTAACCATAGCTTTTACCTTATTCTTAATTCTAATCATAATCCTAATTATAATGCTTTTAGAATTAAAATAATTAATAATAATAGGATTAGAATTAGAATTTAATTAATAATAATAGGATTAGAATTATAATTTAATTAATAATTATAATAATTTTAGTTATTTTAATTTTAATTTTTAGTTGTATTTATGTATGATTTGAAGTTAATTAAATTTAAAAAATAAAAAAGTGACAATATTAAATAGTTTAAGATTTGATTTAAATTTATATTTTAATTGTGTAAAATCAAATCCCTAAAAAGATTATCTTTATATGCTAATTTATGGATGTTGTAATTTAAGTTTTATTTTATTATTTTAATAAGTAAAAAATGAATTTTTATTTTTTTAAATTGTTAAAAGAAAATAGTTTACCTTGTTTTCCTACAAATTTTCCCATAACACCCAAACTTTCAATAGGCTACATATAGTGTGAGATTTGAGCATGAAACAAGTCTCACACCTCCAAACCACTCTTGAGTCATCGAAAACAACTTTCATCTGTCGTTAAATGGTAAATCAGTTGATTCATCTCTCGTTAAATGGTAAAAGATAAATAAATATTCATTTGTCAATTTGAAGGGTAGCTTTCTTTTCCCACTTGCATTGCTTTAAGTTTTTAATCTTTATTCAAATATTCTAAAATCAGATAACATGTTTAAATCTTAATTCAAATATTTTAAAATCAAATAATATGTTTTAAATCTTAACTAGATGGCAACTTTCTTTTTCCACTTGCATTGTTTTAAATTTTAAGTCTTAATTCAAATATATTAAAATCAAATAATATGTTTTAATTTTAATTCAAATATTTTAAAATCATTTAATAAGTTTTAATTTTCATGCAAATATTTTCAAATTAGATAATATGTTTTAAATCTTAACTTGATGGAAACTTTCTTTTTCCACTTGGATTACTTTATGTTTTAAATCTTCATGGATTGCAGTGTCTTTTGTCAATTTGAAGGGAAACATTCTTTTCTCACATGCATTACTTTAAATTTTATATTTTTATTCAAATATTTTAAAATAATAATATGTTTTAAATCTTAACTTGATGACAACTTTCTTTTTCCATTTGCATTGCTTTAAATTTTAAATCTTATTTCAAATATATTAAAAACAAATAATATGTTTTGATTTCAATTCAAATATTTTAACCTCTATAATATGTTTTAATTTTAATTCAAATATTTTAAAATTAAATAATATGTTTTAAATCTTAATTTGATGGAAACTTTCTTTTTTCACTTTGCATTGCTTTATGTTTTAAATCTTCATGGAACTATACCAAAATCAAATAATTTCCTATTAATATAGCTAAATTGAAGAATAAATATACTTGCGTTTAGTAATTACTCTACAAAAGTACTCTTGGACACCAAAAAAATCATCCATAATATCAAAATTTCTATTAAATATTCTTTTTTGCATAGTAATATCAAATTTTCAACCTATTCTATTGTTTTATATTTTGTGTTGTAGGAGTTATTGTAGTTTTATATTAATGCTATATCTTCATTAAAATAAATGATAATGAAATATGGTACAAATTATAGGACCAAGTAGCACACTATGAAGAGCTTGTAGCTGATTATTATAAAAAATTGATTATTATTAAATAATTGAATTATATTATAGTAACATTTGTTTAATGAAAATGTATTGCTATGCTTAATTTTATTTAATAATTATATACTAACACTTGACCGGTCCATGATTCTTGGACAATATTGCTTGAGAGAAAATATTTCAATAACTCACATCTTTCTACAACTCTTTAATTTCTTTATTTATATCATTCTTTTGTTTCCTCGTAGAGGAATTGTACATAAAATATTTTGTATTCTTTTCCCATATGTCTGAAATTTCGAATTCTATCTACATGGCAATTAGTTTATCAATGGATTTCAAGTTTTGAGAACATGCAAGTCTTTTCTTTTGTGAATTAATAGGATAATTTTTAATAAAATAAATTCCACTTATTTAGAAATTGAGGTTTTGCACAAGTGGGTTATTATTTAATAAGTTTTAATTTTGATGAAAATATTTTAAAATCAGATAATATGTTTTAAATCTTAACTTGATGGAAACTTTATTTTTCCACTTGCATTACTTTATGTTTTAAATCTTCATGGATTGCAATGTCTTTTGTCAATTTGAAGGGCAACATTCTTTTCCCACTTGCATTGCTTTAAATTTTATATTTTTATTCAAATATTTTAAAATCAGATAATATGTTTAAATCTTAATTCAAATATGTTAAAATAGATATATGTTTTAAATCTTAACTTGATGACAAATTTCTTTTTCCATTTGCATTGCTTTAAATTTAAAATCTTAATTCAAATATATTAAAATCAAATAATATGTTTTAATTTTAATTCATAAATATGTGTGTGTGTGTGTGACTCAAGTATCCCCGTGACCTCCTACTAGCGGCACTTAGAGGCGAGCGGGAAGGCAAGACTAATCCCCGAGGAAATTTTAATTCAAATATTTTAAACTCAAATAATAAGTTTTAGTTTTATTTCAAATATTTTAAAATTAAATAATATGTTTTAAATCTTAATTTGATTGTAACTTTCTTTTTTAATTTGAATTTCTTTATGTTTTAAATCTTCATGGAACTATACCAAAATCAAATAATTTCCTATAAATATAGTTGAATTGAAGAATAAATATACTTGTATTCAGTAATTACTCTACAATGAATTGAAGAATACATATACTTGCATTCAGTAATTACTCTACAAAAGTACTCTTCGACACCACAAAATTCATCATGTGCAATTTGTATTTCTTTTCACAAAGTACATCTAATTGCTAATATTTTTTGGTATTAAATTTATTTACTGAATTATGGGATATATTATTTGTGAAACAAATTTATTGTTTGTAATTGTAAATGGGGGATTAGTGTCTTGAATTTTTTTAGATAAAACCTCATATTGTGAATGAATTTACCATTGATGTATCGAGTTTTTTATTTATGCAATTTTTAGGTTCTTTTTTGAAGTTGTGGATCATTGAGCTATATGTTATAATTCTTCAAACAAGCAATATTGCAAATTCTAGGAAAAATTTTAATCAAAAATTGTATAATCCTTCATAAGAAAAGATATCCTGAAGTGTGGACATTTTGTATGGTTGAGACACTGTTGTTAGTAATTTTGTCGAAGGTCTCATGCAAGCAATAAGGTTAAACTTCTCTACATATTTCAACACCAGTTCTGCTTAAGTACAGAGTATAGGGAAGAGAAAAGATAGGTTTAGTTAGAAATCCTTCCTAGAACATAAGACTGCTAGACTGTCTAGACTGTTGTCATAAGCAAAGAATTATTTATCTGGGTCTTTAGATGCTTCCTTATTTCTTAGTTACAATTTTAAATAAGTTTCCATTCTAATATCTAGATCGCAGAATGCTAAGATTTTTCCCTATACTTGGTAAACTTTTACCATGGGATCCTTCAAAATCATCAATTGTAATAAGAAAGTTGTGTTAGATTACCAAGGAGGTGTTGTGCAACTTTTCCTATCCTGATATTCCAGTGAATCTTGCAATCACCCATCAAGGCTTCCCATACACCAACATCAGGCCCTAGTGGTATTTTTTGAATTAAGTTGTATGCTTCGTTCAAACACTTTGCACGACCAAGAAGGTTAACATGAAATGTGTAATGCTCCATTGTAGCTGTAATGCTATAGTTTTGACTCATGCCCTCAAAGCATTACCTGCCTTCATACACTAGGCCTTCATTATTGTATGTGAATAGAATAGCAATCAAAGTAATACAATTGGGATCCACTTTTTCTTATTGCATTTGGTTAAAAAGGTTAAGGGCTTCTTTTCCAAACCCATTTTTTCCATACTCTGCAATAAGCATTGTCTAGGAAGTAACATCATTTTGAGATATTCTATCTAAAACATTATGTGAAATCTTAATTATTTCACAATTACTGTACATGTTTATATGAGCATAATAGATAAATAAAAAGAACTCAAATCCACTTCTGATTATGTATGAATGGAGTTCCTCACCCTTATGCAAAGCTCCTAAATCACCACATATAGGGAGCACATTTATCATAGTAAACTGATTTGGCTTCATAGCATTCTAATTCATTTGACGAAAGATTTCAAAAGCCTCCTTGGCATAACTATTTTGAGCACACCCATTAATCATGATTTCCCACGTGTAGGGCTTTGTCTCTAATGTGTCTAGTTGTTGTTACTATGACACTAGCACTGAAACAAGGGTTGAGTATTTTGTTAATTTTCTAGAAGTGTCCACTCTTCTACCTTATTACATAATAAATTAAACATAAGAAAATTAATTAAAGAAAGATGCATGCAATAGATATTAGAGTTGCAACAACAAAAAAATGCTTGTGTATTACATAAATGGCATACTCTCGAGGAAGATACATGGTTGTTTGTATTAGAGTAGCTATGCTTAGGCTTATGAAATATGATGATGCACATGTTTTGTGTAGACCCTTAATGTTGTCATTCATATCTGTGCCCATAATATTTTGCACACAAAAGCTTTTGTATTACTTTTTTACGAAGAATTGTGAATCATAGAAGCAGGTATAAGGTTGTGGTATGTGGGTTATTAATAATTTTATCTTTGTGGTCTTTGTTAGTCTAGAGTCTTGATGGTATGCCATTAAAAAATAGTTGATGTAAATCTAACAATTTAGTATAGTGCAACACTTAATGTGAAGAAAAGAGTGGGGATCCTATTTGGTACCAACAAAAAAAATTGTACCATATAAAGTGGATTCATGGACAACCAAATTTCCACAATTATAATTGTTATGAAAGTATCCTTCAATTTGATATTTAAGCAAATATACATTACCAAAATTTTGTACATTTTACAATCAATATTGTATATATTTCAAACTTGACTACAATACCATGCTTACTTATGTATCAATGACTTTATTCCATTCCATTATTTAACACTTATTACTAATTTCCTAATCCAACCACATTAAATTAGAATTTGCAACAAATGGCATCCATACAAACACATGCACAAACACATAATCTCTAACATATTTACATATAGTTTTCTATCGGTGTAATCCTTGAACCTCCTTTGGATGCAAGTACTAATTAATAACTAATTAACTCATAACAAGTATTAAAAATATAAAAAGATAACATTTGACCGTTTTGTTAAAAACTGTTTTTTTTTAATTGCTCCAAATAATCATTAAATATATTTTCATTTTCTTCTAAAAATATTTTTGCTTTATTACTCTATTCCTTTCACAAGTGATTTTAAAAAATTATATAAATAACAATATTAATAAAAATAATATCAACCATTCAATAAGCCTTACGTGTTTAACACATGTTTGAAAGAAAAAGTCGTGAATCTGATTCCTCCATCTGTTAAAACCACGTGCAATTTTTCGGGGGGCAAATTTCATCAACCGAAAATAACGCGATCAAAGTCACAATTGACACGACATCAATTGTAATAGCAAAAGAAAAGTTTAGAACTTTCTAGAATGGCGGACGAGAAGCCCGGACGGAGAAAATGCATGACCCAAACTAAATGTCAAAATATAATTTTAGTTGGGCACGCATCTACTTCCATTGATATGGAAAGCTCTGTTTAAATTGATGAGAGAGATTGAAATCTATGGCTTTCCTGTTTTGGTTGGTTGGTGCAACAAAGTTAGAAATATATGGAACACTAGGACAAGTCCTAGCTACCATGATTATGTGTAGCAATAAGTGTGAGTTCTTCACCAAATACTTAGGTGGCTTTGATGAAGATGAAGAAAACTTAGGTGGCATTGATGAAGATGATGAAAACTTAAGTGGCTTTGATGTTAGAATAATTTATTAGATATAAAAGTGTATTTTGTAAAATTTGTGGGAATATATGTGAAGTTTTCAATTTTAGATGGGCGCTCTAATTTA
Source organism: Sequoiadendron giganteum (assembly GCA_007115665.2). Lineage (NCBI taxonomy): Eukaryota > Viridiplantae > Streptophyta > Pinopsida > Cupressales > Cupressaceae > Sequoiadendron > Sequoiadendron giganteum. The sequence goes on along the minus strand of VCHN02000014.1, from coordinate 44,463,191 downwards.
TGTTTTGAGAAAGGATTTTGGTGGAGTTCTTTAATTTAGTCGATAGGTTATATATAGTGTGAGATTTGAGCTTCAAACAAGTCTCACACTTACAAACTATTGTTGAGTCATCGAAAAATAAGTTTTTACTATTGTTTAATGGTAAAAATCTTCAAAATATCAAGTGAAAGCCTAGAAAATCTCACTTATCACCTAAAACCCAAATAAATATTGATTTCTCAATTGGATGGCAATATTCTATTTCCATTTGCAATGTTTTTTGCTGATTCAATGGCATTATGACAACTTTTATTTTTCATTTGCATTGCTTTATGTTTAAATATGCATGCAAATATTTCAAAATCAGATAATACCTAATTTCTTTATTTTCTATGGACACATCATTGTACCTCCTAAAGTTGCAAGTGTTAGTTATAAAATTAAGGTATGCCTGTCTATTATTCACATTCATTTTAGTGTTAATATGTTATATCTAGATATATGCCTACAATTTGGGAAATTGATTTTCTTGTTGACTACTCTATATGACATGAATTTTGTTCAAAGTAATATAAATATATTTTATTTATCCACCAATACAATTTCAAATATAGAAAAAGTTTAGATCAATGGGTAATGGGTATAGATAAATTGATAGTTAGATAAACAAACACACAAAAAGATAGATAGATAAATAGATAGGATAAATTGTAATTGATGAGAGTTATCAAAAAAAATTATAATTATGTGCATAATGAAGTTGCTATACAAGTTGTTGAATAAAAATGTTGGAGCTTTTGTCTAGATAATCTAGATGTTCTTATATCAACAAGATTTGTAAGATATTTTTGTGCATCTACCAAAAACTTCGATCAAAAAGAACAAGTTATAAGAGACCATGGACATCTATCAAAATTCTTTGTAACAAAAGCTTCATAAGAGAAATTGGAATCTTATCTAGTTGACATTGATATCCCATGTAGAACAAAAAAATTGCACTACCATGATTTGTTTTGTAATTCACAACCTTACCAGATGAAAAATTAGTTATAGTGTTGGTTGTGGTCTTAGACTATGATTATACTATTCTCTTTGTTGGATACAATGTGATACCAAACTTTTCTTGTTCATGTAATATACGAACATTTATCCACGTGGGCATTATTTAAATAAGAAAATAAATATAAAAGCTTTGATATTTCAAAAAAGAAGAAAAGGTATAAAACCTTTAGTCAAATCGGTAAATTTGATTTTCATCCTTTTTACCATCATCTTAATAACTTTGCAGAGCTATATTAACATATTGAACACAACTTTCATTATAGTATGTGACCATTTCTATGTTTTCTACCTTCATCTTCATGTTTTTATAGCTTGATATCAATAGATTGAATATAACTTCCATTAGAATATGAGATCCTCCCAAAACATCATAATATTAATGATATTAATGAGAAATCAAATAAAATGTGGACATTGTAGAGATATAGGCCACAAAGAAAAAAAAGACAACAATCAAAACACACATCTATCAACACCCTTTCACAAAGCTCCCTTGTCCTATGAGTCTAATATCAAATAGAAAGAATGTGTAAAATACCATTAGTTATCAAATTTTTAAGTATAATTCTTAATAGATAGTCTACTATAATATTTTGATGAAAAATGGTAGTTTTTCACATTCCTTTCTTTCTAAAGATGACACAAACAAAGAACAAAATTGTAGAGATAATGAGAAGAAAGCTCTAAGGTGCAAAAATACAACTAAAGTTAGAGGTTCAACTCTTAGATAAAGGGTGTTGTACACCTTGCACAAGAAAATAATTATTTATTGTGTAAAATAAATATGTATTTGCGGTGTATTTAAGAGTTGTGTTTAACCACATTAAATATTTATTTAGGTCCACTTGTAAATTTGTATATGACATTGCTTAGATATTTTATGTGTGGGTTGCACATGAGAAAAATATTTAATATTTGGAAAACTTAGTATTAAAAAGTAAATGTTGGAGTAAATGGTTTCATGCACTCATGGTTTTGAGACACGTATTTTTAACTTTATCACTTGGTTATTTTGTGTGAGTTTGAATCTATAAAAGAAAGCATGTGTTTAGTAGTTGAAGTTGGTTGGTTGGGTAGTTGGTTGATTGGCTAGGTTGTCATTGTATTGAGCTCTCTTGTTGAGTGCATATTTGAAGCATGGCATAGGATGTGTGGTTAGATTATTGGACACATGGAGAATACATTGGAGGAGCTTGATATTTCAGAAGTATTTGTGGAGATTTTATGCATGTATTGTAATGTTTTCATTGCTAGATAATACATTAAATGTGGTTGCTTTTAGAGGTTGGATTTTCCCTCTTGAGGACTTTCCAAGGGTATTATCTTGTGTAATCATGTGATATGTCTTTAATATTTGCATCATGGTTATTTTGTAAGCTTGTGTGTATGCTTTTCTCAGTGGGATTATGTAGGAAATGGTTTGATCAACCTAGTAATATCCTAACATCAATTGTTGACATAAGCACTATTTTCTATGGAAAAGAGGGAAATAGTATGATTCTTAAATTGGGCATCAAATAATTTCTTTGTCTACTACTAAAACTACTAATAGATATTTTATTTTCAAATGTTCTTCAATTGAGGTATGCATGCCAATTGTTAAATTTCTAATGTGTGATTAATTATTTTTTTTGTAGTTGTTTTAAAATAATGGAAACTTTTAGTAATATAATGATAGAAAAAATATTATATAATGACATCATGAGACATAATTCATGAGTCAAGATAGGAGCTAGTGGTCACATAACACTAGTAGAATTTGATAAATAAATGACTAGGTGACTAAAACTTTTAGTCACAACAACTAAAAATGACTAAATTCTACTAATTATTTGCAACTCAACTATAAATGAGTAAATAAATGACTAATTTGGTCGTTGACTAAAAATTATTTAGTCACACAAATAAAAATGACTAAATAGTTAGTCATTTATTTAGTCACAATCCATTTGAATAAATCATTTAAGGAATCAAGAATATAACTCGCCAAAATAATCTAAAACTTTAATAAACATACTCTAAAACTTTTGTTGAAATCTTATTTTCAGGCGTAGCCCACCAAAATGGAGTTTTCATTTTAATAAACATACTCTAAAACGTTCATCTAAGCCTTATTTTCAGGGTGTAGCCTGCCAAGTTTCAGTAAAGAATGATAGAGAATGGTAAGGAGATGTGTGTAACAAGAGGCATAGGATTCATTGTTGCTTATCTCATTCTTGCTCTGCTCAACAAGGGTTGCATTGTTCACACTACTATTTGTAATCTAGGTATTTAATTGACATATATTTGCATAATCTCAAATTCCTTCAAATGATTTTAAAGTATCAATGTATCCTATATAGGGTTTAAAATGCTCAAATTCCTTTAGATGCTTTTGAAGTATCAATGTATCCTATATAAGGTTTAAAATGATTTCTTTTAATTAAAACAAATAAATCAGATGCTTTTGAAGTATCAATGTATCCTATATAGGGTTTAGAATGATTTCTTTTAATTTAAAAAAAAAAATTAGATGCTTTTGAAGTATCAATGTATCCTATATAGGGTTTAGAATGATTTCTTTTAATTCATACTATTCAAAAGGATTAGACATAATAATGACACAAATGTGTGGCATTAATTCGGTCTTTGAGAGGTGTGTCATCCATTTATGTTAACGTGTATGCACCAAACCCATAAATTTTGTTAATATGTAAGGTCCTAACCAATTAGGACTAAATTTTCCTTTTTCAGTCGGGTCGGCATTAACGTTTCGTTGATTTTCATACAAGACTAGGTCACCTTTGTTGAATACCCAAGGGATGGCATGATCATTATGAATACATTGTAATTGTTTAGCATAAGCTTGGAGATGCTCAAGGGCGTTAATGCATTGTTCATCAAGCATCTCAAGCTGGTGTAATCGTTGTTCTTTATAAGTGTTGTCATTAACAAGTCCTTGAATAACAATCCTTAATGTGGGGATTTCTAACTCCAAGGGCATAATTGCTTTGGTACCATAGACAAGGTTATAGGGTGTTGTTCCAGTGGATATTCTGATGCTAGTAAAGTAAGCCCATAATGCATATGTCAGTTACGTATGCCAATCCTTGTTATGTTTATTTATTGTCTTCCTTAAGATTTGCTCGAGAGTTTTATTAGTTGATTCAACTTGACAATTAGATTGTGGGTAGTAAGGTGTTGAAAAGCGATGTTGGATATTAAATGTGTCAAGGAATTTCTTCACGTCATTGTTCTTCAATGGTGTCCCATTATTAGAAACTAATGCGGAAGGAAGTCTGAAGCGGGCAATAATGTGTTCCAATATGAAACAACATATTACATCAGCAGTTGTGGATCGAAGAGGAATGACTTCTACCCATTTTGTAAAATAATATGTTGTTGTGATTATAAACGTATGTCCAGCAAATGAAGGTGGTGAGATCTTTCCAATTAGATCCAGTCCCCACACTAAGAATGGCCAAATATGAATGTGGTCGTGAAGCTCAGAAGTGGGAGCGTGGATCAAATTTCTATGTTCCTGACATTTGTGATATCTCTTAACATACTGAAAGCAATATTTTTCCATATGTCTCCAATAATATCCCATGTGAATGAGTTTTTGCACTAAGGATCTCCCTCCAAAATGACCTCCACAGGCACTCGCATGAGCTTCTTCAAGTGCTATGGGGATTTGGGAGTCTTTAAGACATCTAAGTAAAATGTTGTTAAAGGATCTTCTCTATAATACATTAGTGAGGATGATGTACTTGGTTGCCAGTTTTCGCAAGCAAGTTTGAATTTTCTTTGTTGTTGGCTTGGGAATGGTACTGTCTCTCAAATAATTAAATTTTGTATAGTACCATTCACTCGGTAATATTTCTTTGATTTTACCCTTGATTGATGGTTTCATGATTGGGTGAACAGTAAATGTGAACTATTTTGAAGGATCTTGTGGTGATATATGAGAAGTTGTACTTACCATTGCATTTGCATGCCAATTATCCTTTCGAGGGATGTTGTCAATGGTAAATGATTCAAACTTCTCTAATAAATTCATTGTGAGATCCTTGTATTTTGATAATTTGTCATGCTTTGCTTGATATGTCCCATTTATTTGCTTGATTACCAATTGTGAATCACCAAAGACCTTAAGTCTTTTGCACCCATGATTAAAGTGGCACGTAACCCAGTGAGCAACGCTTCATACTCAGCAATGTTGTTTATACATAGGAATTTTAACCGATACGCCAAGGGAATGGGATTTATTGTGGGTGGAATTATTATAACCCTAGCATTGGAGCTTGTTCTACACTTAGATCCATCAGAGTATAATTCCCATGTATTGGTTTCAATTGTTCGCACATTATCATCAGGGAAAGAGTCATTGCTAGGCAATGCCAAAGGAGAAGGGGCATCAACCAATTGGTTGGTCAAGGCTTGACTCTTAATTGATTTTGGTGAAACAAACTTAAGGTCAAAATCAATCAACAACATCAACCATTTATCTAAACATCCTGATAAATCTATTTTATTAAAAAGATGTTTGAGAGGATCAAATTTTGTCATTACTTGTATTTCAGCATTCAATAAGTAATGTCTCAACTTACTGGTAGTGAATACAAGATCCAAACATTGTTTTTCTATTGTTGTGTATCATTTTTCATAATCGATCAAAGTTTGGCTAATGTAATAGACATGATGCTCTTTACCGTTGTCATCTTGTTGAGCCAACAATGCTGCAAGAGCATGGGCTGATGCGGCTACATAAATTATAAATGGTTTGTTTTGCATGGCGGGTTGTAAAACAAGTGGAGTTACAAGGTACTTCTTCAAACTCTCAAAAACCTATTTACAATCCTCATTCCAATTAAAGTGCACATCCTTTTTGAGATGTGTAAATGGTAACGTTTGATCAGCTAAGGATGTGACAAAATGATGGATGGCTTGAATTCTTCCATGTAACGTGCATAATTGAGATTTTTTTTAGGAGGTGGCATGTTAACTATAGCATCAATTTTCTTCATGTCCACCTCGATGCCTCTGTGAGATACAATAAAACCTAAAAAAAATCTGCTATCTACACCAAAGACACTTTTTTGGATTTAATCGTATGTTGTATTTGCACATCCACTCAAAGATTTTTTGAAGGACATTCATGTTGTCTTGTCTTGTTAAATATTTGGCTAGAATTTCATCAACATAGTCTTTTAAAATCTTATGTATGTAATCATGAAATATCAATGTCATTGCTTGTTAATGTGTTGTGCCTGCATTCTTCAATCCAAAAGGCATCATAACCCAACAAAACATTCCCCAAACTGTTGTTAATGTTGTTTTATATTGACCTTGAGGGTTGATGAATATTTGGTTGTATCCAAGAAATCCATCCATGAATGACAACAAAGCATGTCCCAAAATCGAGTCTACTATCATATCAATATTGGGAAGGGGAAAATCATCTTTTAAAGATGCTTTATTTAGATCATGAAAATCTATACACATCCTAATACGATTGTTAAGTTTTGCAACTGCAACAATATTTGAGATCCAAGGAGAATAATCTATAGGTCTTACTAAACCGACAGCAAGGAGTTTTTTGAGTTCCCCTTTAACAAGCAAGGATATCTTAGGATTTATCTTTCTTATCTTTTGTCAAACGGGCTTAGCATTTTCAACAAGGACTATGTTGTGTGTCACTATCTTAGCATCGATTCTTGGCATGTCCGAATATTTTCAAGAAAAAAATTCAAGAAAGTCATGGAGTAACATTGTGTGATCCTCTTGTTCTTCATCATCAAGGCACTTCCCTATCTTAATGACTTTCTCCTTATTATTGATGTCCATTGGTATGTCAATTGTATCCCCTAGAGGAAGTGCACTTGGCTTTGGAAATTCGAGGTTGTATTCTTTTGTACAAGTATGTCCATCTCATTACTTTCATCTTTTGAATCTTTTTGCTTGGTTATAATCATAACACATGTGACCTTTTTCTTTTGAGGACTAGTAGGTAATTTTTAGTAAACTCTTAGCATTTTCTTCAATGAATCATCATCTTTAAAGTATTCCCATGATGGTTCAAAATCCATACCAAGCAATTCAGGATGCTTCAAAGTGAGGCTGATTTTTGGTTTGCACATGATAGTGTTGATGTTTAACGATGATCTCTTTGTTGCTTGTGTAATCTTAGAGGGACAGTACCCCAAACCAGTCTTCATCTCTTGTGTGTTAGGCTCTATAGGAACTTGAATTCCTTGTTCTTTATTTCCACATCCTTTACCATTGTAGCCCAATTATTTCACAAGTTCAGAACCTCTCTCATAAAGTCTTTCCATTTCTTTCGGGGTTTGGTGGTTGTTGATAATCTATCTCATCAAATTTTGTCATGTAGCTTGTATCTTCTTCAAGGGTGGATGAGTTGTAAGTTTGTATATTTTCTTCCAAGTTCTGAGTTGACATGACCATTGGTTTCTTGTGCTTTTCATCTTCTTTTCTTGTGATTATGTATTCTCCCATAAATGAGGGTGTGAACTCCAAGGAACCCCAATCATCATCTAACCGTTTTGACACTATTTCCATTTCTTTCTTGTCTTCTTTTAAAGGTTCTATGTTAGATGTTGGAATCAATGTGCTCAAAGGACTTGTTGTTCTTTTTTTGACTTGCAAGCAATTTTCAGGCTCAGGGTCTATTTCAACTTGGTATACCTTGTTTTCATAGACATACTTCATGATACAATGAAGGTTCGAAGGCACTACATGCATCTCATGAATCCATGGTCTTCTAAGAAGAAGAATGTATGAAAGGTCATGAGGCATAACATGAATAGGAGTTTGTAAGGTAGCCTTTCCGACTGTAATAGGTAAAGTAATCACACCAAGTGGTTGCTTTCCTACATTGTCAAATTCTCAAATCGATAAAGAGTCGGGTTCCATATTTTATTTGTCTACACACAATCTATCTAAGAGTTTCAAACTGCACATGTTAAGGGATGAGCCATTATCAACAAGAGTCATTTTTATGCCTAGTCTATTGAATTGGGCTATTATCATGAAGGCATCATTTTTCTTTCTCAATTCCAAAGGAGGTAACTCATTTTGATGAAAGGTTATGTCTACATTTATTGTATTCATTCCTTGTATGAGATCTGCTACATCATTTGCATCTATACTAGGAGGAACCACTACTTTTTGTAAAGTTTTTTGAAGCATAGTGTGATAATTAGGTGAATTTTCAATTGTCCCATAGGGATATCTTTGCAGGAGTATTCTTGAGTTGTTCAACAAGATTATACACCTTCTCACTATGCGAAGGTAACTGAGGAGCACTAGGAAAAATAGGATTAAGCAAAGGTAAGGGTGTCGGGGTTGGTTGTTGTGGTTGTAGATTATGTCTAGTGTTGTATGTATGAGCAATGGTATTATGACTCGGTTTCTGCAAGACATTATGCTTAGGTGGATAAAGAATGAATTCAGGATTTTTTTTAGGTTGTGGTTTGTGCGAAAGTGGGTAAAGGATGAGTTGAGGTTGAATCACATTAACTTCTCTTGGTTTTGGTTTCTCATAACAAGCCTTAGTGGATGGACTTTGCGAGATGAAGTCCTCAAGGGCTTCATCTAACATGTCAAAGTCATCACTACTAAAAGGCTTGAGGGTTAGGTGAACTTGGAAAGAGAGATTTGACATATTCAAATAACTATACTTTCTCCAAGTGGCTTGGGTGTTTTGGTCTTTGTTTTTGGTTTTGCTTTCTGATCTATGTCTAATGTAATCTAATCTAAATGTTAAAAGTAAAAAATGCAAAGATCTAACTCTATCCACAATTTCAATAAATGTAAATGATTTTATTTCTAATGATTGCAATATAACATAAAGTAACTGAACTGAAATAGAAAAGCAATAATAATCAAAAGCTTGAATACTGAAAACTTAACTATTTAAACAACAGTTCAAAATTTGCATTGGGACTAATTCACCCAAGGTGACGAATGAGTTCCAGTGGGGATTTTTTTCACAATTTTCAAAAAAAATTGTTGCTTTTTATGTTTCTTATGTTGTACATGATCTAAATCTGAGATGCAAATATATATTTTGATTGATTTTCAATGAAATTAAATGCAAAAATGCAAGCTAAAGGAGCTTTCACTAATGTAAAATTTGAAAACCTAGAATACAATTTAACCAATGCAAATCTTAATGCAATGTTAATGCAAGCTATGTCTAGGATGAAAATGCACTCCAAAATCAAAATTATGATGATCTATATGTAGGTTCACCAAAATGAAATGAAGAATATTGCGGTCCTCTCTTTCACCTCTAGGGTTTTGAACCTAAAAGGAAAGGGGCAATCTTCACACACTTCACTCAAGAACAAACCCTTGAGATCTCTTTGAAAAGGAGAAAGAGATCTTGAAAGAGAGCTATCCTAAAGGTTGAATGAGATCTAATAAGGGGTTCACCACAAAGTTTAGACTTGGAAAAGATAATGATATGCAAAGTGAAATACAAACCCTAGTTTAATGTAATGACCTATGAAATGACTTATAAATGCAAACAAATAGAATCGAAAAGTAGAAGGATAAGTAATGTGCACCTGGTAACCTTCGGGTGACTAGAAACAACTCTGAAACACTAAAAATTCTAACTTTTTGATCAAATGGGACTCATTTGCCAACCTAGGCAAATCAGTCACAGATCTGGGTTTTTGTCTGGAAGTTTTTTTTGGGAAAAAGGGTACTAGAATATGCAAACAATTCTGATAAAAAACTACAGTGGGACTCATTTGACACTCTTAGTGAATCAGACCCATTCCGCTTTTTCAAAAATTGAAAGTTCTGGTCTGCACTTCAACACCTGCACTTTCCTCCCAAATTGATTTTCAGATTTGAATCTGTGAAAACACCTGCAAAATAGAATATAAACTTGATTTCCTAATGGGGGGTTTGCCTCAGTCAAACCCCTAGTTTGGTAATTAAACCTTGATAGAAATAATGAAATGTGCATGAAAACCCTAGTCTTCAGTGTGTCTAATACTAAGAAATCTGAAGCATGATGCAATTCTATTCTAACATACAAGAATATGATGCAAGAATGGAAATATAAAGATGAATGAATCACTTGTGGTGACCTCTAATCACCCCAAATGAATCCTAATGATTCTTGTACCTTCCATAGACTGAATGTAGAGTGATAATGAAGGATGGAATCGCTTAGGAAACAAGTCTTTAGGCTTGGATTGATGGCTAGTTGCATCTCCCCAACCTAGAATCCATTATGATTCACCATAGATAACAATGATCAACCCTTTTGAATGCTAGATCTTGAATAAAAGTGAGCTTGAATGCCTACAAAAACACTTTAATGCTACTCCCAAGCTTCAACTTTGTTGGTTACTTGCTCTTGAATGCTCTTGTGAAGACTCTTAAATTCCTAGATCTTGAAAATTTATCTTGAGAATGCTTGCATAGATTAGCTAGATGATAAAAATGACTTAGAAACTTGATTTTATAGGCATGAACACCTAATTGACCATTATTTAAATCTCAAAGGTCGACATCCACCAAAAATTTGAATTAAATTGGTGAATTTCCCACTCAAAATTGAAAAAGACCCCAAATGGGACTCATTTGCCACCCTTGGCAAATGGGTCCCAGCTAAGGGGACTCATTCACCACCTTATGGGTCCCACCTAAGGGGACTCATTCACCCAAGGTGGCGAATGAGTCCCACCTTAGCTTTTTGAGGTGGGTTTTTGGGATTTTTGATGTTGTGAATGATTTTATAGGATTTTTAGGTGAAATGAGCCTCGAGATTGGAAATAATGGGTCTTAGGGGCCTATAAATGATTATTTTAAAGGGTAATTAATGCAAGGATTCCAAAATGGGTCCAAATTAAGTGTGAAATTACCTCACTTTCAAGAGTGTACAATTTTCTACACTACATAATCAAAGAAGATCAATGACTGGAGTTTAAAATTGAAAGACTACTTGTCAGTTCACTTGCGTGAGCTATCTATCAGACATTAATGGAGAAGACGCTCCAATTTTGAGTCATAAAGAGGGTTGATTACTTTTCTTCCATAATTTCAATCCTTGAGAGCTAAAGAACTAGTTAAGTGAAGAGAAGAAGAAGGCAGAGCTCCAGGCAAAACAAATTTCGAAGAACAAGCTGCTAATTTTCTCAAGTAAGTTGAATTTTGCACCTCTGTGAGTAATTTTTAGCACTAGGTAATTAAGAATGTGAGTAGATAGCTAGGGTTTGTTATTTAGGGTCATTTCTCTCTAATTAGTAAGGAAATTGCAGTTATTATACGTAGGGTTTAGGGGTAAAGGAGTGAAGTTTATTTGAAACTGAGTCTGAACCTTGTGAATTCAAAGAATAGGATTGTAATTCATAGATATCTTAGAACCCTAGTTTTATTGAGTTGTAACAATGAGTGAGACTGGTGAATCCTCTGCCAAACCACTGAGGAAACTTGCCCAAAAAAGGGTTAAAAGGCCTAAGCCTCAAGATGATAAGCCTAAGCCTGACACATGACCTGAAAAACTTGCAAAGAAGAGAGTTGTTAAAATGTCTAAGCCCCAAGATGATAAGCCTAATCCTGACACACCTGAAAATACTACAAAAAAGAGAGTTGTAAAGAAATATTACCCTTATTTCCTAGAAGAGGCCCCTAAGGACCCAACTATAGAGGTTAAGCGAGTTGGAAAGAGAAAGACTAGTGAGGGCACATTAACAACTCATTTTTCAAGATTCAACTGTTGGGATTGGTGATGTGGTCCTACCCCATAGTGGTTGGGATCTATTTATATAGGCTTTCAAGAGGAGGTTTGCTAGTCATCCCACCTGTCAGTTATGGACTTGTGACATTGGAAAATTGGTGTGCCCCAATATGTTTGTGGAGTTAGAACTGATGCTTGAATTGGATAGGTGCTATGATCCAACTAACATGGCAATCAAAAGGTTTCCAAATTTTCTTCCTATATTGGAAATTTTAGGAAGTCAAATAATGGAAGTTTTAAACTTGAATCCATATGATTTTGAATCCATTAAGTTTTGTGCACTATATAATGAATATGAGCAAAATAGGTTTTCATATAGAAAGAATTTTTTGCCAAGGCACAGGAGATGTGATCTGAAGAAGAATGGTGTACCTTCCAGTCCTCTAGAGTTAGAACCATTTGATTGTGATGATTTTGAGGACTATTTCAAAATTACAGACTATGCATTATGTCAGGTCCCGCACAAAAATTTTGACATAAAAATGGATGTTGTTTTGTTGGTTTTAGCAATTGATATTCAAAATAAGTATCAAAACAAGGTTTGGGATTATGCTTCCTATATTGTTGAACATTTTCATGAGGATTTGATTAAGTTGAAAGATGCAACCCCTCCATTTTCACACAAACACTATTCTTTAATGATGCATATGTTGTTGTGGAAAGGAAAAATGGTGTTTAGAAAATTCATGAAATTGAGAGAAAGGGATAACATGGATAATGAGTTGCTTGTGCAAATGTGGACCCATATCTAAGATGTGCACTATCCTCAATCTGATTATGCTATGTTTTTTAATGTTTTCAAGTTATTGTTGTTGGAGCAGTTGGGCCTAAAGCCTTTTTATAGAATCTCAAAAGGTGTGAAATAAATATTGAGGCCTTTGGAGTATGAGGAGGGCATTGCACATAAATTCAATTGGGGTGATTGGTACCTCCAATTTCACTATACTGCAATCAAAATTTATGGATCCTCGGTGCCACCCCACAAGCTTCCAATATATATGTCAGACAAACAAGCCTTCATGGAGATAATGTGGCAGCTTGATACCATGGATAAGGCACATTTTAGAAAATCAAGGAAGACATCCTTGTTAAACCCTTATTGTGGTTTTGCCTATTTCACTTGCACTTCAAAGGAAGCCATTGAGAGGTTTGGCTATGTATTAAACAATCTTAGAATGAAATAAGATATTATAAGGTTTTGTGACCCTGAAGGGGTTATTACTATTGAGAGAAGAGACAGAGCATTATTAGCGAGACATCATCAATTCCTCTATCAAGAGGATGTGATCATAAACCTATCTTTTGATGAGGAAGTTGCATAAAGAAAAAGTACATGGAAGAAAATTTGTGCAATTGAGGAGAAGATGTTAAAAGAAAATCCTTTCTATGTTAGTCCTTACTCTGAGGTATAAGACAAATTTGTGCAAGAAAAATTAATGCTTGGAGATTTTTAAGACAAAAGTTTATTTAAAAAGGTTAAGAAAGATGAAATAAGAGCCATGGTGGCTAGATAAAATCATGAAGCACAAATAAGGAGCCAACCGGATCAATCTTCTGCTCAATGCATTGAAGTGCAAGCTAAGGAGACAGGAAAATAGCTTGCAGTCACCCCATTGGTGATTATTTTGAAATAAAACAAGGAGGTGAAGGATATGCACTTGAGGGATCTATAGAATACATCCCAGTGGAGGAGGAAGTGGATCAAATATTCCCATCTCTTGTTAAAGAAGATGCTTTGAATATTGATGTTCCTCCCAACGGAATTGTAAAATGGGAGTATAACGAAGCCAAGGATGACAATTTTAGGATAAAGGCTTGTGACGATTTCATGTGTGATGATGGTTTTGTTCAAACAAAAGAATTCAGATATTTTTTTATCCATTTCAAAGGCTCTGATATAAAAAGGAGAATAGAAGAGGCAAAAGGAAAGGTTGACCCTTCATTGCAAGATGAAACTAAGAAGGAGGAGGAAGGCAAAATAATGCAATAAATTGTTGCTATGTCACCATAGGGTGCAAGAGCCCTAGTCAAAGGAAGTGGGATTCTATTGTTTCCTGGATGGGAACTGTCATCAGCCATTGCATTAGATGCAATCAGGAAAGATCCAAATGCCTCCATCTCTAAAGAGATTTTTGATAAAAGAGTTTTTGGCTCATGCTTTAGTCCTAAGTTACATACACTTGCTATTTGGTCTATGACACCAAATACTGGGAAACCTGAAGTGATAAAGTCTATGGAGAAAGATATTGGAGTTGTGGTTGTTAAAAGGGCTACTGAAATGATAGCTACTATAGCAACACATTTGATAATGCATGTTGCCATGTTGAGTGTAGACACAACCCAGACCACAGAAGCTAATTATAAAAAATTGTTGGATAAGTACAATAAACTGGTGGATGAGCACAGCAAGGTACTTGCCACTGCTACTAGTACATCTAGGGGTTTTCCCTCTCCAACAAGTTATGCTTCAAATTTGTCAGCACAAGATAGAGAAACTATGTCACTGAGAATTTAGAGCTTGAGGTAGGAAGTGCAAGAAGAGAAATAAAACACAAAGAAAGCCAAAATGGAGAAAGTCAAAGTGGCTAATGATTATTTTGATGATGTGTTAAAACATAGAGTAACAAAGTTGCTAAATAAAGTTGATAATGTGTGGGATTTAGAGCTTGAGGTAGGAAGTGCAAGAAGAGAAATAAAACACAAAGAAAGCCAAAATGGAGAAAGTCAAAGTGGCTAATGATTATTTTGATGATGTGTTAAAACATAGAGTAACAAAGTTGCTAAATAAAGTTGATAATGTGTGGGATGCCTACAAAATATTTGTGAGGCAATGTGAAATACTTGCAGGTTCAGAAAGCATTCCAAATTGAGTGGAATAAGTGGAGTGCTAGGGCAGGAACATTGAAAGAAATGATGCCTCAGATGCAAGAAGACCCTGAAGCTCCCACCAACATTCCTGATTTATTGAAGGCCATTGATTTAGTAAATAAAATTGCAACTTTTCATGGAAAGCTGGGAATGCAACTCCAAAATAGATTGAGAATGTTCAGAGAAATGGAAAGGCATGCTATTCCCAAGATATTGAATGATAAGGGTGAATTAAAGGAGCTTTCCAAATGGGAGCAAGAGTTGGGGAGATTTGCTTCCTCATTCTAAGATGATGTTGAGTGTTGTTGATTATTCTATGTTGAATCCTAATATATATAATATGACAGAAATAGAGATGAGGATGGACACATTTGTCAAAGAGGCCAGGGTGCTAATTGATGCAAGGTATAACCAACATAGCTCACAAAAGTACAAAAGTTTTTGGATATGCAATGGCTAGTTGAGGAGGATTACAACACATGGCTTGAAAAATTTGCAGATTAAGCCTATGTTGAAGTATTGTAAAATGTTGTATCCTTTCAGTAATGAAAATTGATGATAAGTGTGGTAATGTGGATTGGAAAATACAATTTTGGGTCTTAAGTCTGCAAATATGGTGAGTAACAGATGGGAGAAATACAATGCATAGCTTGGAAATGGTACAAATTAGGCTTTTGCTAAAGTATGGATAAAATATTATTTTCTCCCCAGTTTAAATTTGGTGACAAGGATGCAGACATGGAAGATCTTTTGTCTCTTCTACTTTTCTACACTTTATGTTTTTCTCTCTTTTATGTTTGGTGTATGTGGATACAATTTTGGAGCACGTGGATATTGCTACATCAGCCTGAAGATGCCTTTTGGAAGGCTGAATATGATCTCCATCAACAAATGAAAATGGTTTTTGTCTCATGTAACATTTCCCTCCATTTGGAAATGCAAATATAATTGAAAAGGGAATGTATTTTGTATCGGTCCAATTGAGAAGGGACATGTGTACTTTCTGGCCTGAAGCTTTTTTTCTCCTTCATTTCTATAGGAAGGAATTCAAGGCTAGAAGCACTAGTTTGTTGTTTTGTATTGATCACAGAGAATTTTATAAAGGGAATACAAAGAACATTTTAGAGTTTTGTCTTAGTTTTTGAGTCAATCAGTCTACATATGTAATTTTGATAATAGTACTAGCAATTGAATACAAAATGGTTCAAATTCAAAACCATTTCTCTCCTATGTACTTGTTTCATGAATTATGAATAATATGATCAAGGATTATCTTATTTATCAAAGATTGTGTGAATGGAAATGCAATAGGAATTTATAAGTAGTGTGATAATTTTTGTTCTTTAAAAATGATGCAGAATCACATATCAAATTCAATACCATGGAATATAATATAAACTATAAAATATCACAATTTCATGGAATAAAATATAAAATATCATCAACTACAATTTAGAATATGATTCATGAAGTGCAATATAAAATAAAATATCATGAAGTGCAATGATTCACAATTTCATGGAATACAATGTAAAATATCATCAACTACAGTTTGAAACAATGGAAATTGATTCATAAAGTGTAGTTTAAATACCTAAAAGTTACTAATTCAATTCCATTTCTCAAAATGGAGTTAGGGTCCTGAAATTGGCATTCAACTTGAGATAAACTAAAGAATCATCCTGATTATGAGTTTGGTCTTCATTTTCTTCAGCCTATGCCTCAAATTCAGCATTCATTGTGTCACTATCATTTGTCCCACTACCACTGCCACTGCCACCATTACCAATGTTTGGAATTGGAGTGTTGCATAACCCTCTTCTTTTGCATATGGACCTCCAGATTGTGAGTGCCCTTTCGAAAGGAAAATTTGTGACATTATACATAGTTCCTTTCATTCTCAAGCAATTTTCCAAATTCTTGTCTAGTTTGTTTCTTAACTTTGATTTCAAAAATGCCAATGAACTGAAAACTCTCTCATCCTCCACCGATCCCAATATCATTGTTTGACATAAATCAGCAAGTTTGAAATATTCTGATATCAAACCATGCAATATTTCACTCTGACTTAAGTTTGTCCAATCCTTTGTTATTGATCCCGATTCACAAGACTTCTCCATACCCATGGAATGAAACTGGGCCATCATACTTCTTAAAAAATTCTTACATTGTTGTTTAAGCTTATCTACATTTATATTTCCTTCTATTATCTGTTAATTGTATGTTATGTACTTTTCAAAAGTGTTCATTCAAGATATTTACTTTATCATGAAAATATTTTGGGCTATATTGGTTTAAACCCAAAATTGAGGATACGCAATACCCATGGCTTCAAGTATTTCTTGTCAAGGGAATCTATCATAAATCTCTTGGGAAAAACATTTAGCAATTTCCTTCAAATTATCACTAATAGATTTAACAATGTCGTTAAAATCTTCCTTTACAGGTACTTCTCTGATAGAGCGTCTGGTTGTCATACAATGGTACATTTCTATCTCAAATTCATGTACACAAATACATAAGTTCCCGCTTGCATTAAATTCTAAATAATTATCAAGCTTATTCAAATCAGTAATTTTATGCCAGATAAAATACTTTGGGCTTTCAAAAGTTAGATCTAGATATAGATGATCAAGGGCCATGCATGTATGTCTATGTAGTTTGGAATAATCTTAAATATACATAGTTCTATCTTGGGCTTTCTTCACAGGATTTTTCATTTCATCTAGCATGGGGAGAAGACTAGCTAAAGTCAAGAGTGTCTCTATATTGCTTAACCTATGTAAGAGGTTAGGAGCTTTTTCTATTGTGTTTTGATGCTCGTACATTACTCCAATCAAGGATTGATATTCTAAAATAACTCGTTGCACTGGTCCATGTAGGGAGATTCATCTGGTATCAACATCCTTGAGAATCTTGTTTCCTATTGTTATTCCCTCAAAAAAAAATTAAAATTTTGCAAAACGTTTGAGACTTCGACAAAAGTATGTGTAGAGCTCACAGACTAGATTTTCAACTTTTGATATTGTAGGAAACTTGCTTACAATTTTGAATGCTAAATTCATTATGTGGGCCATGCAGTGAATGACAAGCATGTATGGTGCACAAGTAGTTTGTAGCTTTGTACAAATATCGCTCTTGTGACCTTGCATCATTGCAACTCCATCAACTCCTACACACACCAACTTTTTGTCAATCATCAAGTCATCCATACCTATAATCTCATTCAAAGATTTCTTGACTAGTTCAAATAGATTTTGTGATGTTGAACTTCCTTTCATTTTATAAACACAGAGAAGATGAGCTTGGCGGACATGTTGTTTTATAGTATACACATGCATATAGACCCAAGAAGTTTTATCTACCATAGTAACTTCATCTAACTTAGATAATACAATGAAGTTAGACTCTTTTACTTTCTCCTTTAAATCTTGCTTTTCCACTGCAGCAAGATAGTTTTCCCATTCCCATCCAGTGTTTACTGGCCAATGTGAGCTAGGAAAGTGAGGAACACCCAAAAAAGATAATAAATTAGAATATTTTGGGTAGTCTTTCATAGGACGCCCTCTTGACAAAATATGAAAAACAACACTCTTCTGAACAGTTTTTGATAGATTTTCTCCTTCCATTGCTTTTCCAAATTGAGCCTCAATTATACATCGACATGCAGTGAGCTTCAACATTCTTTGATTATGCTCTTCATATTCCACGATAATCTTCCTTTGATTTCCATCGTACGACTGATTGTTCCTTTATGTCTATGATTTGTTTTTCATAAACTTTATCGATATGCTTTTCTATAGTGTCAAGCTTTAGTTGCAACTTCTTCTCTCTTTTATATTTCCAACTACAAATTGCACACTTGCATTTTGTTGCAGTTTCATCTTTGTTTGCTTTCCCCACTGGTACAATGAATGGGTACTTTGACGACCAACCAAGTTGAAAATTCCTTGTCATTTACCACTCGCATCCCACTTTTGATTTGCCTTTTTATTTTCTTGCTACCAACATCATCCTGATCCAAGTCAATTATCTCATTCTAGCTAACCAATGTATCCCTTAAAAAATCTTCTACAATATTTCCATCCTCATTTGACTCATTTAACTCAATGACAATCTCACCTTGACCTTTCGGTCACAGTGAGGTATTGTGAATGCCTTCTTCATTAATATTTGGTGGAGGAGTTGATGATCTAGCTCCATCTTGATCTAATGGATCAGAAGCATTGCCAATTCCAAAGTAAGAGTGTATGGTACCTCTATGTTTTGATCATTTTGATGGCATCCCAGTCCCTTCACCACCCTAAGGAGTCTTACCCTTGTTGCACTTGCTGCTCGAGATATTGATCTCTCACTTTGAATAAAAGCTGGTAAAAAATATCTTCTTGTTTAAGAAGGACAACAAATATAAATAATTCATAATAGATCCCATTCCCTACTCAATATCATCTTTAAGATTGAAGCAAGAATGGAAAAGAGATAAGAAATCTTACAACACTACGAAGAAATGATCACTCGCCTTTAAGTTTAGGTTTTCACTGGCTTGCTATTCGTTAATGCAGGAATGCCCGTGTTGTAAGTTTGTAACTTGCCTACGATCAACTTCAAGGTTCCAAGTCCAACTTCCAAATTGAGAACTGAACAAAATGTGTAATAATAAATGACAGTTTTTATTGTATTTATATCAATCCATATTTGGCGAATTTCGTGGGCTTTTTAAATGGCATATTAAAAATTGGGTGAATCTCATGTGATTATACAATGATATGTTGTAATTTTCAAGGTCATTATGGCCCTACGATTAGCATGGTGTCATGACAATTGGCAAAATGTGTCCTCAAATGTAATTATTTTTTACTGTTACTGGCGAAATGGGTCCTCATAAGCAACTATTTGTAAATTTTAATTGGCGAAATGGGTCTTCACAAGCAACTATTTATAAATTTTAATTGGTGAAATGGGTCCTGATACAATGTTGTTTTAATAGTATTGACAAATATGTAGGTGTTTTATTACATGATTTCAGGATTCCAGGAAAAATATTAATTGGTCCATTTGAAATGCGTAGTTTGTTATGGCGAATTTGTTACTTAAATATGCCTCATAAAAAATTGATGGTGAATGGACATGCATTGGATCGATAATTCATAAAATTCAATCAATTTGGCCACCCTGTTGGATGCAATTAATTTGCCAATTTTGACTTGGACGATATCTAAAATTCGCCAATTGGCGAAGATTCACCACTGAAGTTTTCCTTGTTGATTGAGTGATGAAAATAATGAAGAAGAGACTATATTTATAAACTTAAGAGATGAGGATAAGATTGATCACTTCAGTTAGCTAGAAAATTAGTGGAGTCAACTCAACTAGAAATTGGAAAATTACCATTTCGAATCATGAAGAGATAATATTGAATTATTTATTTTAATAATTGGATACATGTGCACGTGAAATTTCTATTTACAAAATGAGTTAACTTATGAGAAGATAAGAAGTTTCTAAATGAAGCAGAGTTAGTTCATGATGGAAGAAAGAGTGGACTGAAGCTCGATGGAAATGAAAATTATTTGAAATTAGTTCACATTTAATTAAATGGATAATGAGAATTATTAAATGATAAATGAA
This sequence comes from Sequoiadendron giganteum, assembly GCA_007115665.2. NCBI lineage: Eukaryota > Viridiplantae > Streptophyta > Pinopsida > Cupressales > Cupressaceae > Sequoiadendron > Sequoiadendron giganteum. Next base: position 44,442,895 of record VCHN02000014.1, on the reverse strand, counting down.
GATTTAAGTGATAAATAATTAATGATGGTATTATAAAGTAATAAAAGTGATAATTAACTAATGAGGTGAATGATATGGTTAATGTGGTGAATGATTAATAAAATGTCCATGATAAGAGGAATATTTTTAGTGTCTAAAAATAAATTGCAAGACTTATGTTTACCTTACTCAGACTCCTAGTTGGACCGATTTAATGACATTAGAACAAGAATCAATAACAACAAGCAACCATGAAATGAATCTAAAGATGATGTATGTTGATATAATGTTATGATAATACAACTATAATGCTCCCATAATTGCTTTATAACAATACTCTTTAATGACTCCTTGGTTGTCCTTATGATTTCTAGCATGATCTAAAATGAATTGATAAACATATTTAAATAAAACAACATGAAACACAAAATGACATAATCATGTGCCAGGTTAGCTCATGATGACTTGTGAAAAGGTCAACAAGGTGTACAATTTATCAAATTTCAAGGTTTAGATCCACAACTACGGAAATGACCTAGATCAACTCCACATCCATATCTAATTTAGGGTGGCAAATGGGGGATCTAGGGATCGAGATCAAATATTTTGGGAGTGAAAAATAATGGGATTAGGATATGGTGATGACATAAGGCAATTTTGAGTAGGAATAACTATATGTAGGCTTGTTATTGCATTAAGAACATCTAGTCAAAGCGAGTGCAAAACATAATGGAAAGGTTACAAGTATACAATTTTCACCAAATCACAACTCCTTTGTATGAGAATAGCAAGATTTAATGTCAGTAAGAAGGTTGCACACAATGATACTTTGTCAATTAGGGTAGGGCCCCATGCGACTGCTTAGATTATTTTGGCTAGTAGCAACTGCTCACTTTTTAAAGGAGTGAATTGCAGAGCAAGTGGGCACATGAATATTTAATTTTGTACCTTATTTTTTAGCAACCGCTTAAATTTTATTTTTTGAAATAAATATGTTATATATATTACATTTATAAATAAATAGTAATAATAATAATTTTTGTATGTAAAATTTGAAAGGAGAAATTATAGGCAAATGAAAAGAAGAGAAATAAATTTATGGAGTCATTGACATTTTTCTCAATATAACAAAAAATGTACTTAAACAATAATATGGTGACATGGGGTTATAATAGCCAATTTTTTTATGAGGGACTTAAACTTGTGGCTTCCATACTTCTAAGGTAACAACTTACCAATCTCCTTATCATCTCATAAATTCTCAAAAATAATAAGCATTCACCCTATTTAAAAAAAGTATAGTATATAGAGCCAAATAAGAGATAAATTATTTTCGCACATTATATTTAATTTTGGTGGTGGTTTAAATATTTTTTCATGAGGCATAGTACTATTGCAATTAGTTCTTCAACTCATTTTGTTAATTATTTATAAAAAATTCGGTTGTGAACCAATTAAAAACTAGAATTCTATTCTTTTCAAATATAATTTAGAACTTTTAAAGTGAACATGTTAAATTCTTAACTTTAAAATTTATAAAAAATATTTGTCTTGAACATAATTGGCTAAGAAGTTTGGGGTGTTATGGGGAAATTTGTAGGGAAAGCAAGGTAAACTATTTTTTTAACATTTTTTTAAGAATGATTTTTCATTTTTGTTTTAAAAATCATTTCATTAAATCTTTCTAAAAAAAAAAAATGTTACTTATTTTTACATTTTTTTAAAGAATGATTTTTTTAATGTATGTAGTTGTTATTTTTTTATTAAAAAAATCTTACAAAAATCAATTAGCTATTTTATAGAAATTTTGATTCACACTATTAAAATAATAAAATAAAACTTAAATTAAAGCACATCCATAAATTAGCATATAAAGATAATCTTCCTACGATTTGATTTTACACAATTAAAATAATAAAAAATTAAGTTAAATCTTAAACTATTTGACATTGCCACTTTTTTATTTTCCAAATTTTATTCACTTCAAAACATACATAAATACACATAAAAATTAAATTAAAATAACTAAAATTATTATAATTATTAATTAAAATATAATTTTAATCCTATTATTATTAATTATTATAATTTTAAAAGAATTATAATTAATAATAAAGTAAAAATTATGATTAAAACTATTCAAAAATTAAAATAAATTAAAAATTAAAAATTTATTAATAAAAATCACTAAAACATGATTAAGAAATATAATACTCCACAGAAAACAATAACTACAATAGCAAGTACTAGCCACTAAGTGGCACTTGTTTCTACATTGAATTAAGAATATAAATTTACAAACTCATGTTTTGTTGCTTGAATATATCAATTTTGTTTTATTCATTCACTTCAACTTACATAGTTAATATTTTAGTCTATGTCTACGTAGCATATAAAACAAACATTTGACGGTATTTATTAATTAATTGAAAATAAACAATACATTGTATTTTTATTTTTAATTAGCCAATAGGCTCTTTATTGTGGGCTTTGCCCATCGAAAAAGTCTCAGGCTTGAGAAATTGTCTCAGACACCGAAATTTTGCTGGTCGGAATGATTGAAATTGGTCGACTAAAAATACCCGCCCATTCTTAAGTCCATGAATGCACTTCACAGCTTTATCTTTATTTTTAACAGCACCAGGAAAAACTGCACTGCACTTCTTTAACGACACTATTCGATATCCACAAGAAAAAATTGCACTACACTTCTTTAACGACACCATTCATATCCATGCAAAAAAAAAGTTGCACTTAACAATAACACCAATGTCATAACCTCACCGTCATTGTGCTTTATAAAATATTTGTAGCTCTTTCTTTACCATTAATGAATTGAAGCAACATCGCACTTACTATGAATGGATTGAAGCAGCAACTGTGTTAATTTTTGGGTTTGGTTTTCTCGGTAAGCAATGTCTGGCATTTTCACTTGGTCTCTCTTACATTAGATTTTGCACATAGTTGATTCTTGAAATTTATCTTTATGCTATTGGATACAGTTTCATTTACTAACTATTTTAGGGGTGAATTCTCACTTGTTTATCCTTGGGTTTCTCAGCCTTCTTTTACCCAACATTAGGGGTGAATTCTCACTTGTTTATCCTCAGGCTTGTCAGCCTTCTTTTACCCAATACTCTTCAAGTGCTTCAGAGATTCTGTAAAAATAGTAACAACCTTCATTATCAACCCCTTTTCCATCAACTTATTTAGGGTTTGGAAGCTCTCATTGCAGAATCTATTTGTAATTAAAATTCATAAAGTCTCTTCTTTTGAACTTTCATTGGTAGTATTACCATATTCTCTCATTTTAAAGGATGTGTGTTGTATCTTTCTCTCATTTTGAATGATATTTATTGTATATTTTGGTACATATTGTTGATGTAAACCTATTCCAGTGAAATAGTGAGCTAACTGATTGTTCTTCCTGTTCTTTTCGAGTTGTTTTTTAATTATTTCCCTTTGTCGTAACCTGCAGGAAAACTATTGCAGTTGGACACTCCGTTGTCCACCTATTTTGCATTATTCTTGTTTTCCCTCAGCAAACAAATTAGGGATGATTAGTAGGCACTAAGAGAGAAGAAGAGCACATTAGGGCTTTCAGCTTCAGAGAGGTTAGTGAATGTTTTTTCCTTAATTTGTAATTGGCAGTATGCCTCTTTAGTCTTTAGGGACATACAAATGGTTATCGTTTAAAAGTGCACAATAGACATGTCTAATAGGTAACACAAGTATTGGGATATTCCTCTCACACAACAGTGTATTGATATGGTCTATAGTCGTAGCTACTGGGCACATACACAATTTTTGGAGCTTTTGCTTTGTTCTCCTCCTTTGCATCCCCTTGAGGTTTCTTGGAATAGTACTATAGTCTATAACCTAAGTTCATTACTCAGATCTGCCATAATAATTGAATATATATCTTTCCCCAAGAAATTTTCATTATGTGAAACTTAATTTGCCTCCAAAACCATCATAGAGCACTCGGGTCTGTTAAAATGCATGATAAGAAAATATGTCCATAAATTATGAGGTCTAATTTATTATCAAACCCTCCATAGAAAATGAGATAATTAAAACGAATGAATCAATGACTCAACTAATTTTGTCCCTTTTTGCAATTTTGGGTATAGTTAACAGATATTTAGAACTCATATTAAACCCATTCAACTAAAAATTTCCATAATTTAGCTATTTTCTAATTCTATACTTCCAACTTTTCACATACTTTTTTCAAATCATAAGATTTCATAAAATCTTGGCACATGTGCCAAATTATAAAATGTCACACAATTTTAGCTAATATTTCAAAAATTTGTAAAATCAATCGAGTGCATCAAAGAGGGAGCATCTTGTAATAAATAGTTTTCACCATAAGGAAATAGTTTTCACCATAAGGAGCAGTGCAGATCCACTTCAAATACTATGGAATGCATTTGAACTGTCATGTAATGTATGGGGAGGTGTAAATGGATAGATAGTTTCTTGAGTTGTGGTATAGTGAAAAATTGGTGGAAGTTTATCAATAGTCTATAGTTAGTCCAAATTTAATTCTCGCTTGTAATCTAAGATCAACACAACACATGTTATCATCGAGACCCAACTCATTGGAGATTTTACAATATTTCACCTCAATTCACACAAACATTTACCTAATTTAGACACAAAATTTGTATGGGTTGCAATAAAGATAGGAATGAGCTTGAACCTAAATTGACAAGATCTAAATAGGAAAAGACTAACCAGTATCATATTCAAAGAGAAATCAGCCTATGCTAGCAACCAAAGTCAAAACTATGACAAAAGATTCTAGAGGCAACCATGCAGGATCTTCATTGACTAATCTCAACTTTTGATTTCCAATACGATCATGGTGAGTCTCTTTAGCCAGGTTGTATATTCAACTACATGGCCTTGCAAAAAATAGGCAGGTAATGATTCCACCAGTGAAGTCAGTAGGTTTCATGTCCTTGTTTTTAAACAAAACACAAGCTTATTCCATTTTCTCCAATATAGATAGTTGATATTGTAGATTTATGTTATTATATTTTTATTTTATTTGTGGTTTTTGCTCTTTCTGGGTGATCCTCCAAGTTCTGAGGCATAATGTTTAGTGCGAAGCCCCTACAAACCTAGATGTGACTCAAACATGATAATGTCTCCATAAACTACATTTGTGGTTGGCCTCAAAGTGACATAATTTAACTCATTAAAATAAAATAGAGATACAACCAATTTTAAGGAATTGTTGTAGAGCTAACCAACAATGTCAAGTCCTCGAAGAACCAAATAGAAAATGCAAACCCGTACACAAAAATAATGAGTTTAATGTTAGCAAAAAACAATCTTGTTGTGCTCTTTTATACAAAGTAATTTAAATAGTGCTCCAGACAAGCAAATATAAATATGTGAAAAAAAACAATAAAGATAATTGTGATTAATGTTTGGTCCTTTAATCTATAATGCCTCTCTAACTCAATTCAGTCATATTCTATTACTTCATGAAAAAATAGTAAAACACAGATCTGCATATTATTCAATTTATTAAAAAATTTCCCTTTGCCCAGTCATTCCAATCCTTGATTTGGGTTGAGACAATATAAAAACTTGGATGTACCACATTCCATGAGATGAAGCTTAAGTTAAATCTAAAACTATTGTAAAGTCTTTCAAGGCTTGACAAAAAAGGAAAGAAATTAGCATCAACAAAGAAGGAAAGGAATGTTATCAATCTCCACAAGTGACTACAGCAGATCAATGGAATTTAAAATACATTTGGTTGCAATAGAGCAGATTAGGGTAGAAATGAACCCTAGAAGCCAAACTAAAGCCATATCACTTAAACAAGTGGAAACACAAAAAAGGGTTGAACCCAAGGTAGGTAAACCCTAACCATAGAGTACAAGTACAAGTACAAGTGTAAATAGCCAATCTGGGGCTTGAGAAATAAGAGAAAAGAATCCAATGAAGAATGAGCCAGTAAACTGGTGTAATCACATACCTTCATTTATGATAATTCAGCTTTCTTCCTAAGAATCAATTTGTCTGAGTACTGCCCTGGATGTCTGCACCTGTAATGGTATGATTTAGTTATTGATACATGTCCTAATGCTTCCCAGGTTTGAAGCTGAAGACATCCCTTGGTAGAAACTTGATTTAAAAAAGATAAGAAAAAACACTTGAAAACCCTCAAAGACACTGACAAGAACAAAATTGCAAATTCATCTCTCATTTCACACCCTCTTTTTGTATGCTTAGAGAGAACACTACACTTGGGTACTCTTCCAACTTCACTTGTATGACATTACAATGCCTTTTCTATGCCATTGAAATTGTGTTTTTGCTACTAAGGGTATTGGGGAGTTTGTAGAAAGGAAGTTTCATTTTCAACTGGTAAGGGGCCTGGCTACAGGTGAGTGGCAGCAGTATGTTCAGATGTAGAGCCAAAGAATCAATTTCCCCATATCTCATTTCTCAATGAAGAGTAGCAATAGACTTTTATGCAGGAGACACAAAGCATAGGTAGTGGGAGTGGTGCTTTCTATTAATCACATTGCATTTGGTTCTTATGAACTAATTATTCATATAGATGCACACTCAATGAAAAGTAATATGATTATAATTTGTTTGTGTAATCCACAAGTTTGACGATGAACATTGACTTTTTTACCTATTTATGAATAGGTAATAAAGGCATAAATGCTATATTACATGTTATGTCTTGTTTGATAATTTCAATTATCAATCAGTGTTAGTTAATGCTTTGTCAGTTCAATTTACAATCTTTTGGTTATGCTTTAACACCTTTGGTTACTTATTTGGAATGTTTTGCTGTTATTTTTTGATTTGGAACTTTGTTGGGAAAATTTTCTTGGGAAGCTTCAATTTTTGTGTTATGATAAAGGCTTTCTTTTATTAGCAGAAGCAATTCTTGTTTGATGCTTGATAGAATTTGGGTGTTGTTCTTGAATTTCTTGTAATAGGAGTGTTTATTTTAAATTAATAGGTTTCATTTGGATAGTTAATAGGTCTTTCCATTATTATTTTTTCTTTATTATAGGATGATGTTGATTTCCAAACAAACTTAGTTTTATCAAGTGTAATGTTGGAAATCCCAACAAAGGGTGAGATAGGAGGAAGTAGATTTATTTAGGCCTACACCTGCTATTCATCTTTTTAAAAAAATCATGATAAGTTGATTTTTATGTATGCATTTGTTGAGCCATATTTTCTTCACTGCTTTTGAATGCTTGTAGAGTAAATTGGCACATACTTATTTTTCTTTGACATCATTAATCAAAGTTGTTTGCATGTGCTCATTATTTGCAGAAATTAAAGCAATACACACAAACCTTCCAATCACAGTTCTCATCAGTGTTGGCCTTTCAACCTATAGGTATGCTAAATGAACACATTTTTATGACCTTTGAAGTCTTCTGCCTATAGTACTGCAATAAATCTCTTTCTTGTGAGTAGTTTCACATACCCAATGTCAAACTAGAGGGCACTACCTAGTTGTTTCTAAGGATATGATCAACTGTATCTTATCTTCAATATAAATAATAATTTCTCAGGTTGTATATTTGATTAATGAATGGTTATCTTATACTTGTTAAATCTTCTATTTGAACTTTAACCTCATTCCTTATTTTAATGATAAGAGTAAGTTGTGTGTGTGTGTGTGATTGTATCTGTTAAAGAAAATTCTAATTGATGTACTGAAAATGTTGGAAAAACACTTCTTGGAAAAGCTTAAAATGTTTCACTTAGCAATTGATTTTTTATGTTAAGTTGGCTTGGGGTTCAAAAAAAACTCAAACTAATTTCTACCCAAGTACATCTAGGTGTATATAATAAAACTCTATATTCAACATTTTTAATTCTTTCTAGTTTTGTTAATTTTTTGCTATATCTGTAGGTGTGGCACATGTGCTTTATTGCATGCCATATTTCCATAGACTATATCATGTGAACTGAAACATGCTATAGTAGGTCACAGAGTGTATCATGAGAGCTTGGCATTATTGGTTGATAGGTGAAATTTATTCCACAAATAGATTCAATCAACTCAATATCTTTAATTACAAGATTCAATACTTTGCATATATTCAATCAACTAAATATATGTAAGGACAAGATTCAACACTTTACATATATTCATTCAAATCAATATCAAACTTTCTTCAGCAACTCAATGCAGCAGGATGATGGTCAAATGATTGTAAATGTCATATTTTAGTAGAACTGTCTTCTACTTCGTCTAATCTATCAACAACATCACTATCTATTTTTGTAAACTAAGAATCATCAACACAATTGATTTGTATAGAAAGCTTGCTTTATCTTTGTAGCATAATCTTTGCTCCAATGCAATGGCCATGCATATTGCCCTCTCTTATTCATAGGTTTGATCTTCATCTTTTGAAAATGTTGCATCTATGATCTTTCCATTCCTCAAATGTGTCCTCATAACCTTCCTAGGTTATTCACAAGGGTTCCATCTTTTATCAAAGGGACTACTCCCTTATGAATGATCTAACTCCAAGATAATGTGTTTTCATAGAGTTCTGGTTGTAACTAGCCTATCATATTACAATATAGAGGTTTATTCTTCTTTTTAAATACACCAACCTCACAACAATGCTTTTAGCCATCATAGACATAAACTCAAACAACCAGAGACGTCATGTTGCAAACCTAAAAATATAGAATCTTAGTGTGAATAGTATCATATATTCTTTAAAGTCACTACAAAACAATCAAACTATGGCTAACAATAGTGTATGGCTATCAATAGTGTTTGTATTTTTAGGAATTTTTTTCTCTTTCTATTAATTGTCTCTATTTTGACAATAATATTTCTAACACTTCAATTTTTATTTTCCTTTCTGTTAATTCTTAATTTTACATTTATTTGTTGTTTGTAGCCATGTCTAAATTATTGACTACAAATGCAATCAAGCTTATGAATGATGGAAATCTAGGCTTGGATCCTCATCTCCAAGTATTAGCTACCTCAAACTTTGGCCATGGTCCTAGGAGAAACAATAAATATAGAATAGACCTTTCTGATGGAGAGCATAAACAAAGAGCATCATTGCCAAAAAAGTACAACCACTATAAAACTTCTAAGAAAATTCATGAGGGATCTATAATACAACTAACAAAATATAGTTGTCCCATGATTTGTAGTTCAAGGTTAGTATGTAGGTTCAATACTATTTTTATACCTTATAATTAACTTTCCAACTTCTATAATATATTACTAATTATATTTTTACTTGCAATTACATAAGTGGATTGTCATTTCACAACTAGAGCTTACATGTATGGATCATGCCATCATTGGTGAACCTATCTTCTTATTTCCAGAGCAAGAGGAACATCTACAAAATGATGCTACAAATACATTTGATTATCCTGTATCACCAACAACCCCAAACTCTAAAATAATGTTGTTTGGCATAGACCCATCTCAATCTAGGAAGGATGTATCTATTAGCATCATTCCTATCAAAAGTTTGAAGCCTTTTCAAACAAGGTGGACTATCAAAGGTCGTGTAACTATGAAAAAGGAAATCCATCGGTACACCAATCAAAAGGGAAGTGGACAAGTTTTCAACTTTGATAATATAGATAGTGAACACACAAGAACAAGTGTCACTTGCTTCAATGAAGTTATACATATTCATTTTGCAAACATTAATATTGGATCTATATATTCATTATCTAGTGGGGCCATTAAATCTACTAATAAGCTTTACAACAAGCTTAATAGTGGAATAGAAATCACCTTAATGGTTCAATCAAAGGTGACATTCTGTGAAGATGACCTCTCTATTCCAAAACATCAATTCACTTCATACCTATCATAGAAATTGTGAGTAAGAGTAATAATTCAATTGTTGATGTTATTGGAATTGTTGTTTGTGTAGATCCAAGCTCTACAATAAGGAGGAGGGATGGTACATAAGTTTTGAGGTGGAGCATCAAGATATTAGATATGTCTGCATCAACTATAGATGTAACTTTATGGGGACTAACAACTCAGAAAGAAGGCACAAAACTTAAAAAAATGTACCACTTAGAACAAACCATTGTTCTAGCTATTAAAAATGGATGTGTTTCTGACTATAATGGAAAGGTAATATAGACCCTGATATAGAATAAACAAAACAACTTAAAACTTGGTATGCACAGAATGGGGCTAATATTGTACCTTCCTCCACAAAGCTTGATGATATGCCTCTTATTATCACAAGAATGACAATTGCAAACATTCGAGAACAATCAACAAAAATAATACAACCCATCCAATTCATTGCAAAGGCAACAATACTATTCATTAAATCTAACTCCTTCTGTTATCCAACTTGTCCTCTTCAATCAAATGGAAAGCAATGTAAGAAAAGGGTTATTCAAAATGAGGAGGATAAATGGTATTGCTCAAAGTGTGCAACAACATTTGCAGATTGCAATTATAGGTACATACTTCAAGTCAAACTGGAGGATCACACAAATATAATATGTGTAGACATGGAAAATATACACGCACTTGATCCTGATTACTAACATTATTTCTCCCTGAATCACATTCTCAGCTTATCATCACCTTCTGTCTCTTAATTAAATCATTATTTATTTAATTAGGTTTTTCTCCTTTGTTGATTAAATTGATCAATTTAATTTAATTCTCAATCCCTCTTTAATTAAATAATTCATCTTATTTGATTAAATCCCTAAAGTCTTCTTATTAAATTGAATAAATTAAACATTATTTAATTTAATCTAACATTATCCCCTTTAGCTAAATAAATCGGAAAATTTATTTAATTAAACCTTTCCTCTCAATTCTTGACTTAAAATCAATGCATAAATTTAAGTCTAAATTGTCACATCTCCTAATTCTTCATTAAATTAATTAACCCGTGATTAATTTAATCTTAATCTATATCGTATTCTCTAGAGAATGCAACTTGCACAATAAATCAATTACTTTGATTTATAAATCTCTTATTTTCCCTCACATGGCATAAAAAGGGAATATTCCCTCAAATTTGAATTCAAAATTCAAGTGGGCCTGGTCCTTCCAACAAGGCATTCAATGCCTCTTACATGTCCTTGTGCATTGAGCCAAGTGACATTAACTCCATTTCCTTCTCCCTCCAACATGTCACATTCAAATTTCAAATTTGAATCCAATGGCATTTATCATGCACATTGATCAAAATATGCTCATTCCTCAACCATTCACATCTTGACAAGTGAGCACTTGGCCATTGGGTGTTGAATGATACCACATTGCTCAATTCCACTCTCTCTTCCATTTTGGAAATCTATAAATAAGAGACTCTTCATCTCACTCTAACATCCACAACTTGAGTAAACTTACTATACTCAACTTCATCCTCAAGCAACATCTAGTTTCATCCATTTCATCAAGTTCTTAGCTAGGTTATTGCAAGTTTTCTCAAGAACCCATCTTGTTCTTCATCAACAAAGTGGATCACTCATCAAATCATCAAAGAGCTTACAAAGGAGTTGGGAAAGGGTTGATTTTAACACATCAATTGGCACCAACTCCCCCATGGGATCATGAGTTTGCTTGCTTAATTAGGATTTTACTTGCATTTTCATATTTTGTTCTTCATTTTCCTATTTTGAGTAATTGCAAATGGATTTCATGGGGAATCCTTGTTCTACCTTGCATATGATCTAATATTGTGTTTGTTTGTTTCATTTGTGCAGGTATGAAATAAGGGTTCACATTTTGGCGCTAGAAAGAGGGCAAATCTCAAGGATTTCAACACGTTTTTCAAAAATTCCATGCTTTTTTAACATTTTTTTTGTGTACATAGGAAACTGCGCCACTGACAGTTTGCACGGCTCTATATTACACTGCACTTTTCCTAAACTGCGCCGCACCTGCTTTCCCGCTAATTTTTTTCAAAATCTTAAACTCTCCCGCAACTTTTTGAGTTGCAAACTACGCTGCATGCCAAACTTCGTTGCAATCGCGCTCTTTGTTTTCTGCAGAGCGTCGCTTTTAATCTGGGTGCGGTGCTATATTGGGCCACTAATTTTCCAAACTGCGCCACGGTATTTCCAAACTGCGTCGCATTTGCTAATTGCGTCGCACCTGCAGATTTTTTATTTTTTTTTAACATTTTTTGTGATGCAGGAACTTCCCGAAGTCATAACTTTTGACTCGAATGTGGGTTTTCGCTAAAATTTTATAGGCAATTTCGTCATGAGGTGGCATGTGGTTTGGCAACCAATCATAGATGGGTTGGTGGCCATTTTGCCACATTTTCGAGGCTTGAAATTTTCATCTTGGCCCTCAAAATGACATTTTAGTGTTTTTTCCTAGTTTTTTAAAAGTTGTTTTTTGTTAATAACTCAAAACCCATGTTTCCAATTTCAGATGTTAGTTGGCAATTCATCCTATCTTAGTTTTAGAAATTTTTTGGAAAAAAATAGGACTCTCAAACCTATGCATGCAAAATTACCAAAAACGAAAAAATCTAATAATTGTTGAAATCTGCCAAAAAAGAAAATTTTTTGATCAAAAGGGAAGGAAGGAAAACAGAGGCCAAGGGTTTTTTATGATGTTATCATCTCATTGTATTAAGTGTTTTTAAACACTTTTGGGAGAACTCATAATCCCTTTCTAAGGATTTGTTTACTTTATGCTTTAGGAAATACTAAATTTTTTTTGGGCTTTAAAAAGAATACTACAAAAGCTTTCAAATTTTGCAACAAAAGGCTTAAAAAGAACCTTAGAAACAATTTACTAGATTTGGTTTAAGGTTTAACAAATTGAACAAGGCAACTTCCACATTTAAATTGGTGTTTTAAAAAGAATTCATTTTTCTTTGAGGGTTTAAAATGAACAAGTGCTATTTTGTTTTGTAATTATTTATTCAAGATAATATCATCAAAAGGGCGTATGCGCTTCTCTTGCACCTCACGGCGATCTTGAGAATCAAAATTTATTTTGGTGATCTTAACTTGAATAAAATAATTGCCTCCACATTTCATTTTTTGGAATTAAAATTGAACCAAACATGCAAGTGTGAGCACGGTATATTGCGAGTGTTCTCCCTTTGTTTTTCAACGAAAGTTGATTCAACTATGGGATATGCTAGCTTGCTATTGTTTATCTTAGAGGGCCTGCCTTATGGAAAAAAGTACTCACCCAAGGGAATGATCCAATCGGGAACACGCTAAAGCTAAACGACTTCCAACCGATATATAAGTGTGGATTCTTGAGGAAAGTTCAAGAATCACGAAGATTATTCCAACGAGAAGGGCAGCAATGGTCTCTCGCCGCATGGATAGTCCCCCATGAACAGAATGCCAGAATTAAAACCTCTTGTTTAGAAAAGGCCAAAATCCTATCTATTTGTTGGTGCAAAAGGTCATGTCCTTTGAAGCCACCCCACGTTATACATGTGGTTCTGTTATAGAGATGAAAAGTATGTCATGGGAGATTCATGGGTACTGATGCTTGGCTAACTCAAGAAGTGAGTGCACTGTAAGGGGGAGCCTATGTGGTCAAGTATCTAATCATCCGCACTGAATATGCGTAGCTAGATTTATCCAAGTGGGATCCCAAAAAATATTGTCTCTTCATCCTAAGATTGTACATGTTCTTGAAATCGAAAACACATTGCTTTGATTGGAAACATTCAAAAACAAACACCCACACAATCTTCAAATTTCAAACCCTTTAGGAGGGGAAAATACCATTGACCAAATCCAAGTGTTGTTGCTTTCCCTAGGGAATCTATCCTTAGAGGTCTCTAAGTATTTGGATTTACATCATAATTTTCTCATACTAAAGTCAACATAGGAAACTATGCTCTTGAAACCTTAATTTTCACATAATGGACATTGTGGAATGAAAAGGAATTGAAACATAGACATTCAGCTTGGATAACATTTTCAAGAAAGTGTTTGTGGTAAGAAGAACCGAACCTAAGCAAGATAACAAACAATTGAACCACACATGTGCTTGGTCATCTTTTGAGTCATTTGGTTTTCATACAAACATTGGTCTTTTGGTTTGAAATACTTTTAGGGAAAAGCATGTTCTTCAATATCTTGGTCTAGTAAACAAGTCCTCTTAGGATCAAGTCAAACACTTCACTCCATCCAAACATTTATCAAAATCCAATTTCACCAACAACTTTTAGAACCTTGGGAAACATCACTTATGTTAGACTTTTACGAAAAATCAGCATCACCTTGTTTGACTTAACGCACCTAGTCAAATTATCAATCCTCTTGAACAAATTTGCCTCTAGGATAACGCAACTTCTTGAGGTCTACTAGTTCATGATCAATTTCATTGGCTTAACACACTTAGCCAATTCATTCTCTTATGCGAGTTTTCCCTATGATAACACAACTTCCTAAGGTTTACAATTTCACCATCATTTTTGTTTGACTTAACACACTTAGTCAAACTATCATCAATCAAAATCAAATCAAAACAAGTCCTAAAGTCTAGAATTGATCCAAAGTTCCTAGAAGTTCAAACACCCATATCATTCACCCTTCTCATCCTTCATCTCATCATTGGTCATAAACCCCTCAAAGGTCAACAAGGTCAAAACACAAGAAGAACATGGAATATAAACCCGATTCATACATCATGAGTAATCCAATTCAACCAAACTATACAAGCCTTACAATTCCAATTGATTTTCAAAACTTTCATTTGTACAATCCATACATGGGATCATTATCTCCTACAAACCTCAATGGTACGAAAAATGTGAGTTTTTCCAATCTAAATTTTGGAACACCTTTCCCTTTGGTATATTTAAATCAAAGTCAAAACTTACAAATCTATCAACTAAACAATCAAGGCATGAGCCTTCTCCCTTTACCAACCATCAATCAACCAAATCCAAGCAATACTCCAATCATAAAGCAAAACAACATATCAAATCCTCTCATTTTGCCAGCAGTATCGCAACAACAGGTGGTAACCATTCAAACAACCCCAACAATCAACACCATTCTCAATCCACCGCCACCACCACCAAAACAAAACATGAAAAATTCATTATCTATCGTGTTGCAGGCCACTTGACAAGTTGCCTGCCAAAAGGCACTCAAAAACCAACAAGCTGCACAACTAGTTGCACAACTAGCTGCTCAGCAAGCACAAGCAC
The DNA here is from genome assembly GCA_007115665.2 of Sequoiadendron giganteum. NCBI lineage: Eukaryota > Viridiplantae > Streptophyta > Pinopsida > Cupressales > Cupressaceae > Sequoiadendron > Sequoiadendron giganteum. The sequence continues at coordinate 44,427,731 of VCHN02000014.1, read as the reverse complement.
AATTAGCCGCCCAACAAGCTGCACAAGCCCAAAAATTTGCACAAGTTGTGCAAGCGGCTCAAGTAGCCCAACAAGCACAGGATCAAGCTCAAGCCTAGCACCAGGCTCGGAAGACGCAAGCATAATACCGGTCACAATTGCAAGCAATCCATCAACAAGTGTATCAACAAGTCATGCAAGAGAATCAAGCGCAACAACGAACATCCCAATTAAGAGCCCAACAAAAAGATTTGTTGGCACAGCAACAACTAGACCAACAACAAGCTTTGTTGGCATAGCAACAACAAGACCAACAACAAGCTTTGTTGGAACAACAACAACATGACCAACAACAAGCGTTGTTGGCTCAACAACAAACACATGAATTACTCCCTCAGAAAAGCTTACAACAGATTCCCACCACAATCAATGAAAATGATGATCAAGATCCTTTGACCAATAATCATGTTGAAAATGTCTCTACATCACCTAATGAGTTAGAGGACATATCCCAAGAATTTATTCCAAAGCATGATCAACATCTTTCACCAAGGTCTAGCAATGATCCCTTCCAAAACATATGGACATCCTTTGACCTTATGACATTTGAGAAACTTCCTATGCCTAATGAAGATATCCAAGAACCCTTGATAAGAAATCCTTTCTTTGAAATTGACCCATGTCAAGAACTTGATCCAAAGCATGTCGAAAGCAATTCCAAAATCATTCAAGATCAAGAATTTGTATCTCCAAGCTACTACAATGATATAATGGACAATCTCTTATCTATACAAGATGATCACATCCACATAGAACATAATCCTCCATCTACCCATGAGATTCTTTCTTTGGATGGACATGTAGATGATCTTCATTCAGAATATGATTCCTTTACTCCTGACATTATTACACAAAAGAGCAGGTTTTTTATTCCTACAATCAAACTGAATTATCAACATCAAGATCAGATATATCCCAAATTCAAACTGAGGACACCATGTATGAAGATATCCAGTATTATCCACTCAAGGAAACAGGTCAGACAAAACTAGATATTCTAGAGTCAGCAGAGCAACAAATTGAAATGACATCATCTGTAGTGGTCATTTGTCAGAGAATGCATTTTGAACAAGACATCTCAAAACAAGGAGAATAAAAGAACAAAGGTGCTACTATCACCATAGTGGGGGCAACTTCGTCTCAAGCAAATGTCAACATAAGGGGCACGAAGGATCCTTATGATGAAACCAATGCCAATACTACTACCTGCCACATCATAAATCTCCATCCACCCATCACCCCATCTACGAATTGGGATCAACGTCAAAAGAGAGATTTGAATCAAAGCACGAAGAACGTTATCAAGGAAAAAGAAGTAGTGAAGCATAAAGGACAAATCAAATACAAGTGGATGCCAAAAAATAAAAAGGAAGATGATCCCTATCAAACTCCATCAGTCAAAGAAACTATGGGGCAAAATAAAAGAGGGACAAATATCCATCAAAGATATCCACAAAGGAAAAAGTAGGCTTCTCAAGCAATGTACAAAGTGTATCCAGCAGTTGGTAATAATTCCATGCACACTTCCATAACCACCCATTATTGCTCATCTTCCCAAGTTTGGAGAATCAAAGGTTCCAAGCTATCAACCAATCCATATTTTATTTCGAAACACACTCCATCAACGCCTCCATGCATGATATCCAATTCTCACATTGACCATGTGTTGGAAATGACCCTTCATCATAAGGATTTAGAAGGCACTCTATCGCGATGTGCGCACAAAGACGGAGTTAACTCTGGTATCAACAAAGTAGAACACATCTCTCAAAATTTTCTTTCAAGTGCACGTATCTTGGAAAATCAGCTTCTTCAAACAAGATATCGATGGCACATTATGATAGAAGCATCAGCATCAATAGTACCAGGTGATTCAACACCAGCTTAAAATCTCTCAGAAAATACAAAAAATATAAAAAAATCCAAAAAAATCAGAAAAATGATTGAAAACAGTGAAGAAAAAAAAAATCATCCTCTAGTGAAAACCACTTCGGTGGTGCTTTGGACAAGTACCATGATGAAAACTTGGTAAACAAGAATCATGTGTAGAATCGAGCATCTACGTGCACCATTCAGGTGAAAGTATCTTATCACATCCACAATAAAGCCAACATTCCATCCATATCATCTGTTCATCCATGAACCGTTTATCCAATCCATTTTCATCCATTTGCATCCACACTCCAAGGTATCTTAATCTTGATGAAATTTTGGTGCACACTTACACTTGCTTATGGTAGTCATCTTAACATGGGCCATTTTCATTGATCCTATCCTACCCAACATTATTTGAGCCTCGAAGCATTATCCAAATGAGCATCCTCTATTCAAACACCTTATCACAAGATAATCCTTGGCATTATTTGCATGCTTACCGTATCTATCCATCCATTCATACACCTATCCAAGAATCCACCCATGGCCTTTCAAACATTGCTAGACATTGGGGGTAGATATTTACATCTTGGTTTGCGAATAAATCTTGATCTATATCCTCTAACTTATGTGGTGATCCGAACATTGGCAAACATGAAATCAAATTGGTTAAAATATTTGTGAGCACCAAGTCAAATCACTAGCCCATGGCATATTTTGATAGGAAGATGTTCCTTATCGAGCTTTATCTTTCATCAAACATCAATCCAAACAATTCATATCAGTTGCATCTAATGTGTACGTCAACATGACATCAAATCATCAAAATAATTTTGTTCTAAAACAAACTTCATCAATCTTGATCAATCGAATCCAATCAATTATCACCTTGTTTGACTTAACACACTTAGTCAAACCACCCTCTTGTGTACGAATTCACTATAGGATAACACAACTTCCTAGAGTTTACAAGTGCATTATCATCTTATTTGACTTAACACACTTAGTCAAATTATCCAATCCATCATCAACTTGTTTGACTTAACACACTTAGTCAAACCATCCTCTTTTGTACAATTTTACTCTAGGATAACACAACTTCCTAGAGTTTACAAGTGCATTATCACTTTTGTTTGACTTAACACACTTAGTCAAACTATCAATCCATCAATCTGATCAATCAAATCTTAGCTTGGTTTTCAACAAAATCCCAAAACAGGGCACTGATATCGTCATGCATATCCACCTCCAAATCGTCAAAATCATGCGAAAACTCAAAAACATTCAAAAAATTCTTCAAAATTCAAAAACATCATAAAATCATTCAAAATCTAAAACATGTCAAAATTTGAAACATCAAAAACATGTCGATCGAACTACGTCGTCTCTGAGCTTGAACGTAGGCAAGGTTGATCTTTGATCATCCCCTGAGACATTTTAGGTCAGTCCTTTAGGCGTCTGTCGCAATGGCAATCCGTTTGCCCATTTATTTCACATTTTAGGTCAGTCCTTTAGGCGTCTGTCGCAATGGCAATCCGTGCCCATCTTTTTAACATTTTAGGTCAATCCTTTAGGTGTTCGTCGCAATGGCAATCCATTTTCCCATCTATTTCACACCTTAGGTCAGTCCTTTAGGTGTTCATCGCAATGGCAACCCGTTTGCCCATCTATCTTATCATCGAGTCAAGTCAATTATCGTCCAAACTACGTTGTCTTTGAGCTTGAACGTAGGAAAGGTTGATCTTTGATCATCCCTCAAGACAGTTTAGGGAAATCTTTTAGGCGTTCGTTGTAATAATTTGGCAATCTGTTTGCTCATCTATCTTATCATTGAGTCAAGTTTGTCATTAGTCGAACTACGTGGTCTCTGCGTGTATAACGTAGGCAAGGCTAATCTATGGATCAGCTCCCGAGACCCCTAAGATAGGTCTTTTAGTTAGTCCTTTCGTTGTAAATCTCAAAAATACCAAAACATTGAAAAATGTGAAAATATCAAAAACATTTGCAAAACACTTCAAAAAATACCAAAAATAGCCTCAAAATATCTAAAAAATCCAAAATGATGCATCCATTTCATCTCACTTTCACCCGCGATAATCATCATTCCTAATAAATCATCGTCATCTTCATCCTTTGGTGAAGCAACCAGAAACAAGTCTAGTAGGTTCCAAAGAGAACACCCAAGCGTCAAAAGTCTCAAGTCTAGGTCAGTAAGCAAGCAAGTTGGTCAACTCAGAGTATCAATAGCTTATCACCCAATCAGTCTCACCAAAACCCTGATCACAACATGTCCTAGGATGAATCTTTCCCATGATGGACATAAGCATCAGGTACCCCCCAGTAGTTTAGCCTTGGCTAGCGCTATGAAGAACATTAGCTTGTTTTTTACTTTATCTGGTCTTTTTGACTTATCTTATTTTGTGCCCATTCCAAGGACCTCTCAATGATGCCTAAACAAAATAGGTTTAGAGAGAAATGAATGGGACAATGATCATTTTCTCTTTTATCTATTGTGCTTACACTTGTAAAATAACTTAGCTATGCGTCCTTTGTTTGGTTTGTAGGGAGGATGTTTTAGGTATCTTGTTGAACACATAGGAAGGCTTGCTTTTCTATGTTTTGGCCTGAGATGTTTAGAATGTCTAAACTACATCTTGAATAAGGCTTTGTATGCTAAGTGTGAACAAGAATACTCCTATTTGATTAACGAGTCAAAGTCCATCACACTAGGTACAACGCCATCCTAGTTCTTTATACCTTGATGCATCGTACCTATGTGTGTTATCAAACATAAAGTAATTGGCCCTTTGAAAATCTCAGCTTTTGGTAAGAAAATCATCATCATCATTATCATAATGTGAACTTGTGTGGATCCTCCTTCCATCCATATTATTCTTCTTATCTTTCTATCTTTACTAAAATTTCTATCCAAGTATCAGGTAGGTGTGAGATCTCAAAATATACACGAGGCTACCCATGGCCGATGACTGTCTATACATCATCAAAATTGTCTACATCAAAGAATTATCTTTCGTTCTCTGATCAATAGAACCACTCTTCTCGCATTTTATCGCGATCTTGATCGGAAAATCGTACATTTCTGCTCGATCTTTCGAGGGGGCAGTATACCAGCATAATCCTTCTGCTGGGGCAATAGTGGGGCATCTAAAAAAATTGAGAAATTTTGAACTTTGATCACAACAGTTTATTCTTTGAACCAATGCAACAAGTACATTGCTTCAAAGAGGGGCAAAATGTAAACATGGAAAATATACACGCACTTGATCTTGATTACTAACGTCATTTCTCCCTGAATCACATTCTCAACTTATCATCACCTTTCGTCTCTTAATTAAATCATTATTTATTTAATTAGGTCTTTCTCCTTTGTTGATTAAATTAATCAATTTAATTTAATCCTCAATCCCTTTTTAATTAAATAATTCATCTTATTTGATTAAATCCCTAAAGTCTTTTTATTAAATTGAATAAATTAAACATTATTTAATTTAATCTAACACTATCCCCTTTAGTTAAATAAATCTGAACATTTATTTAATTAAACCTTTCCTTTCAATTCTTGACTTAAAATCAATGCATAAATTTAAGTCTAAATTATCACATCTCCTAGTTCTTCATTAAATTAATTAACCCATGATTAATTTAATCTTAATTTATGTCACATTCTCTAGAGAATGCAACTTGCACAATAAATCAATTACTTTGATTTATTAAATCTCTTATTTTCCCTCACATTGCATAAAAGGGGAATATTCTCTCAAAATTGAATTCAAAATTCAAGTGGGCCTGGTCCTTCCAACAAGGCATTCAATGCCTCTTACATGTCCTTGTGCATTGAGCCAAGTGACATTAACTCCATTTCCTTCTCCCTCCAACATGTCACATTCAAATTTCAAATTTGAATCCAATATCATTTATCATGCACATTGACCAAAATGTGTTCATTCCTCAACCATTCACATCTTGACAAGTGGCACTTGGCCATTGGGTGTTGAATGATTCCACATTGCTCAATTTCACTCTCTCTTCCATTTTGGAAATCTATAAATGAGAGACTCTTCATCTCATTCTAACATCCACAACTTGAGTAAACTTACTATACTCAACTTCATCCTCAAACAACATCTAGCTTCATGCATTTCATCAAGTTCTTAGCTAGGTTACTGCAGGTTTTCTCAAGAACTCATCTTGTTCTTCATCAACAAAGTGGATCACTCATCAAATCATCAAAGAGCTTACAAAGGAGTTGGGAAAGGGTTGATTTCGACACATCAATTAGCACCAACTCCCCCATGTGATCCTGAGTTTACTTGCTTAATTAGGATTTTACTTGCATTTTCATATTTTGTTCTCCATTTTCCTATTTTGAATAATTGCAAATGGATTTCATGGGGAATCCTTGTTCTACCTTGCATATGATCTAATATTGTGTTTGTTTGTTGCATTTGTGCAAATATGAAATAAGGGTTCACAATATGTGTAGTTGCATTTGATGAGATAGCTTGTCCTCTTCAATCAGATGGAAAACAATGTAAGAAAAGGGTTATTCAAAATGAGGAAGATAAATGGTATTGCTCAAAGTGTGCAACAACATTTGTAGATTGCAATTATAGGTACATACTTCAAGTCAAACTAGAGGATCACACAAATATAATATGCATAGTTGCATTTGATGAGATAGCAACATAAATCATGGGTATGTCTTCTCAAGAACTATATACACTACAATTTAATCATGAGGCAAAAACAAGTACTAAAGATGTAATAAGAAGTGTTCTCCTTACACAATTCTTATTCACACTGTCATGCAAAAAAGAGACATACAATAATGAAGAGCGCTTGAAAGAAACAATCATTAAAACTGATAAGATAGATTTTATTGCAGAGAGAAAATTATTGCTTTCTAAAATCAATTAGATGTGCAATGATATGAACAACTAGGAATACATTCCTTATTTATTCTGAAACAATGTATATATTTTTAAACTTGTAAATATTCTTTTATTGTTATGTCTATCAAATAAAACAAAGTTTGAATAAAAAGTGCTTCACGTTTTTATTGGTCCATTGAATTGTGTAAAAATTTGCTTGATTAAAATTGTAGGTGTATGGCTTATAATGTAACCTATATGCCCTTTTTGGGATCATTATGAAGTATCCAATTGTAGGCTGACCATAATTTTCATTCTGATGGTGATATATTAAAATACTAACTATCAACCTTATGGGAATCCACAAGTTTTGTGACTATTATAACTGTATGCAATTATTATGTGAAAGATTTGTAACCTGCTATCCAAGTTCATGATATTCATGACTGAAAATAAGCATGAATAAGGCATTTATTGGCTTTTATTTTTGGTCTATTAGTGGCTATTCGACCTTTTCACCTCATTTCTATAGCAATATAACACTACCTTATGTGAGAGCCTTGATATTTTTGTTACTATGTCCATAGCTATTGTGGAAGTGTGTGGTATGCACAAATCTTAGATCTGTTTATTCCATATTATATTCTATATGTAGTCAGGGATGGCCTGAATTTATCCCACATTCTTGGATCATTTTGGAAGCCACATTTTAACTCATTGTTTTATTGGTCATATGGTGGCAAAGTATGTAGTGTGGGTTAGGGGAAACAATTTAATAAAAATAAACTCATAATGCTTAGGTAATCATGCTGATATCACAACCTTAAAACTTACTTGCAGATTATTCAACAATTGTTTTACCTGGCAGAACATACAGGCTAGTTGAATGCTCACTTTATTGTTACAAACTTGCAACATACTTTTAGAAGCCTGCAATTGCAACTTCTATTAATCCTAATACATTGATTGCTATAGAAGTCAAATGGTCACTATGTTTGCTAAGTTTACTTGTTAACATAGAATGCAGTAATTGTAAAGGATTAATTATACACACAAAGCTCATGAATACTATGTTTTGAGTGAATGGATACTAGGGTTTTTCAATTTTGTGTACAATTTGTGAATTAATTATGCTTGTCAATAAGATCAAATTGCTTTGCACTATTCTTTTATCAAAGGTATTCGTTCAAATCATTTTCCCACTGAATAAAAGAGTAATTCAAATTGTAAAGATTTTTTAGCATGACATGAATATGGATAGCTAGAGTCAATATCCCACTAAAATTTGATCTTTATCTTTATTTTGACACCTGCTCCATAGCTACTTCTTATCCTAATAGGGCAGCACTAGTCTTGCTTGATTTAGCAAACATGAAGGAATTGACTGATCTACATAATTCCCTAATGAGAGGTTATCCAAATATATAGACAGTCACAAGATTTTGACTCATAGATTTGGGTGAGAGGATAATTAAGTTTTGTCAAATAACATGCAAGCAAAGAAATAAGAAGGATTTATACTGACATGCTCAACTACTGAGTCCTCTCCCCTAATATAATATTTTGCATTACACTTAGTAAAATGATAGAAAGTTTGATTGTAGTGTGGATCATGAACTAATTAGGTAGTGAGGAATGCGTTTAGAAATTGAGTGTAACTTGGAAGGACAAAAAACAAACTCAACCTGTAATAGTAAGCATCAATTTTCTACATTGAAGTACTGACATGTTTGTCAGCTGCCCAATTGAACACTATTGACAACTTCAAGGACTTGGCATTTAATTCAAATGTATAATTCTCAATTCCTGTTTATTTGCATTGACTGCATTTCAACTTGCATAATTTTCTGATAATTACCACAACCTTTATTGAGCTAAATTAATCATCTTTTTCTGATGAATAAGCTGATGCATTATGCATTATGAGTGGAAAATATTATTTAGGGATCAAAATAGAGATGTATTTGTCTTCAAGAGCTGATTATGGCATGGATTTATTTATCTTCAAGAGTTGATCAGTAGAGTGTGAGTGATTCGATTCAATTAATGATTTAGTTCGAGTATGTGTTCTTTCTATATGATTTACCTAAGGAAGCCAATCAATGATTCTCAGGTTTTGAGTGAATCTTTATCACATGGAATCATCAACGAAAAAAACTTCACAATTGAAATTGTTACAAAAAAATTCAATTAGAACCACATGTAACTAAATTTAATGAAAAAAAACAGATTTCTTAAATTATCATTCTATTATTTACCACTTAGTATTAATTGTTTAATCCAACCACATAAAATTGTAATTTGTGACAAATGACAACCATACACACCAATGCATAAACACATACTTATATATTAATACACATATATTTTTCTATCGGGGAAAATGAGTCATACAACTGTAGTAGTATACCATAGAAGAAGTTCTGCAAGGGTTTTATATTCTAGAGACATGGAGTCATCTTTCAGCCCTACCAAGAGCTTCAAACGATTATATTGTAAAGCAGATTCTCAAGTTTACAATGGAGGCATATTTGGTTGCTTCATTTACTTCAACATCAAGACAATCTCTGTAGGGATTCTTCTACACATAGAATATGGGCAAGTCAACAAATTTTTTGAAAATTCTTCATCTACTGAAACAAACATTGATATTAGGAGTTTCTCAGAGGTTCCTAGGCCAGAGTTTTCTTAGAATTTTAACAAGTGTGAGCTTTACATTGGATTGTGGATTTGGGATGAATCTCATCCCATTTACCAATCCACCAGTTGCCCATTCATTGATCCTAGGTTTCGGTGCCAAGAGAATGGGAGGCCAGATAAGTTATCTATGAAATGGCGATGTAAACCTTTGGGCTGCAACCTTCCAAGGTTATTGTAGTTTTCTTCCCATATTCTTGTAGATATGAAAGTTGAAATCTTGTTTGAGCTGTTCTGGAGATATCCTATGTTTTCTACTTTCGGTGGGCTTTAGAAGATAGACAATGCAGTGCTATTTCAATTACACAACACCAAGTATATCACAAGAAGAAATGCTTAGGTTGACAACTACCTGTCTTGATGAACATTGGCCTTACTTAGAGTCTTAGAGGGAGAATATTGAAACCTACTTCTTTTGCTTAGTCTTTTAACTACAAAAATGTTTTGGCAACAATTTTTCAAAATTTTGATATTTCTTTTTTTCTATGCAGTGGAGTTGGTTTTATTAACTTCAAAGGCTCCTAAACATGAACATTATCCTTTATTGCACCTTTCATTAGCAGAATGAGACATATTTATGTTTCCCTCTTCCAAGGGCTATCTTCTTGACTCTGCCACTCGAAGCCATGATATTTGCCATGTCCAGTATCCATATATTTACCTTTTCACAGAGTATTGTTTAACATGGATGAGTTGTGCCATGCAGTTTCCCAGAATACCCTCCACTTACTAGATCAATATTTGACATGTGGCATGAAGGTGTCGTGGTGTAGTTGGTTATCACACCAGTCTAACGCACTAAAGGTCTCCAGTTCAAGTCTGGGCGGTGCCATGCTAATGTTTCATTTCTAAAAAAAAAACATTTGACATGTGGCCTTTGTTGATTTTGCTTCTTGCTTCCATTTTGGCATAAGTGATCAACTTTTATAAGCGTTCTCACTTCTCTTGACATGTATAGTTAAGAAATTTAGTAAAAATAACTATACTTTAGATTGCAACAAAGCCTATTTTTTTGCATCCACATAGGTACATATGTAAGGAGTGACCTGAACAAAACACAAATTCATCTTCTAGGACGGGGGTCAGATTTTGTCTTACAACAAAGTTTGTAGAGGCCGGCTACTATAATAATGATATTACTGCACATTCTATATGGTGTAATTTTGAAGTGCATAAGATGAATGTTCAACTTTTAAATAACCCATGATATATTTTGTGATCACTTTCAGATCTGGAGTCTGGAACACCCAGATAAGATATTTATTTAGTTTGTAGATGTAGGTGCTCTTGAATTTTACAAATGTGCTCCGATTAAGATCACTAAGTTTATCATTTTAATATCATAAAACTTAATTATTAAAATCACATAACAATGAAGAATTGTCAATTTTACAATTTGAATATTTGTAACACTAATGAATTAGGTACACCCTTTGAAGTGTAAATGATTTTGATTGTTGTCAGCTACCTTCGCTGAACTTGTTGTAAAATCAAATAATTGCATTTGAACATTGCTGGAATTTGACTACTCTATCATAATGGTTTATGCTCATCTAAAATAGCTTCCAAGCTACTATCTTATCCCTAAAAAAAAAAGCATAAAACTAGAAAAAAACATCAAATACATTACACAGAGATCAAAATGAACATATAATGTATACATTAAATAAGAAAATAATTAAACTACAATGAAAATTTTTGTAGACATTTCAATTTTCAATCCCATAAAAGTTTCAAACACCAATCTTAAACACATTTTAACTACATTTTATAATTGATAAACTTGCCATGTTATTTTCCATAAATCATCTTAATTTTGTTTACATGTTCAAAAATATTGCTTGTTTGACTGGTGGATTCCTAATTTTGATTGCTACATAATATGTTTTTAAAAAATGTTGCTTGTTTTGAGGCAACTGATACCACTTTTCAATGGCTTGATGTGCATATATTTAAAAATTTCATTAATTTACGAGTTCTATTCTTTGGTGATTTCCTCACTATTTGAAGATGTGGACGTGGTATTTGGATTATGAAGTCATATGGATATTTGTTTTTTCCTAAACTTTGCATTATAATTATAGCTATGGCACTTGCAAGTTTGTAGCTTTATTTATGGTTTTTTTTTTATATGAGAGCCATTTCTATTTGATCAATTCCACTACGTAACATTATTTTATAAATAGTAATATAAACATTATTCATCCAATAAATCTATTTAAATTAAATTTTATAGTTAATTTAAAGATTGCAATTCAATAGATGAAATTGATGGTATTTTATTTATTTATTTATAACACTTATTATAACAAATTAATCTACTTTTAAATGACATGATATATTATATATTATTTAACTTTTCTTTTAAAGTAAAATTTATGTTGCTATTTTATGGAATTTGTTTTTACATTTGCAGCGCATCAATTTATTGTTGAAGAGTTACAAAAGGGAAAAGGGTTGTTAACAACTAAACACCATTCTCTCAAAAACAGGTCAGTCACTTTTAACTATTTCTTTCAGAAAATATTATTTTTCATTAAGCTTATTTCCTTTTCCATTGTAACAATTCATTGCATTTATTTTGCTTGTTACTATTAGTAATTAGTTAAGTTTGTAGCTTGCAAGTGCAGTAGATATTTGGGTTGCATAAGGTTATGATTAAGCTTGTTTCTATGTAGAAGTAAGTAAGAAATAGAGGACTTTCCTTTTTCAAAATAATTGAGCTCCACAAACTACACTCAAATCTCCTAATTCTATTTATTCAGATAGTAGATTATGGCATCACTTCCATAGATAATAAAACTAGAGCCATTGTAGGTGGCCCTGTAAACTATATCTATCTATGTCAAGTAATATCCAAAATTAGTTCTTTCAATATTGCATTTTTCATTTACATTTTATTCATCTCAGCCACATTTCTACATTATATACTACTATAATTGCATTCATTTTTTTATTTGATATATAGATGTACAAAGAAATACAACTTTCTTGTATTAGTCCATGTCTTTTTCTCATTACTATTAGTAATCATGCCTCCTATTTTGAATTATAGATGATGGACACTAGAAACGAAAAAGGTCAAACTGAATCCCATCAAATATAAGTTCAAAGAATACAAAGTTGTAAAAGAAGTCGAGAGTACTATTCTTGTCATAAAGAGGAAATTTTTGCTCGTCATCACCTACAAAACATACAAAAACAAAGACCAAATGAAATAGATACTACACCATCAACGAACAACAATAGTAACTTCATGACCGCATAAAAAAAAATTCGACACATAATAGATGCACTATCAAACTTACAAACATGCACTATATGTAAGGAACACTACCCTGACATGCTTGTTCATTCATCAAATGATAATTGTATTTGTAAACGATGTTTCAATGAGAAAGGTGTTCATTAATTTTCATCACTTAATAATATAGACCCAGGAGAACAACCTCTTATGTTGCAAAAGCTCACTCAAGTAGAAGAGATGCTCATAGCAAGAGTAAAACCAATATTACAAGTAACCCACGCTCGTGGGGGGCAATATAAATACAATGGCCACACGATTAGCTTCCCATAGGACATAAAAAGTATTGCCAAAATACTTCCACATAGAATTATAGACCTAGATGTCCTGATAGTTCGAAGATTGCATACACAAGGAAACTATTATGATTGTTATGTAAGTAGGATTCGTATTAGAGATGCATTGCAATACAAGATCAAATATGACCCATACTATAGTGATGTTGAAATAAATGCATCCTACTTAGAACAACTCCCTGAAACAAGTACAGGCATTTCAGACATGCTTCACACCATAGAATTTGTCGAAGAAATAGTCATACCAAACAATGAATATGATGCTAACGATCAACATGATCAAGATGCATCAACATACACATCGTCATTTATGGTAAGCCTAACAAGGAGACATCGTGAGCTAGAAATCATTAAACAAACACTATAAATCGAACACCCAATAAATAACACTATTGACTGGCCTGAAATAAGCTCTTCTCCAATAAATGAATACAATATTGAAGGCCTCTTTGATATGGCATTTCCCACACTCTTTCCAAATGGAAAAGCACTACAAATGCAAGCACGAATTAGAGAAGTGCAAATGCATGAATATGCATTACATCTAATGAGATTCCATAACCAAATATTTGGAAGGCATCCAAGGTTTTGATATTTTATCTCCAACCTTATGATGTGTCATCGTAGCCAAGGACTTGCAATGGTTTTCCTTAAAAAAATATGCAGAAGAAAACATACCAACCACTATTGAAAACCTTCATGCACACTTGAAAAATCTTCCTGACGAACAGTTAGCTACATAACTTATGCATTTCAGATCTACCATGAGAGGGACAAAACCATATTGGAACAAGTGTCGTGCTGAGCTAACAAATATGATCAACCAAATAGGCTCACCCACTCTATTCTTCACATAAAGTGCAACAGATACAAAATGGCCAGATTTACATCGACTACTCTCAAACGACATAAGATTTACAATGCAATCAAATAAAATTCGCACAGATAACATAATCAATAACCACCATACCACATCCCTATATCTACATCAACAATTCACAATATTTCATGAGGAGGTCATTAAGAAGCTCCTCTATACAAAAGAATATTGGTATAGGTAGGAATGGAAACATCGAGGGACCGCACATGTTCATGGATTCCTTTGGCTTGAAAATGCTCCAGACATGGACAAACTTGATTAGAAAGATAACTTAGAAGTGGAAAGAGCAAGAAAATTCTTTGACACATATGTCACTGCTTGGAACCCTCGTACTATATCTCATGGAAACAACACAACAAATCAATCTCCACTTGATGATCCATGTTTCTTAAACACAACTGAGATCTTTAGTACAAATCCCTCTAACGACTACAAGGAGTTAATTAATCGTGTCCAAAGGCACACAAAATGCACCGAGGGAACATGCTTACGTAAGAAGGGGAAAAAATTAGAATGTCGTTACAAAGCTCCATGGAAAGAACAAATTATCTCTACATTACCATGTGACAATGATGGTAAAAAAAAAATGAACTAGCAAGAAATGATGATAGATTAAACATACATAACCCAGAAATGATTTCAATATGGAGAGCAAATATAGATTTCCAACCTGTCATCTCACAAACACTTGTTCTCAAATACATTTCCAAGTATGCATCAAAATTAGAGAGTTGTGTTAATATGCTTACAAGAATAGCTACAAATCAAAAACTTGAAGACGAAGCTTTAACAACATACCAAAAATTCATGATAGAACTTGTGGTTGAACGTGATATTGGAGCACAAGAAACATGTCATATGATCCAAAATTTTCCCTTTGTCATCTATAACCAATCATTTATGTCATTGAATGTCATCCAAAAAGTATTCCACTGCTTCACAAGAACAACAAATGACAACAAACTCCAATCAAGCTACTTACATTCTTATATGCAACGCCCGCCACAACTAGAGGCAATAACATTACTTGAATCTACAAGATCCTTCTCCTATTCTTCATGTTGCAAAGGATGTAAATAGAAAGAAAGGAAACAAAAAGCAATCCTCAATGTTTTCCCAAAGTTTTATACTATTCCAAAAAGGATTCAAAACATTTTGAAACATTTTGTTGGAGTAAATTACTCTTGTATAAGAGTTTTTGTGACGTACAAAATGACACAGGCCTTACTAAAGATACAATAATAACAAATTGGACCCAAATGAATACAAACACATATGATGCACAGCACGTTAATCACACAATTGACATGGAAACAAATAATGAAGAGGAAGAAGATAGTGGTAATGAGGTAAACACAATAGATACATTACAACTGAATGAATTGTTGTCACAAATGGGACTTACTAATAATGTCAATCTAGATGAGCTCTAAATACTTGGTAGGTGTGATTTTGATAACAACAATGAATGGGATCAACATAGTGTACACCTAGATTTACATGCCATTGCAATTGACTTCATAAAGATGAATAAAATTTGCACCCAAAATGAAAACATGGCCATTAGCTTCGATTTCCCAAATTACACATTATCACCAAAACAAAAAGTAGCGCTCACAATAATTACAAACCACTACAAAGATCAATCCTTAAAAAAACCCTTGCATATGATCATTCAAGGAACAATAGGAATTGGAAAATCATACCTTATTTCTTGCATAAAAAATGCACTTAAAAGTAGGCTACCACAACAAAAGAGCCAACTGCTTGCTTTAGTTCCCACAAGAATTGCTACATTTAATATATGCACATCAACCATACATTCAACATTTAGGATTCCACTAAAAGAAATGAAACCATTGCAAGGACAAACGCTAACAACATTTCAAGAAGAAATTAAAAAAATAAGGTACATCCTCACATATGAAATGAGTTTCATAGGCCCAAAGCTACTATTAAAGATAGATAGTGGACTACGTGAAGCATTTCCCCGAACACAAAACCTCAACTTCAATGGTGTATCTATAATTCTAATAGGTGACCTAGCACAACTACCACTTGTCATGGACAAACCCATCTACGTATCACACTCCAATGCTAAAATGCTATGGGAACAATTTACTACAGTTGTTACATTACAAACAATATTTCGTCAACAAGGTGATGATCCAACTCAAACACAATTTTGTGAAACATTAAAAAAATTACGTAATGCAGAACCAACACACAAAGATTGGGAGATGTTAATGACCTGCACAAACAAACTACTTACAACTACTAAAAACCAAGAATTTGACAACTCTATTCACCTTTTTGCAACAAATGACTTAGTGAGACTACACAACAAAAAATTGCTAAAACAACTAAACCTTCTGGTTGCAAAAGTATTGCAACAAACACAAAAAACAAATCAAACATTGATGCTCAAGATAACCAGCTTGAAAAGGAAATCCTATTATGCAAAGGCCAACAAATCATGCTAACAACAAACTTATGGACTCAAGCAAGACTTGTAAATGGATCCCTTGGCGAAGTTGTTGATATTGTTTATAATCTAGGCTCAAAACCACCAGATATTCCAATGTACGTTATAGTAAGAATCAATAACTACACTGGGCCACCATGGAACCAAAATGATCCAAAGGCTATACCTATAATACCTATATCACTAGGCAATCATAGGAAAATTCCATTAACAATGGCATGGACAATTACTATACATAAATCCCAAGGCCTCACCCTACAAAGAGCAACAATTGATATTGGTAAAATAGAAAGACAAGGACTAACATTTATAGCTATATCAAGAGTAAAATCATTAAATGGACTTCGTATTCAACCAATGTTCTCATTTGAGCGATACTCCAAAGTGCAAAACAATCCATACACAATTATCAGAAAAAAAGAGGAGGCTCGTTTACAATTACTCACTATGACAAAATAAGGTATACACTTGCCAATCCAATCTCTTTCACATTAACTTTCAAATTACTTTACACTACGCAATTAACACTATATGTCTTTACAAAATATTTTCCCCTTCACTAACTCATTCAAACCTTTTTGATATGCAAGTGGACACTAAGCAAAATAAAACATATTCTCTAAACAACATTTCCAACATCTTTGTCCAATACAAGTTGCAATGGCAAAAGATAAGGCGATACATGGAAGGTGCAAGATTGGTTCCTCCTCAACATCAACTACATGTATGTATAACACTTCCTTCTCTACTCAAACTCTATATTACTTATTATTTCAAAACCAATTATATTCCAAAAAAAAAACACAACATCAATTGTAAATTTAATTACTTTGTTCATAGAATATCTTCATAAAAATGATGAATCAATCAATCAACCAAACCTCTGCTGATGTTGGATGTGTTTGTTGAATAGGGTTGGGATTTGCTTCAAGAAAACATATCTTTTTAGAAAAACTAATTTGAATTGGTTGTAGAGGTGACAATATGTGACTTTTTGATGTTCCCTTTGCAGTTATTAACCTTGCAAGCATTTTTATGGGATGTTGACTACAAAATGTTTTTTGCTTTTGCACTATGTTTCCAAAATCAACACACAAAACTTTTCTACAAAAGCTTTACTCAACATTTGTGAAAAACAAGCATTCTGGCAAGCTAAGAAATTCTCGAACTGACTTCACTATTGCTCATTATGCTGCTGATGTAAGTTTAAGGTTGCCTTCAACCCTTACCATTTGATTGAATCATTTTGTGCTTTCTATAATTTCTAGTTATTAAAGTATCTACTTTTAATGTTGGAACATGTTACATATTAGGCGGTCCAATTCCTTTATAAGAACAAGGATTACATAGTAGCAAAGCATCAACACTTCTTGAATGCTTCAAAATGCCCTTTTCTTCCAGGACTTTCTCCTCCACACCCCTTCAAAGTCTTCATATTTTTCTTCCATTGGTACACGATTTAAGGTTTTCTGGTGTTTCACTTTATGTAGATATATGATATATATTATGCTGTGTTTGTAGCTTACTATTATGTTTCTTGTTTTTTACAGCTTCAAATTTTCAAATATATTTTAACAACCACCTCAGTGGCCCTGTTCCAACAAGAGGATCGTTCTCAAGATTCATATATGATAGGTATTATTTTAATTTTTTCATTTCATTACTTCTCATAAAGTATGAAAAAACCTATCCATTGCTATCCACCTAACTTGGATTTGACTTTTTTTGTTGTTGCATGCTATATTATGGGCTACAATTTTAAAGGAAATCTAGGACTTTGCGATGGTGTAGTGCACAATCCATGTTAAAAAAATGGAATGAAATGGAGAGCATTGCAACTCAAATGATTGTTCATAAAGCAATAAGGTTTACCTTGCCAGCTATGAGTTGCGGATTTGATTATATAACATGTTATTTTGTTCTTTAGATTCTTCTTAGGTCAACACCTAGAAAAGATTAACTTTACAATCATCCAAGATATTATTACACTACAAGCAACCATGTAGATTGCCTAGATGATGATGAAGAAGTAATGTTATTTTATGTGCAAAAATAAAAGTCTACTTTTAATAAATGCTTCATGAATATTGTTATGATTGCAATGACCTAGCATGAGAGAGGATGAAAAATTAGTATAATGATTTAATGCCTCCATGAAAATCCAATTTATATATTGATTTAATTGTCTCAAGTCACGTGCACATGGAACAAATGAAGTCTAATTTAATCCCTATTAAATTAAAAAGATTATTAAATTTATCTTTTTTGGGTATTGAATTTAATGTGCTAAGGATGCATTAATGTCATATGTAAGATAGTTTGTAAGACATGTGTGGAGATGAAATAGACAAATTATCTATCTCTAAAATGAATTTTCATATCAATTATTATCATGATTCATCAATTCATATCATAATAAATAGGAAACCATGTGTATTCCACAAAGGATAATAAACAACATCTATCATAAAATAATTTGAATGTTAATTTGAAACACAAATCTATGTTACACCTTGGGACGGACCAATGCTTCACCTCTGTAATCATCACCTAGATGCAATGAGTGCTAAGTGGACCATTCATTATCATGAGAGATGGGTTCTTGTGAACCACTACTCATGAATCATGGGTCAATGAGTTTGACTTGAAAACTACACGATTGAATCCTGATAGCAATATCATAATCTAACATACTTACAAATTATAGACTTCATTTCAAACATAAACTATACAAAATATAATCGACGTAACCATTGCACCTCCTCGGATTACAACTGCTAGTTAATTAATAAATATGATCAAATGTCCATTTTGTATGCTGCCTAGACAATTCCTATCCCGTCTTGTTTATATGGAAATTATCACAAAATATAATATTACTGAAAGGACGAAAGTACAACTGTGAGATGCACAGGTGGCTGTCAGATTTACAGCAGTTAAACCTGTCCTTTGACTCGACAGAATTCAATTTGCCAACACGTTTTGAATAAAGATTTTCAAATCTCGTGACTTGACGGGCAAGCAAATAAACCCTATTGGATGAATATTGAATAGAAATTCCGAAAAATCTCAAATATCTGCTGTGCTGGACCGCAGACATGCATTCCAAGATCCATGGAAGCTCCACTGCACCTTAAATTGTGCGGTTATTTATGAATGCCAGTTGAATAAATCAAAGTCGTCTGTGGCAAATAAACTTGACGGTTCCTTACCATTGGCGAAGGAAAAGGAATAGGAACAGCTGCCGGAACAGGGAGAGGGACAGGCATTTTCAGCCGGTAAGTAATATTCCTTAGGATCCTCGTCTCTGGCATATATGATAGGTTGTGGCGGAGATTTTGTTAGCAAAATGCTTTAATTCATTGGAGTCTGGTGATCTACTATTTTCAACTACAATAAAGAGGATCGGAGGCCAGGGGTCCACCTCAGACCCTGCTTTTACAGCTTTTTAATTAGTTGACAGGTTTTAGGTCACGAGAACAAATGGTGGGAAAAACAGTATAAATGTTTAGTATGATGTTCATTTTTCTGTAAATTAAAATTAAATTTACCAATTCTCATGTTAAAAATAAATGAATGCAGGCATACTCCCGTCCACAGCCTTTACGCGTAACAACAGAGGCACTTTAATGGGACATAATGACAACTTCCAACTGACACATCGGACAAGGAGAGAGGATCCAAATTGGAATCTACCCTAAATTCGTCCTCCAACGTGGCACGCCCAACGTCCTATGTTCGAAACGCATCGCCCTTGAAAACGTGTTTTCTATACGAGCCGCAAAGATGCCCGGGGTTTTGTCCCCTAGTAAAACTATCGTTCATATAGTCTTCTTGGAAAACGTCGTCCGGCCATGCAACAAGAAAGCCGTCGATTATAGTAAGTCTTCCGATTTGCCCTATTCTCGTTCCTCTTGCTTTCACCGCCTTTAGAAGAGGTTACGTTCCACGTTATAACCTTCGAATTTGGCTCAGAAACGGGGAAATGCCGAGGACTCCAGCCACCTTTATGTGCTGAGTACGGCGATTGCTCCCACGCAAAGTTTGCCAACAAAACGAGTTGGGACTCACGTTTCCTGAGCCAAGATTGCACTCGATATGCATTTTGCAGGGTTTTCTAAGCAACATTGGACGAGATTTGGCACTCAGTCGAAGTCGCAGTGAAATACGCCTTTTGATTTTTTAGACCTAGTTCATTATTCTTTGCCTCTCAGCCAAAATTGCTCTCAAAACCTTTTTTTTCTAGGCCAGGAAGGAGCTAAATTTGTTAATTTATTGTTGCTCAGCCAAAGGTGTGCTCGGGACCACTTTTCCCAGGCAAAGAAAGAGGTAAGTTAGCTCTTTCTTTTGGTATCTCAGCCAAAGTTTCGACGCAAACCGCTTTTTTCAGGCCAGGGAGGACTTTTGGTTATTAATCTTTGTCCCGCAGCCAAAGTTGCACTCAAATCCGCTATTCAGGCCAAAAGAAAAGCTAAGTTTACCAATAATTTTACCTGAGCGCTGGAATCTGCTCTTTTCAGGACCAAAAAGAGCTATATTTACCAGTTTTAATTCTTGATGGCACAGTTGATGCAGAACTCTCTCATGGCCTACAAATCCCCTGTGAAACATGCAATCCCTTCCATTTCCTCCTTCAAAGGAGTCCATTCCTTGCCATTTCAGGTCAAGCTTAATAAATTGAACAGACCGAAGCTCTGCCATACATCACTGAAGAAAAACAAGGTTTATGCAGTCCTTGAAATGGATACATCTGCAGTTATTTCAGACACAGAGGACACCGAGGGTAGAAATAACGTTATACTGAGTAAGAATTCTGTAATGTCCTCTTCTGTTATTGAGGTGGACAGTGTGACTGAGCTCGATTTGAAAGAAAATGGGTTCCGCAGCACGAGAAGGACGAAGCTGGTGTGCACCGTGGGACCGGCTTGTTGTAGTTTTGAGCAGCTGGAAGCTCTGGCTATGGGGGGCATGAACGTTGCGAGGATTAATATGTGCCATGGCACCAGAGAATGGCACCGGGATGTAATCAGGAACGTCAGGAAACTCAATCTAGAGAAAGGGTATGCAGTGGCTATCATGATGGACACAGAGGGAAGTGAGATTCACATGGGGGATTTTGGTGGTGCTCCTTCCGTCAAAGCTGAGGTATTTTTGTTAAGCTTCTTGTTGTATTTTCTTAAACCCAAATTCTAAACTTTTTAATTCATTGTGATTTGTGCCTCAAATTGTGTTTACTTTTGGTTAAATTGCTGATCAAGTGGTTAACCAAGACCCGGTTTATTCCAAGCCTGGCAATGAGGTCGAAATTAAAGGATTGCGATTTGGAAATATATATAATATGGAAGTGAAGAAGTTTTCTTTATTCTCGTTTAGGAGTGATTGCTGGCTAGGCTGTGAGCTAAAACTTAGCATTTGTATTTTCTATTATTTTTTAATATTCATTTTTGCTTTGAGAATATAGACATACAGGTGAAGCAGAGTCACATGAATTGGACTTAAACTCTCCTATTGCCTCTCCCTTCCAATCAGAAGAAAGAAATCGCCTCAGACCAAAGAAAAGAGGTGGCATGGGTTGGGAGCACATGAGCAACTTTCGATTTGCATGGGTCGAGCATAGCTACATTCATTCTGAGCCAGGATCAAATTTATTTTTGTGTACAAATCTTTCCAATAAAAGCAGTGATTGAACCAATTCTTTCTAGTGGCAAACACCCAGCCTGGCTGGCATAGGACCAAACTACTATCTGTAGTTCTATAAGTCAGAATGAACCAAGCCTGACCTACCTATCCCTACCCCTATTATTTAAGAGAGGGGAGGGGAGGGAGCAGGGTAGCAGGGATTATGTTGGATTAGGTTTGGGTAATTGAGAAACTCTTTCTGATACTGTAGCTTCTCTGTATGCATTGAACAACCCACTCTTACACCTAGACTAAACAATCCAATACCACTCTTAACCTACCTACACCTACCTGTACTGTAGGTTAGGGGGTTAGAGGTTGGGTTCTCCACCCAAAAACTTAGTTTGCTTGAATCTTTCTTAGCTTTTTCTCAGATGGAACTTTTTGAAAAGAAATAAAAAGACAGGAGTTATATGTAATTTTTCTGTGCAATATCGCACTGAAATCATACCTTTTTCTGAGATTTGTAATGTTGGTCCATAGACAAAAATCTAATTTTACACTAAAAAGTGTGTAGGAGCCCAAATGACTAACTGATCTCTCCTTCATTTCCTTAGTCTAACCAGGTGAAGATGATAAGAAACAAAGTATTAGAGTTCTAAACAGTATAAATGGAATTTTACAACTGGCATACACCCACACCTATGTGTGATAGGCACCGATGGATGATACCTTCCAATGTGTTTCTAAACCCACATTGACGACTTATGTTGGATCTCTCAAATCCATTGGTAGTAATCTGACATGTTTTGTGCCAGAGTTCCATGAGGATGCATTCCTGGGCGTGCAGCTGAGATTCCAGACTTTTTGGGGACTTGGAAGGGATCTCCCTTTTTCTAAATATTGGACAGCCTATTCCATTTGGTGCATAAAAATAAAAAAGGTTGCTTTTTAAGAAAATAATATTGAAACCCCTAAAAGGCTAGAAGTGGGAGGATTGTTGTTGCAAATTTAGCACATTGTATTTAGTTATAGAAATTTGCAGCTGCTTTTAGTTTGCTTAAGTTATTGAAATAGCCATCCTCCTGCTGTTCCCTGACCACCCCCTTGACATTCTCAAAATTAATGAAATTTTTTGCCATCTCTGAAATTCGGGAAAATTTTAGCCATCCATGTCCCTTCATCCTAGAAAACACAAAACACACTGTTTTGCTCTATTTTTAGCTCTTGATTGCAAATTTGTTAGTGTTCATTGGTGGAATAGTCTTACAATCTTAATAATTGCTTCATATTTGTCCAACCTGAATGAGAATGGAGTAGTAGAAACTTGGCTGAGACCCTAAAATTTTGGCCCTTTCATTTATGTGAATAATCAGAGTTACTGTGCTTTTATGCAAGCATATAAACTCATCTCTACTTGATAGTTTTCTTTTCTTTTATATTTTTTTCTGATCCTGAAATGATTTTGATCTTTCCAGGATGGTGATGTTTGGACTTTCAGTGTACGGGCTTTGAATGGGCCTCTTCCACCTAAGACAATCCATGTCAATTATGAGGGTTTTGCAGAGGGTAAGCATTTCTTCCTCTTTTGATAGATTTTAGTTGGTATGTGGGATTCTAGGAAATTCTGTCAGAGAATATGTTATCTAGTTGGCTTAAAGCATGACTAGCAAAAAGGTGCTGTTTTAATTATGCCTTAAGGAATAGCTTTTGATTCTGAACTAAAATATGGGAAACGCTTGCTGAAATGCAAGTTTCATACTGGAAAATGCGCTTAGGGGTATCATGAATAATTCTTAACATAAATATAGTAAGCATTTGCTGGAATACATGTTTCATGCTTAAAAGCAAACTCAGAAATATCCTGGAAAGTACTTTTCTTAGGTTACATGTATGCAATTAGCATATTTACAATGCTGTCTTTTGCTTTTATAAAATCCTCCTCATGACCTACACTTTGATGACTGACCAGATGTCAAAGTTGGGGATGAACTAGTTGTAGATGGTGGTATGGTGAGGTTTGAAGTGATAGAAAAAGAAGGCCCCGACGTGAAATGCCAATGTACAGATCCTGGATTGTTACTACCACGTGCAAACCTAACATTTTGGAGGCAGGGAAAAGTGGTTCGTGAAAGGAATGCTATGCTTCCCACAATTTCTTCAAAGGTGGTTTCTATTCAATTACATGTCACTAATGTTTGTGTTGAGATTAAGTTCTTGCAGACCCTAATGTTCATTTTGTTCTGCAGGATTGGCTTGATATAGATTTTGGGATTTCTGAGGGTGTTGATTTCATTGCAATATCTTTTGTGAAGTCAGCAGATGTAATCAGACATTTGAAAAGCTATATTGCTGCTCGATCTTGTGACAGGTAAAGACTAGATTTTTAAATGGACCTCACTAATCCTTAGGAAAACAAAACTACTTGTCTGTTAGTACGGTTTTGTTCTGTTTCGTTGACAGATGTTCTATAGTATTTGATGGTAGTTTAATATGTATATCACTCACATTTAATTCACACACAAGCAAATTTGCAGTTTGACATGAGTGTGCTTTGGATCCTTATTCTCTGCAGTCATATTGGTGTCATTGCTAAGATTGAAAGTGTCGACTCTCTGAAGAATCTAGAAGATATAATTCAATCATCTGATGGTGCTATGGTAGCAAGAGGAGATCTTGGTGCACAGATTCCTCTGGAACAGGTTCCATCTGTCCAACAACAAATAGTCCAGCTATGTCGGCAACTGAACAAGCCAGTTATTGTTGCATCTCAGCTACTTGAGTCAATGATAGAGTACCCTATACCAACAAGGGCAGAGGTAACTTCATTTTATGGATTAGATCTTACGTAAAATTTGACAGAAGTTTAATCCTCTCTTATAGTCTTGTAGTGGTGGAAACCAAAAATATGTGCTGGTTTTGTTAAGGCTAGACAGTGTATTAAAGTAGTAGCCTCTCCCTGCAAGATGCCTTTAAAGCATGGTAGGATTGCATCTACATATCCAGTGGAAGATTTCACTAAAGCATGGTAGCATTCCGTTCAACTTCACATGATATGGTAGAAGTGCTAATGGAATTAAATTAACCAGGTTTAAAATTGGGAAAAATTGGAAAAGAGCAAAGCAGGGAAAATTAAAGAACAGTGTAGTATTTGTAATTTGGGAGAAGTTATGACTGTTATCTTTCATGTCAAATACACTTTGCAGAGATAAAAGTAAACATACTATGGAAAATCAAAGTGCTGGTGCTTAAAATATTTTACTTATACCTAAGAGCGTTTATTAAAAAATATTTTTCTTTTATCTATGAGGGTTTTTGTAAAAACCAAAGGGTTGGCACTTAAAATGGTAGGCTGTGCCATTATACATCATGCCATACTATTCTAGTGTCAGACCTTCTTTTTTAGCCTAAACCCACATTAAGGTTTAAAACTGAACTTTGAAAACAAATCTATTGAAAATAAAATATATAAGAGAATTTAAAATGCTAATACTATTCCTAAACTAAAAAATTTCAGTCCACTTTTGCTTCATATTTTCTCCTTCTAAATGCAAGAATGAACCCCAAAACAGATAGATAGATAGGAAATGGCATGACAAATGCGGTAGATCACATCTACTCATGAATAATTGCAAATCTGTTTTTATCATTATGCATTGAAGTTTAGCAGCTTTTTGGGTTTAATTGTTTTTTACTTCAAATCTCAAGGCTTTGGTTTTACCAAATTTCTTTTGCATTTTCTTTTGGATTATATAAATGATTTTTATCAGTGATATGGGTACATAAATGCTCATGTTCATTGCCATAGGTTACCTTGATCTCACATTGTTTTCCTTCTCCCTTCTGAAAGGTTTTACACATATAATTATACCAAAAAAATGATTTTGTGAACAATGGATGTGGGCTATGTCAAACAGCCCAGTAAAACATCTGGACCTTAATTTAGTTGGCTGATGGCTCTGTAGAGTTTCCTGTTGAATCATACTACTGTATGTTTTAACAGACGGCAGCAGATGGGATTATGTGTCATTGATAGGACTTTTTTCTTTTTAGTCTGAGGGTCACTAATAATAGCTGCTAACTTTTGAATTGTTGTAAACAGTAAAACTCTCTTCAACAATGTGTGGAAAATGTATGTTCTTGAGTTTTCTCTGCTACACAGCCCAGCAAAGCATCTGGACCTTAAACTAGTGTCCTGTAGAGCTTTCTGCCGAATCATAACATTGGATGTTTCAACTTAAAGCAGCAGATATGAATATCAGTGTTTGATGGACATAATGTGAGGGCCTTTGTTCTTCAGTCTTAGGGTCATAAAATACAACTGGGAAATTTTAAATCTTGTAGAACTCTCTTTAACAAGTAAAAGTTCCTCATTATTATGAAATTATAGATGTTCCCATTTTTGATAGTGATATTGCATTTAACAGAAAAAAGTAAGGAACAATTAAAAAGAAATTAAAAGTATTGCCAATGCCTACAAACTTACACAATTAACCAACAATTTAGGACAACTAAAAGATGGGCCAGGCTATGAAATCATGCAGATTCTGTTAACGATAGTAATAATGATCCAAGGAATATATATATCGTGAAGTCAGCTTAATTCAAGGTTTCATTAGGAAGTCACTTAAACCGGGAAGCTAACAGGGAGTTGGATGATAAAAAGCCAATTTGAACAGTTTTGGAATTGAATTAAAAGGGATTGATTCTGGAATTGACAGGCTAGATGCATGTGAAAGTTGGGATTAAGTTAAGAGGTTCATAGTTGATGTTGGAACCCTTCTCTTCGGCCAATAGTAAATAATTTTTCTTATGCATTCCTTTTGCAAGATTCAATGCCTTCAAAATTTGGGAGGGTTTACCTGTATTAAATAAACAGCAAATAAAATTCATTTTCACAAATAGAGAACATTATGTTTAGAAGCTAAGTAGCCGGTTCGGGTTCAGGTTCGGGTTCGGGGGTTTGGTTTGCTGGTTCGGCTAAATTTTTTGGGGGTTGGGTTGGGTTCGTTAGTACAAAAACTGAAAAACATGTAAAAATAAAATAATATATATATATATATATATATATATATATATATATATGCAGCCTAGAAGCATGAATTAGGATTAGAACATCACATAACATCATATAAACAACAAAACCACCATAAACTTGAATATCATTTAAAAGTTAAAAACATTTAATTTTTTAAACATGCATGATAAATATAAATATTCATTGTTCAAACTTCAAACTTAAAGTTCAATAGTACAACACTATTAAAGTTTTAATCATCAAATGGATCCTCTAAATCATCTATATCAAAGGCATTGTCAACATTGACATTAGATGAAGTAGGAAGACTAGATGAATCACAAGTAGTGCCAATGGCACTGTCACTGGCACTAGTATTGTGCCCATGCTCTTGTTGGATATCGGACTCCTCATATGCAACATGGTGGGAAGTGGAAGCATCCAAGTTAGTATCCTCTGGCCCTATATCCCACAACTTCGTCTCCCCTTCCTTGTAGTCACGTTGTTTGTGTGAAAGGAGACGCAAGTTGGAATGCACATATACTAAGTTCTTCACTCTTTTTGAGAGCAATTTATTGCGCTTTACTGAGTGGATGAAAGAATATGTGCTCCAATTCCTCTCAGATGTGGATGAACTAGCAACCTATGAAGACAAAGTAAACAATTAAAAAATTTAAAATTATAAATGAAATTATGAAACTTTTAAATTTTAAAAGTAAAACTAAAATATGAAAATTTATTAAACTTACTTGTGATAAAACTTTGATTGCAAGGGGCTGCAAATTTTGGAAGTATTGTCCATGGAAGTACCACCAACTATGAGCATCCTTTAAGAACCTATCACGAGAAGCATCAACATCTAGATGATTTGAGTGCACAAAATTAGTGAACTCATTCGTGATTACAGATCGTAAATCTTGGTCAGGGAAGAGTCTCATAAATGCTGCCTTGCACCCTTCAACCACTTCTAAATCTCTATATGGAGGAAGCCTTCCTGGCTGTGAAAGAAGCTGACTACTGTAGTATTTTGGAGTCAATGCAAAGACAAGAAGGTGTAATGGAGTTGTCATTTTGTTCCATCTTTCTTCAACAATTGTTTGCACTTGTTTGAAGAAAGTCTCTTTAGGGTCTTGCTCTCTTGTGTTTATGGTGCACTTGATCTTCTCAAGCATTGAGTCTATACCATCATATATTTCTCCAATGCATGGCTTGTCCATGTTAGTATAGCGAATCATACTCAAAATGGGCTCGATGAAGCTAAGGAGATACTCCGCACGATCCCACCATGAGTCATCTAATATCATGCTCTTAATTTTTGTTGCTCTTTCAGTGCCGCTTTGCCTCCATATATACCAATTGTTGCTAATCACCATGCTAGCAAGAGCCTCTTTAACTTTCACAAGTCGTCTCAAGATGATTGTATTAGAGGCAAAGCGGGTCTCTACAACCTATTGCAAATTAAAAAAAATAATTAGAATTTAAAAATAAACTTTAAAGAAGAATTTAAATTAGAATGCATAATCAAATTATGAAAATCAGAAAATGACAAATGTAAATATTACTTCACTTACCTTCAATAGCTCCAATTTTGAAAATGATCTAAAGATGCTTTGAGACAAGTGGTGGTTGGTGTTGAACATCTGAATGTCCTCAGCCTCAGCATACAATTCTTTGATCCATGCAATTTTATTCCCAATCTTTTGCATCATAAGATTGAGTGAATGGACCGCACAAGGTGTCCAAAAGATATGTGAATATCTTTCCTCAACCAACAACCCTGCTGCTCTACAATTCTTAGCGTTGTCCGTTACAACTTGAACAACATTGTGGGGTCCCACTTGCTCAATGGCTGCAATGAGAATACTAGCAATAAATTCTCCATCTTTTACTTGGCCCTCACAATCCACGGCTTTCAAAAACATTGCCCCTTTAGGGCACACCGCTATGACATTGATCAAAGGCCGATTTTTTGAGTCCTTCCAACCATCTGAAACAATGGACACACCTGTCTCAACCCATGAATCTCTTATAGGCTTCAATGCATCTTCAACCAACTCAACCTCCTTTTCCAATAAAGTGCTACGCACCTTCTCATAACCTGGGCCCTTGTACCCTTTTGGAGCTTCATTAACCGTTCTCAACATTTCTTTCCAATATGGAGAACGAACAACATTAAAAGCTAATCCATTGGCATATAGGCATCTTGCTACACATTGGTCGGCAAGGGCTCTACTCTCATTTTCAAATGCAAGTTCCAAAGGCCCCTTTGATCTCTTGTTTGCAATAGGTTGTGCACTTCGAGCTT
Organism: Sequoiadendron giganteum; assembly: GCA_007115665.2. Classification (NCBI taxonomy): domain Eukaryota; kingdom Viridiplantae; phylum Streptophyta; class Pinopsida; order Cupressales; family Cupressaceae; genus Sequoiadendron; species Sequoiadendron giganteum. The sequence continues at coordinate 44,398,322 of VCHN02000014.1, read as the reverse complement.
GAAGATCCGGAATGGCAATAAATGGGTGGTCTTCTACCACAATATTGGGATTAGATGGGGGCTGCATTCCCTTTGATTTTTTTTTAAACAAAGGGTGATTTTCTTTTTGGGCTTCCCGTTGATCTGCTGCAGCTTGCTCCATAATGTATTTTGCAACTGTCTCAGGTAGAATAGGTTCATCTTTTTTTCCAGGGCAAGACGTGATGCCTTTTCCACTTATGCCACACAAATGTGCTTTCACCCTATGGTATGAACTAGTATATGTAACTTCACACCCATTGCATTTCCAAACATAACCGCCACCACCTGTAATCTGTTTTATCATCTCAACTTACTTCCATAGAGGAGAATTAGGATTTGTTTTGAATTTTGAGTTTGGTTTAGCTACGGAGCCGGAGGTAGAACCCATTGACATTGTGATTCCTATGGCAATTTGTTTTGCAAACAGCACATTCAAAATTTGAATGAAAACAAAATATTGATTTATAAAACCTAGCTCTTTTGAATCTTGCATACATTCATAGAGGAATGGAAAGGAAAAACATATATAAATCATAAAATGAAACAAAACAAAGTTTTTGGTTTGTAAAATGTAAAACAAAAAAATGGATGAAAAAACTCAAAACAAAGTGAGAAAAACTTACCTCTTTGCAAAACTATCCTTCAACAATCTTTGTGGCAGCCAATAAACACTTGCAAATCTGTAGGAATGGCAATGCAATTGTTTGTAGAAGCTTCAATGATCAATCTTCAACTCCTTTTATCAACCAAGCAAGCAAAAATAAGAACTCAGCCTCTTGGAATGAAAATGCTTGTTTGCAAAACAAATGAATAAAAATGATGTAGTTTAGGTGTTTAAAGTGTTTTAGAGGTCACTTTTAGGGTTCCCTTGGGCGTGGGTCAAAGTCAAACTGCAGAAATAAATTAAAAAATGCAAAAAACAACGCTTTTTAGGCATCCAAACGCGTGGGTTCGACTTGGATTCGCCCGGGTTCTTTTCGGGTTCGCCCGGGTTCTTCACCGGCGAACCAGGACTCCAAATACCGAACCTTGGTCGAACCCACAGAGGGACCAGACCAGGACCGGTACCCGGAGCGAACACGGACTAGGACCTTGAGCCAAGGAGCCGAAGCGGTAACTTAGTTTAGAAGGGATGATGAATCTGAAAGTTACTGATATGGCCTCAGAGTAGTTTGAGTTCTATAAGTAGCTTCCCACTTTGCTGAGTTGGAGGGAAAATTCAGAAATTAGGGGGTGGGAAACACAAATCCTATTCTATTTTTGATTGATAAATCAACAAAATTTAAATGGATCTCTCTCACCATATAAAAGAGGAGCCGCAAACTCAAATTATAACTTTGATGTTGTTGGCATATATCAATCAAGTTTTTAGATTTCAAATATCATCAGCAGCCAACAATGGAAAAAGCCTAATTATGGGCACAGCATGTCCCAGACAACGATACTAGATTAAAAAATAACAGTAAAACTATAGCATAGCGTCATTACCAAATAAAGGACATTCTAATTGTACATTCTCAATTATTGCTGCTTTCTGCAGCAACAGTCCACAAGCAAATTAACCATCCAATTTGAGGTTCTTGGAATGACCTTCCTTCCAAAGAACTGATTCTGAAGAAGACATGCTTGGTTCAGAATTTCCATCCACATTCATTCTAATTGCAAACACTTAAAGAATTTTATTAATCTTGGCATCTGACAGCACATATGCTTACTTCAATTATTCACGGGTCATATCATCGACCAGTTGAATGTGGGATCTCTATCTAAATCTGTCCTTTTTGTATACAGCCTCGAGTTTTTATCTTCAACATTCCAATCAACTTCCTCTTCTTCACTGTTCACCTCCAAAGCCTGTTTTTGCATATTGATGGGTTGGTCTGGTAGCTACTTAGAGCATGTCAGACATGAAGAATAACAACCCTGTTTGCCACCACAATACACTTGTAATTAATGAAATTGTGCATGCCATATTGTTGTTTCCTCAAAGCTTCATAGCATCAAGTCTAGCAGATAATGCTTTTATCTCAGCAATCAGATGATCCAATTTCAACATTTAAATTAGGAGAGAGCATACCACTACCTGCAGGATGGAACTCAAGACCAATTTGGTATTATGGGCAGCTTTGAAATCCTTAAGCAATCCAATTGAAGACTATCTCATCATTCACAAGACCAGCCAGATTCTACAGGAATCTCATACTGAAAGAGGCCTCAGTCATCTTTTCATCCATATTTGCCAGGTAATCTAGTCGAAGAACTGATTTAATTATTCACAAGCAGCAGGATCATACCCTAGATTGAAGGATTCTTTTATTACATAGCAGCTTGTAAGAGACAGCTGTAGCCATGGGATTGTGCTTATTTGTCTTTGCTGCCATTGCCAACCAGAAATCTTTATAGTGAATAGAGAACATGGATAGTCCCATTGAGAGCCCGGTTTTAACAACTTGAAAAATTGAATATCACAATCCAACAAAAAGTGGGCCCAGAATTTTCATGTTTAGCCAAGTCCAATACTAGTTATGAATGCCTCGTGTTGATTTTCAAAGACACAAAAGTTCCAAAAAGCAAATCCAACCCTACGTTTTCATTTTTCTGTCATTTCAAGCTAGTTTTAATCCTTTTATGCTTTACTGAGAGTCCCCTTGAAGTTTGTCCAAAAACATTCCTTATTCAACTTGTTGGCCCCATTTATGCATAATGGGGCCCGTTAATGGGTCTTTTGATCTAGTTTCCTGTCTTCCTGGGGTTCATATGCACAGTGAAATCAAACAAGTTTCCATTTGTTTCTGTAATTTTGTGCTTCTGGGAAATTGCCTGTTAATGGGTCTTTTGATCTAGTTTCCTGTCAACCTGGTATTTATATGCACAGTGAAATCGACCAAGATGCCATTTATTTCTGTAATTTTATACTTCTGGGAAAGAAACACTGATTTATTTTAATTTCTCTTTGTTCTGTTGTCTTCTTTCAGAATCATCTTTATGACCTACGATATTCTGCTTTTTCTTCTAGTATATTAAGTTATCTTATTTTCATGAGAGAGGGCATAACGACAATGGCTTTGAACTAAATAAACACTTTTATTTAAATAACTTTGACATGGTAGTTGACCTTAAGTTATGCATGATTGTTTATATACTCCACATTCCCTTTTATAAAGACTGGCAATTTTCTTGTCTATTAACATTATATTTATAATGTTAAACATCCTCCTCAGTGAGGCTAACATCTCTCAGAGGTGTTTTTGAGCTTTGCCAGCGTTTCCTTACCTTCTGATTATTCCTAATGGAAATGTTCGAAATAATGTTGTGGCATATACTTAGTTGAGGATTTAGTTGCACATCGATATATAATATTTATCTATCTACATATTTAAAAAATACAAAAAAAGAAAAAGAAAATTTGTTGGGTGGGTCGCACATTTATAGAAACTGTTAGCCAATGAAAGTTTACAAGGCATTGTACACATTAAAAGATTTGCCAACCTAGAAGCAGGCATTGGGTGTGCAAGACCCAGGATCGATGTTTTGCAATTTTCCGTGTGATACTGGAATTAACATCACTTGGAGGTGCTTGTGTGTTACCTTGTCTTGTCTTATTGCTAATACAAATATTAAAAAAGTTACATGCTTGTTCTAAGAACCGACATACCCGTTGATGATTTAGTGCGACATTAATATTTTTCTATCAAGATATTTGGTACTGAATTTTCTCATAATAATATGAATCGGTCTCTATTTAAGATCGAACTTCACTCTTCTGTATCTAGGTTGCTGATGTGTCAGAAGCGGTAAAGCAGCGTGCTGATGCATTGATGCTTTCTGGCGAGTCAGCTATGGGTCAATTCCCAGAGAAAGCTCTAGGTGTGCTTAGAAGTGTAAGCCTACGCATTGAACATTGTTGTCGTGAAGAAAAGCAGTATGAGCCCATGCCCCTTCCAGACATTGCTTCAACAGTTGAAGCTAGCATTTCTGAAGGGATTTGTAATTCTGCTGCCCAAATGGGTAAGTAAATTGTAGGTGTACCTAGTTTTGTAAGATCAATTGAGGTGCTTCTGATTTTGATTGTAAAGACTAGAATGATGTATGGAGAGAGGGAAAAGTAAAATGAAATTGCTTCAACAAATGCAAAGGGTTTGAACAAATTTAAATTTTACTCATTATACTCAAATTATTTTGTTTCAGCCAACAAATTGGGAGCAGATGCCATCTTTGTGTACACAAGACCGGGGCACATGGGATCTCTTTTGTCACGATGTCGTCCAGACTGTCCAATATTTGCTTTCACAAATTCAACGAGTGTGCGGCGGCGCTTGAATCTTCAATGGGGTCTTATTCCATTTAGACTGGATTTCTCAGATGATATGGAGAGTAACATCAATCGGACATTTGCTTTGCTAAAAGCCAGAGGTATGATTAAGTCAGGGGACTTGGTGATAGCCGTTTCAGATATGTTGCAGTCTATTCAGGTTATGAATGTGCCATGAACTGTTTGCTCAAGGACAATTTTTTTTGGCCAGTGAAGATCTTTCCATTCTTTCTTAAGATCTCATATCTTTATTATTTCATTGCCATTTTACAAGCCCATCTTTTAATGGCAAAATATTTGTGTCTTGTAAGTTGGTTAAGTGAACAGGTGGTGTATGTCTTGTTTCCCACAGAATTAAAAAGGGTTCTAGTTAAGTGATTAACAGATCTAGTTTTATGTGCATCAGTGAAGCTGAAGTCTATTCAATGTGACATTCTTTTTTCAAAATTTAAATAAATAAAAAATAGTTCATTAATGCAGACATTCTTATGGAGGCGTATTTCTAGATAAATGTGTCGATGTACAAAGATTTAATTGTGTAATAAAGATTACCTAGTCAAAAATAAATAAATTTGCAACTTTTTCACAATCTGTGAATTATCTCTTCAAAAGGCTCATGGGCCTAAAAGTTAGATGGATGTTTATAGTTTGCCACAAGAAACCTGGCAACCTCCAGCTATTATATCGTTGTGTAGATTGCAGCTTTTCATAGATGGCGAATCTGTCCTTCCTTTTTCAATGGTGAAAGAAAAATATATACCTTACATTTTTACACAAGCCAAAATTTGGCCAAAGGCACCGTAAGTGAATAACAAATCTGTATTAGCCACTTTTGCATTCTCAAAATATCTCAGAAAAAAGTAATTCGTTTGTGAATATGGATTCAATTTTCACAGCTATTTTGGAGTATAAATATTATTTCAGTGGACTATTTTTGACATACAAATTTTTGAACTTATAAACAAATTTTGTGAGCAGATTTAGGTTTGGGAATGTACTATTATATACAGATAAGCACTTGTATTCTTCTCTTGATGGCAAATGGCAAGAAAATGTATAATCATTAACGCGTGTTTAATATTCATAAAGATTAACAGTAATAACAATCTTAAGGCCTCATTACAAACCATATTACTTGTACGGAAGTTTAAAACACTTTTCTTTTTTTTGGTTTTTTATTAACTACCTATAATTAATTATCTCATATTCTATTTATAATATAAAAGCACCACACAACTACAATCTTCAAAGTGCTAATGAAATAATCTTAATGTAGGCCTATAAGTGAACTTTGGACTCTAACCAAAGTCGGAAGACAAATTAATGCGGAAGCCTCTAGAAAGACTTCACCAAGCTTTTATAGTAAAGGAAGCACGCAGTGAAGAAAGATTGCGATTTGATTATGACGAGAGAAATGGAGAAGAGCCTACCAAACATTTACAGCAAAATATTATAAATTCCTTTGGGCACTCTTGGCCTACACCTCACTTCTCCGGCAAGTTACAATGTTCAATTAGCTTAGAAATTCCTGCAAATCATTTGCAAGCAAGCTTGATGTAGAAACCTTATAAGATGAAAGCATTAAAGGGGAGCTTGCCTGGACGACCCCCTTGTGGGTATTCCAATAAAATTCCACATGCAACAATATGACAATTGTATGTATTCGTCTCTATGTAATAACAAGATGCAATAATGGTGGTAAAACAAACCAACCCCTAGGTGGTACAAAGAAATACGTAAGTGCAAGAAGGATGAACACACAAGGAGATGGGAACAAATATTACAAAGACAATGGAAAAGTTTCTAATGGCTTGGCTGAGGTAAGCGATCTAATGGGAAAGTGTATGTAAACTTAAGAGTGAGAATGAGGGCTTGATGGCGTAAGGGGGGAGATAAATTTGAGAATTAGCTAGGGTGAAAGATGAGAATTAGCATTGGATTAATAAGCTTAGACAAGCAGGAACAAGGGCTAAAAACATATGTTAAAATGGATACTTAAAAGGAGTACAAAACATAAATATTATGTAAATATAGTGGTAATAAAAAGAGAGAGATTGGTCTTTTGATTTTTCTCTTTGATCTTTGGTTGAAGCTCATGTATCTTTTCTTGCATCACATTCAAGTAAATAATCGTTATATAAATACAAAAGTTTATACTAAACAATACATATAGGAAATGGAAACATAGGTAGACAATATATTGAGCATGAAACATAGATGAGAACATATAGAAGAGTGCACAATGGAAATAACAAAAAACCTAAGCTAAGCAACACACAATGTTGGTATTATGTCAAAGGAAAAACAAGGCAACACTTCTATTTTGGGGAAGGGATCCAAGGGGATGAGGAGGAAAAAGGAGAAATGAGAGTGTCTAGATCTACAAAGAGGTACTTTGTCAAAGGTAAAAATAAGATAAGTTGGGAAAATGAAACTAGATAATAGTCATGATGATAATGATTGCAAGGTTGGACCAAGCCAACAATGTAAAATTAATGATGATAGTCAAATGGTAAATACTAATGTTAATGGTTTTATAGTAACCTCCCATGGCTATATGTGGTTGCCACCCCAAACAAGGTTAGGCTAGGCCAAATTGTGTCTAGTTTTATTGTTATTATAATGGTGTCAAGTGAGTAAGATATATGATATATGTTGTACTTAAATTGTTGGCAATATAGTGAATATGATAGAGATAAAACCAATCAATTTAAGAGGTGAATGGTAAGGAAATAAAGGAAAAATGCCAAGGATTTTTAAAGGTTAGATATGAGGAAACAAATGAATTGGAACATTTAGATCATGCCCCTAAGTGATGATAGGAAAAAGACACCCCTTGGATGGGTTGGCAATGATGGAGAAAGTAATTTGGTTTCAATTTGAGAATTAGAGGACAATCTTGCAAGTGGTGGCAAGATTATAGAACAATGCTAATGGAAAAAGACTTATGTCCATTAGGTGTTTAAATGCAAAATCTCTATAGAAGTATGTTAGGAAGAAACAAATCATGTTGAATGCATGAAGAATATAATGTTCTTTAATTGTTGATGGTGCAAATAGATAATATTATAGAGGTGAAGGTAGGAAATTAGATCCCTATGATTAGGTAGGAAATGCATCCACTTGATTTGTGAATGTGCCCTGGAGAGGCGCAATCCATGAGAATGGGCTTTCTATAAGGTTGTAGGTACATGCTTGTAACAAATCATACTTTGAGCTATAAAACTCTATGAATTATGATCCTTTACCCATACTTTGTATAGTAGACACATTTATATAAAAGCCTTTAATTGGGCCTACATGTAGAAGGATGGAAAATTTCATACACAAATGGTGTGCTTTACATGTGGTGGTCTAGGTGACAACTGCTAATAATATGGCACCAATTGAATCACTAGATTATGTGCAATTGGGTGAGGCCATATGTTTGACATAGATGGTCTCAAATTGGTTGTTGGATGTGCATCCATGTACTCTAAGCTATAGGCCTCTATGGATTGTGATCCTCTACCTATACCATATGTGGATCTCCCTCTATGCTCAATCAATTGATGCAAACAATGCATACATACAACTTAACGAATCAACAAATCCCTTATTAAATGATTCAGTGTCTTAAAGGTGCTTCATTCAAAAAGTCAACTCGAGAATCATAATCTTGAGATGATGTTGGCACTGTATGTGCAACTAATAATCCTTAGGCGTCCTAATTAATTGTATCTAGAAAAGTAACAAAAACAAATCTAATTGAAAGAAACTTAATTGAAATAACTCTATTTGGGAACAAATTCATATGAACAACAGTTGTTGCGATAACTATAATGACTACTATAGGTAACTACTCTTATGAAAATAGTAACTTAACAACTCAATTACGCTTCAACTTACTGTAATAACAATTCAACTTATTGTTATTGCCCTCATGCCCGTCGCAAGGGCGCTGCAACTTGGTGGACTGATGCTCTCCTTGATCACCTCACAGTGGGTTCTTTTGAGGTTCCTCCTGTGGTGGCTGACCCTCTTGTTGTTGCTTGCCCAAAGCTCTCTTCTTTGGATCCTCCATTGGACCGCTCTGCTGTCTTTGTTGTGCCAGACCCTTCTGCTGTCACTGCTGGGCCTGACCCTGCTCCTGTTGTCGATGCCCTGACTGACCCTGTTAGCCCTTTATTGGGTGCCTCTTCTGTTCCACTTGTTGATTCGTTCTCGGTTACCTTATTGCCGGATCCCTCGTTGCTTGGTGGTCCGATGGTGGCTGAGGGGGGGTCTCTCCTTTCACCGTTCTCCTCGTTTCCTGTTTCCGAGTCTCCCTGGTCGGTTGTTCTTCGGAAGAAGTCTGTGTCTGCTTCTCGGTCTCGGGCTCGTGGTGCCAACTCTGAACCCTCTGTTTCTGGGGTTGCTTGATCTCTTGTTTTCCACAGCTGATTGTCAGCTGTTTCTGGTTGTTACTATAGTTCAATCTCTATTTTGAACTATGTTTCTCTTTGGCCCCTTGGGCTCTTTGTGAAGGGTACAACACCCTGTAAATGCTGCTTATCTTTTCAAAAACAATTCAACTTATTGTAACTAGGAAATACAATTTAGTAATTTGTTCGACTATACATTATAATGTAACCTATAAGGAGTATTGCAGTACCTCAAGTGGCCCTTTCTTGAGTTGCCGCAATCCCACAATATCCTTCTTCAAATATCAACTCAAAGATTCATGGAAAAGCTATATCATTTATTGCAATTCAACCATACAAAAATTGAGAACAAAGTATCTGTTCAACAATACTCATATTCCAATATACTTAACAAAGAATATCTAGCTAGCTCAACCTCTCACAAGATCAGACATATATATAAGATCTTTGAGAGTTTGATTATTCTTGGACTAAAAACAAATTGAAAACAACTGTTGACTCTCCCAAAAATATATGAAGAGGACTAGTTCTTATTTTAAGTAGTAATGAAAAGCTAGTGGAGGTAAGAGTGCCAAAATCATATAGAGATTCTACATCTTTTAAAGAAGAGGATTATAACTGAAGATGTGACTAATAGGGGAGAATTATTGCAAACCATTAACCATTGCCATTACAAGTATTTTCTTTCCTCCACAACCTAATAATAGCATAAAGTAAAAAAATGGAGTGATCTATGAATAAATCATGTTCACACTCTTTGACCATTGCCTACATTTGTTTCATAAAATTGCACGTGTTGTAGGAAATCACCCTCCTTGATTGCAGTAGACAAACATCCTTTTGTTGTAGGTTGACATATCCTTTGCTGTAGGGGTTAGTTTATTTCAAAGACATCTTTTCATCATTAATAACAATAATCATCATAAAACTATATTAAATCCCATACACATTCAAAGATTCATACAATCATTCATCAATATAATATATCATCTTCAATGCTTTAAATACTTAATATATGTGAAAAGGTTTAGGAATGTCTTTGAAACTTATTAGAAATATGATGAAAATTATGAAACTAAAACAAAGAAAAGAGGACAATTCTAAGACTCGTCACTATACACTATAGATGCATTCATAGAATGATTGTTAGCTAGACCTACAAATAGATTGTTGATAGCTGTCATGTGCATATGGTGCACTTTAAATGTGAAGCTGTGGGTAATAGATGCCAAATTTGTATGGAGCTAATTAGATTGCTAGATTATGTGGTGTTAGGTGAGGCTACACATTTGATGTGTATAGTGTTGAACTATCACACATGTGCACCCATATGTTGAGTCACACACAATGTAGAAATTGACAAAGTTATTGTCGAAGTTGATGTGTAGACTCTTGAGATGAAGTTGTGTAGAGTTATCAAAGAGTGCATGTGCATTTTTCTTGCATTGATTTGCACATAGCTAGTCGTAATAGATAGTTGTGCAGATGTGTATGAAGCCATTTTTTTAGAAGTCTTACATTCATGCACAATGCATATTGGCCCAAAGTGTGCACATAAAAGAATGTTATGACTATAAGAATTTATTGTGCTATTCACTTGCACGCTTATGTGTAATGTTTATATATCTAACATTCTTGGAATGGATATTTGGGTGCTCATGAGGAGTTGTGAGATTATTTTATTATTATTATTTTTTGGGATACTTGGAATATTGTTGTAATTGTAATGTCGTAAAATTGCACCCCTTGTAATTTCACATGCATTTTGTATCCGTTTTAGTGTCCACTCCCCTAGCACTTGTGTAGGCTCATTTTAGTCCTTGCATTAGCCTTTTTTCCTCTCAGGATGCTCAAAAACCCCTTTTCAGTAGCCACCCTTTGCATGTCAGCTTTGCATCAAACCTTGTGCTTTTCTCATTTTCGTCATTTTGTAGCGTGATGTGACTGGAGCTATGCGGATGTCTGCACGTTGTGCTAGCGTCTTGTGGAATTTTTATGTTCAAACGACTATTTTCAAGCCTGTTTTACACTTGTCAACCCCTTTTGTTGATGGTAACGACCCGAGATGCCTTGTAACGGCTTGGGAAGCTTCTTTTCCCTCCTCTTGTCTCTTTAAATGCTATCTTTTTAATCTATTTGGTTTTTTGGATATCTCTAGCTTTGGCTTTGGCCTTTTCCTCTTCCCTTTGTCTTGATATCTTGCTTGCACAACTCTCTATAGCTTTCTACAACAGTACCAAGCTTTCTTGGCATCACTCTTTGCAACACTCTTGGTTCTTGCAGCTACCTTTGTCTCCCTCCTTGGCTTCTTCAAGCCTTGCAGGCGATCTATCTATAGATTCCTTATCTTGTGCTTGCGAGCATCTTAGGATTTCACACATCCCCTATTAATTGCATCTCTATCTCATGATATAGGTTCTCCTCCTCGAGCAGGGATTACTTTTATCACGTCATATTTGCTTACTTTGTTCACTTTCTCTATCTATCTGGTTGTTCGTGGAGGTGGGAACACCAAACCGAGGGTTTGACTGAGGCAAACCCCTAACAACCCCAAAATTTTCACTTGATCTTACATATGCAAGTATTGAAGATATTTCATCGCTGGAGGCTTCATTACGTCAGTTGTTGTGAGTATTTTCTATCTCTTATCTTCTTACTTTATCATTTCCGCTTTACTTTGTTTACTTTACTTTATTTTAGTTCTATTATTCTTTGTTACTTTCCCACATTCTAAAAGTTCTGAGCAATCATAATAGCAGTAGTTGCTTTATTTTTTCTATGATACTCTCGGTTTTTAGTCTATACGAGATGCTAGCGCACCTTTCGGACTACAACGCGCTGCGCTATCATCCATATTCTGTATTGTCGTCCTGGACCGAAAACTTGCTAGTCTGTCTAGAAAATCACTATGACCTACTCATTTTGATTCTAAAACTCTTGCTTTGTTCCTTGAGGTAGTTTAAGGAAGTTCATCACTTGGGATTATCTTGAGAATAAAAAGACTCATGAGTAGCGAATCCCCCTTCTCTACATTTTGGTGAACTTGACGTGAAAACACCTTCCCCAAAATTTTGTTTGGGTCAATGAATCGAACCCCATTTCTTGCTATCAGAGTGATGCAACAACCTTCAGACGACTTGTTTATACATTGTCTATTATATTTAGCTTATTACTTTCAAAATGAATTTAATATCCTCTTTTATCAATTCAGTTTCTAATTTGATTCAAAGTGTTAATGATGTTCCATTCCATGCATGTGAGGGTGACTTGGCCTTGCCTATGTCACTTTGTATCTTGAATCCCTCTCCTGAGATTCCTTCTAAGGATATTTTGGCGCAAGAGGATGAAATCATTGATACCTTTCTTAATATTACTCTACCTTCTCTTCATTCCAATGCACTCTTTTCTAGAGATGATGCATTAGTGAATGATGAATATCCCTTTCATTCCAAGGCACTCTTTTCTAGAGATGTTGCATTTGTGAATGGTGAATCTTTTCTTTGTTTTGATGCACTCTCTTCCAGAGATGATGCATTAGTGAATGATGAAGTTCCTCTCATATTGGATCCTTCAAGGATGGATGTTGAGCATATTTCTTCAAATGATTCCTCTATAAGTTGTAAGGAATATGTAAATATCATCTATGTCTCTACTATCCCTCAAAGGCCTAAGAGACTGGTCATTTATCTAACTCCAACTAGTCCTTCTCCTAGAAGGATTTATTCTATTAATGGTGTTCCATTTGATAGTGATTCTTCTGATCTTTCTAAGGCTCCCTCTTATAGAGCAGTAGCCCATTCTTATAATACTAGAAGGAATAAACAAAATATTGATCAACCTAATTCTTTACCACCTTCTCAAGTGAGTCTTCCTTTAGCACCTAAACCCATGACTAAAGCACTTGGTGATTACGATCTTGTCGAGTAGCTCCGTGTTACTTCGGTTAAGATCTCACTGTGGGACTTGCTTCAGTTTACTTTGGTTTATCAAAGTATTCTTCAGGAAGCCTTGCAAAATATTCTCTTGCCTTCTTCCGCTAGGCCGACAGATGTTAATGTGTTGATAGCTCATATTTGTGCGGATTCGTCCAATATTATGTTCTATCCACATGAAATCCTGCCTTTGGAAGTATAGAAGCAAGCACACCCTCTAATGATCATAGTCAACATTAATGAAATCGACATTAGATGTACTCTCATTGACGCCGGTTTGGTGCTCAATGTATGTAGCATCAATCTATTGCCTAAAATTAAAATTGATTCATATTCTCTTAATGCTTCTTCTATTGTCATTCATGGGTTTGATAATGTTGGGCGACAAACTCTAGGTACAATAGTATTACCTTTGCGGCTTGGACCCGTTACTATACCCACTCTCATATATGTTATGTCAAAAAATTTACCATATAACCTTCTTCTTGATAGATCGTGGATTCATGCTATGGGTGTAGTCCTGTCCACCTTGCATAAATCTATTAAGTTCATTTGTAACAATCGAGTAGTCATAGTTAAGGTTGACCCAAATGCTATGCACTTATGTGAGATGGTAGCTAATGGTTAGGCTTCGGTTGTGCCTACTCTTATCCCTTCAATGTCTTTCAATGTGTTGATGTCTACTCTAGTAGTACCTATTACAAAGGATACACTTGAGTTAGATGTCCTTGAAAAGGATCCTTCTGAAGCAAAAAATATTAAGTCCGCTCCTTCTACCTCTTCTAAAAAGAATGCATGTCTTGGTGATGATTGGGGTTCTCTAGACTTTACAAAATCCTTCATTGGAGAATATAAAGTCGACCCAATCCACTTAGTCCTTCTAATAACATTATCCAAACCCGCTATCAAAGATGGTTATTCTTCTGTATCACAGGATAATGTGAGCAATAGTTGTAATTTCCTTAATGTCGGTCCTCCTCCTTCCGAGGAAGATGTTCGTGCTTCTATTAAAGAGGCTAATGTAGGTATTCTTGTCAAGAAGGTTGACATGGCGATCCCATAGAGGAGTATAATCCCCAATGCTGGAATAATGATCTCTATGAAGATCCTCCTCCTCAAGATTTGCAAACACGTTATGGCCCTGAATTCAATCTTGTCTCTAAATATGGCTATGGGCATAAAGGTTGTGGGTGTAATGAACAAGGAATTCAAATCTCTATAGAATGTGCACCTCGTAAGCATAATTTGGGGCTTGGTTGCTTGAATGAACAATTTTAACAAAAGCCATGGTTGAATGACATGAATTTTGTAGTTCAACCTCGTTCTCTTGGATTGATTCATCCTCCATTGTCTTCCATCTTTATGTCTTCTTCTTGCGAGTCTTTCTCCACAAGAGAAAGGGATGCTTCTTGCTCCTCATTCTTTATCTAAGCAAGAATGTATTTTGTTGAGGCTTCTCAAAGCTCACTTAATTACTCTTCCTCCTCCTAGACATAAGAAATTTCATAAGCATGATAAACCAAAGAATTCTTTCTGTGCATACCATCGAGTGCTTGGCCATTCCACTAGTGAATGTAAGACCTTGAAGGATAAAATACAACAAATTCTTTATTTAGGTGCCATCACTCAAATTTATTTGCTGATGCACTTGCCTCTTCTTCAAATGACAAGTGATATCAAGGTTTGCCTCTATCCTATTCATGCTAAGCATTTTTCTCATGAGGTTCTCACACCTCCCTCCTATAGCATCTTACATGGTTCTCCTCTCCTGTATGATGGGGGAAATGATAAATCATTTTGGCAGTGTGCGTCCTTCTAAGACCCCCTCTCTTCTCTATGTATTTCAAATGAAGCACCCCTTGAGTGGATACCTTTTCTTTTGAAGGGTTCCTGAGTGACCCCTTTGGAATATTTTCTCTCAAATGAATTCGTTGGTGTCTAGCTTAAGGGCAACTTGACTAGACCTGTCTTATATCTTCGCGTTTAGCTTGGGGGCAACTCATCTAGACCTATTTGACATCTTGGCATCTAGCTTGGGGGTAACCTGACTAAATTTGTTCAAGCTTGCCTAACATGTTTAGTCCATGGATTAACATGTTGCTTTGCAGGTGTTCCTGTGAAGCTGCTTTTCAAAACCTTGCAGGACCGAGCACCTATAAGGACCAATCGGACTCTACAGATCCTCTCACATTAGGCTTCCCTCAGGAGAGAGTACCTCAGGCACCCTCTTTGCAAGTTTGAGGCCCTGTAAAGTGCTTGCATCCTGCAGGATCTTTTTGTTCAACTCTATAGGAGAGAGTACCTGTAGAATCTTTTGTTTACCTTTCCATGGGTCTACAAACCTGCAACACATAATTTTTTCAACCCTCCCCAGGAGAGAGTACCTGTGGATCCATCTCTTTTGGAATCCTCATTCCCCTCTTAAATTCTCTTATCTCTTCTCTTCTCAATAGTATATACCAGATCAAAGATCTACATCTTCTTCATCCTGAGTATATACTTCTTTATTTCTTTGGCATTGGTTGCTTCCTTGAATTTTTGGTGCATTCTTCTCTTGAAGCAATTGATCCTTACATTCTTCTCTCTGTTTAAAAATTATTTTATGTGTTATTTATTAATTTGGGGACAACACATATTACTGAGAAAACCTTTTACATCGAGGTCTCTTTCACTTTGTCAACTCAAATCCTTTGGTTTGTTGTGTACCTGTGTGTGTGTGTTTTTATGTTCTAACAATGTGATGTAATTTTTTTATGTTCTAACCTTGTTGTCATGTGTAGGTCTTTCTTGTCTAATGTGTTTGTTTTACAAGTCTTTAGCCCGAAGGCACGCTTCCTTGGTTTGAAGAGTTATCTGCTTCCTCTATAGTATCCTTTTGGTATCACACTGTTATTTATGTTTAGTATATTTCCTTTAGCATGCATATTAGTGTACATTCGTATAGCTGCTCAAGTGGGGGAAAAATGTAATGCCATAAAATTGCACCCCTTGCAATTTCACATGCATTTGTGCATCCGCTTTAGTGTCCACTCCCCTAACACTTGTGTAGGCTCATTTTAGTCCTTGCATCATCCTTTTTCCCCCTCAGGATGCTCAAAACCCCTTTTCAACAACTACCCTTTACATGTCAGCTTTGCATCAAACCTTGTGCTTTTCTTGTTCTCATCATTTTTTGGCATGATGTGTTTAGACACTAGCGCGCCGTATAGACGTCCACACATCATGCTAGTTTCCTAAGACATGTTTACATTCAAATGACCGTTTCCAAGCATGTTTGCCACTTGTCAACCCATTTTGTCAATGCTAACGGCTCGGGATGCCTTGTAATAGCTTGAGAAAATTCTTTTCCCTCCTCTTCTCTCTTTAAATACTATCTTTTTAATCTATTTGGTTTTCTAGATCTCTCTAGATTTGGCTCCGACCTTTTCCTCTTCCCTTTGTCTTGATATCTTGCTTGCACAACTCTATAAAAATTTCTACAACACTATCAAGCTCTCTTGGCAACACTCTTGGCTCTTGTAGCTACGTTTCTCTCCCTCCTTGGCTTCCTCAAGCCTTACAGGTGATATCTATCTTCCTTATCTTGTGCTTATGAGCATCCTAGAATTTCACACATCCCCTATCAATTACATCTCTATCTCATGATGCAGGTTCTCCTCCTCAAGCGAGGATTGCTTTTATCATGTCATATTTTCTTACTTTGTTCACTTTCTCTATCTATCTAGTTGTCTATGGAGGTGGGAACACCAAAACGAGGGTTTGGTTGAGGAAAACCCCTATACAACCCCAACATATTCTCTTGATCTTATATATGCAGGTATTGAAAATATTTCATTGCTAGATGCTTCATTATGTGGGTTGTTGTGAGCATTTTCTATCTTATCGTCTCACTTTATCATTTCCACTTTACTTAGTTTACTTTACTTTATTTCAGTTCTATTATTCTCTGTTACTTTCCCACATTCTAAAAGTTTTGAGCAATCATAATAGCAGTAGTTGCTTTGTGTTTTTTGTGATACTCTCAGTTTTTAGTCTGTATGAGATGCCAATGCGCCTGCGGGACTACAGTGTGCTGCGTTGTCGTTCGTATTCCGTCCTGCCATCCTGGACCGAAAAATTTCTAGTCTATCCAAAAGATCTCTATGAACTACTCATTTTGATTCTAAAACTCTCACTTTGTTCCTTGAGGTAGTTTAGGGCAGTTCACCCTTTGGGATTCTCTTGAGAATAAAGAAACTCATGAATAGCGAATCCCCCTTCTCTATAGTAATTCCATTGAATAAGGGAGATTACACAAAAGGTTCAATAGTGGGAGTTACAGTCATCAATATCATAATAGTAATTGTACATCACCCTCATAGAGTTCTTAGGAGTTATTTTAGTAATAATGGAACATCTTATCATAATATTGGGGTCCTTATTATTTGTCATCTTCATCATAGAGTTATAGACTTGAGAATAATAATGAATATTATTTTGAGTGCTTGATTAGTTGCATTATGAGGCATAGGTATTTTTTGTAGACTATGATTTTGGTGGCCATTAATTGTTAAAACCACTTTAGGTTTTTAGTTTTCCTTTTCTCTATAAATTGGAGGCATGAGATAGAGGTTTCATAGTGTTATGCAAGTAAAGTACTATTACTATTGAATGCACAAGACAATTGAGGGGGAGTGAATCAATTGTACATTAACGCATTAAAACCCTCCTTAACATTCAGATCTACATTAGTCCTTAAACCCTTATCTTGCATTAGCAGAAATTAAACATGAAAAATAATAATGAAAACACATCCAAACACATGAGAACACCAGATTTACGTGGAAAACCCAGGAAGGGAAAAATTACGGTGAGGATTAGCTCATATAAAGTAATTGAAACACCAAAAACAATAGACTCAAGGTCGGAGGGCTCATTGCCCAAAGAAAAGAAGGGCTCACTGCCAGATTATAAAGAAGAAGAAAGAAGTTTGTTACAATGAGAAATCCATCTCAAAGAAAAATCCACCACATCATCAATATATCTGTAACCTCTCTGAAAGATGTAGACACCTTGTACTCACTTCCTCTAGTAGTCTGACACATTCAAGCTCACACTACATTTCACACTTTCACACTTCACAACTCTACACTTTGCATCATACACACCATTTCACAATTCTCCATGAACTCAACACTTATTTATACCATCCACAACCTTGAAAATAATTGACAAGGTCAGTTATGCACCTCAACTGTGCAAACTCAAATTAGGTTGGCACTAAGCATTCCTGTGGTGGAAATGAATGAAAACGAACCACACCACACCTTAACTCAAACCCAAATACACACATACACGCCATAGCATGCTTCCACAAGCACCAAAGCATATTTGCAATTAGTGTAAACACCCAAGGTTAGCCAAACCTATGTAAAAACCATTAAACATTTAAGTACATACTTCCTTTGATCCAAAGATGACTCACGAACAACATACATCACTTGAACGTAGTTTGGAATATCCCATAAACACCCTGAAGTCCAACGAATTCCTTTCCAATATCTTTCACTTGAAGAACATACTCATCTTGTACACCTAGTTAACTTTCCTCATACTATAATACTATAATCCAACCTTGCAGTGTACCAAACTTTGAACAACTTAGACTGAAAATAGATATGAAAAATAGAAGAACACTTCTAGAACCACAAAGACTAGAATCCAAACTATAGAGAAATGAAGAGCAAAACCATTTCTCCTAGACATCACTACAATACACTGTTCACATACTAGTGAACACAAATTTCTTTGTACAACCAAAACCTAAAACTCTAGATATAACACCTTTGAACACCTTTGATCAACATATCTGAACCGCACAATCAAATCTTCAACCATGAAGAAATGCAGAGCAAAACCAAATCACTACTCTGCTACACTGAACACCTCTGAACCACACTGTTTTCTCTTTTCTTCACATTTTTTCAAAAGAACTTGGAAACCCAACACCACATTTACACATTCTCAACATCTGTAACACTTCCTTATTACCACCAAAATGACTGCACAATAGCAACTCAACCACACACATGCTTATCAAGGCAATACTAGAGGTTGATACCTATGAGACTACTAATGACAACATTATGCAACAAATCAAAGCATCATCACAAGCTTCCAACACTCTCCCCATTGACCCGTTGACATCAATGACAACACAAGCTACTTATACTTCCAACAGAAACTAGATGTTACCATGTTATGCATAGTAATAACTTTGGAACTAAAATATGCCTTTGTGGTGATTAGAATATTTTAGAAATTAGATGATAAGTTATATCATCTTATTATATTATTTTTTTCCCAACCATAAGAAGAAAAGTGCAAATGTGATGGAATGCAATAGGAACTATGATGCATGGATGATGACTAGAATATTACTAAAAACCTATAAATAAACACAATATAGAGAAAGGAAAATATGTTTTTCTTAGAATCCACTTATTCAATTATAATTAACTTAGAAACCACAATGGAATTCCATGGTCCACCAATTACAATTCCATCTATATATGTCACTTTGGGGATTCAAACATGGATCTACATATTGAGAACCTTATGACCTTGCCATTTAAGCACAATCTTATTAACATATATATGTATGTATATATATACATATATACATACACACACACACACACACACACACATATGTATATATATGTATATATATATATATATATACACATAAATATATATGTATATATTATATATAAATATACACACACACTAAATAGTTTTAAAATAACCTTTTGGTTGAATAAATTTACAATTCAAACATGTAATGTTTCCCTCCTCAACACTTATGGTATATATTTAAATTATTTTCTGTGTTAATCTAAATAAATACATTGGTACCTGAAGTATGATTTAAAAAAAAGATAATTTGACATTGTTTACAAATTTCTTTGGGTTGATGGCATAAATATGTGTCTTAACTTTTGGTTTAACTTGGTATTGCATATCAATTTTCTCTCTCTTTTTCTCTCAATTATAACAAAAAAACCATAAAGAATTTGAAGATAACATAAACTAATGATTTATGACATTTCCTATTCTAATTAGATATTTCTATTTTTTAAAAATAAAAATAATTTTATCTCATATTTTAATTATTTGTTAATAAATTGTTTCTTTCACTTTATAGTATGTTTTAATTAGTAATTTATTCTTGTAACATATAACTTGGACTAGAAATAAAATCTCTTCTTAGTTAAAAAAATTATTATAAAGGTTCAAGGTTGAGCTTAATTGATTAAAGCATTTGGTTCTTGTTATAAATAATTCAGTTAAAATCACTAAAGGGACATCTAATGTGGAATTCTAAGTTGTGACAACTAGTCTAGAATTATAAATTGTGTTAATACCCAAAATGAGTTTATATTCATCTTATGCTATTTCTCATATCATTTATTAGGAGCTATATTCTCTTTATTGTTCATATCATTTTTAAAATATAAATAGTTGTTAATTTAGACACATATTTTCTCAAAATGCATCTATTTCCTTACAAACCAAAATAACAATTATTTTTGAAAGAAGGTCATTAGTATGAAGGGAAATAAGTTTTGATAGAATTATTTTTTATGTGTGGCAAATAGAATTCTTTAATTTTCTATATATATATATATTGATAAAAGTGTCAAAGCCACTAAATTTTTATTAACCTAAA
Organism: Sequoiadendron giganteum; assembly: GCA_007115665.2. NCBI lineage: Eukaryota > Viridiplantae > Streptophyta > Pinopsida > Cupressales > Cupressaceae > Sequoiadendron > Sequoiadendron giganteum. Next base: position 44,377,943 of record VCHN02000014.1, on the reverse strand, counting down.
TAAATGTTTACATCTTTCGAAATAAAACTCCATCCTAGGACTACCGGGAGAGCCAAAAAAATTATATCAACAAGAAAGTTTGCATACTCAATGAAACCCAACCAATAACAAGTACCCAAAAGTTAAGATAAGAACCACCCACCATCCCCTAGTCTAGAAAAATCTAGACAAGTATGCAAAGCCCCAAGAACACAAAAGAGGCCATAATCAGACTAATACCAAAACTGATTAGAATTCCTCCAAATGAAGACTAGAACTAGAGCTAGCCTCATAATGAGAAAGAGAAAACAAGTGATCCAAAAAGTAATCATCCACTTTTTTTAGAGAGGGAAGCCAAAGATTTTCCCAAGGACAATGACCTCACTGCCATATCAAACAGGAAATGCATCGCCAAGAAGATCTCAATGCCAGCTGCAAGAAATTCAAGAGGCACTTTATTTGGATTAGAAAATAGAATATAAATATAACAATAAAATAAATATATAAAATCTATGTTTTATATTTAAGACCCACATTCTTGTAAAGTGATTTAATCAATAATTTGTGTCTAGTGAAATACTTCATATGAATTGGAAGGAAAAGTATACCTCATGGAACATTTAAAGGACATGTATACATGTGTTGAAAATACCATATGCAATGAAATCTAATATAATTTTCCTTGTGATTAGAATTGTGACATTCTATTTTCTATAAATTTCTAAACCAACAAGTGGCCCATAAGTGGAACATGGATTTATGCTTCCACCTCCAGGTGTTTGAAATATATTTCATTATTTTCTATAACAAACATACTTTGATTATGAAAAAGACAAAAAGAATAATATTGAAAATAAAATTTATATATTTAAAAAAGCTGAGATTGAGGGCTATTTGTTTATATAATTTCACTCAAAATCAAGGTATCAAAAGTGGAAAGTTACATTGAATAAAATTTATTCATGTGACTTTAGGGGGAGATGGCAATAGATAGGTGCCATAACAAAGGATTTTCACTAACCCACTTTAGAGTGAAGTCCATTCATGTAAATGTGGTATATGTGAACACTCCTTCCCCTAAAGGTAGTTTGCACACACATCCACTACTACCCTCTAACTGCCATATACATTTTAGTTATTATCCTTTGTAACTTCTATTAGAGAAGAGGGTCCACTAATACCCTCTAACTGCCATATACATTTTAGTTATTATCCTTTGTAACTTCTATTAGAGAAGAGGGTCCACTACTACCCTCTAACTGCCATATACATTTTAGTTATTATCCTTTGTAACTTCTATTAGAGAAGAGGGTATAAGAGAAAGGAGAGGGAAGACAACATTTTAATTAAAATTGAAGATTGCACCATTATAAATAATATAAATTATGGTCAAGTGGCCTTTGTTGGAAATAAATGGTCTCACAAAGAATCTACTATGGATCAAATTTTGTTGAGTGAAAAAACTTGATACTATTAAGGGATGTGGATAAGATCATATGCCCTAGTCAAATGTGGAAAAATGAACCTTGTATCAATATTGAAAGAGATAATTTTATTAATAAACCAATACCATAGTTGTAAAAAATAAATTATAATATGTTTCAAACTGACCAATAAAATAATATAAAATATTCTAAAAAAATATTAGAAAAAAAGTGAACTACACTTGTCTAGTGAAAACAAGGTTGATTTGAATATAATAAGGGCTAAAAATATACACATCAAACACATGTTGCACTCTTCATTGTTATTTACATGGAGATAGGTCATAATGATGTATAAGAGTCTTATCCTTGGACTATTGACAATTTGAAATGTGGAATAGGGGGATGTATTCATGTTCATGATTTTGTCAAAGAGATAAAGTAACAATTGTGATACAATCAAGAGTGGAAAATATTCTAAGAAATGTATTAAGATTGCTTTGAGAAGAGTAATGAGATATACAAATATATTGGATTAATTGTAGGGTCAATGAGGATACTAAAAAAATCCAAAATACACTATAACTATACATTAAAGTCATTCACACAAGTAACATCAAATGAGAGGAGAAAATCTAAGGGAATTTACTTTTCTCCTCTACAACTTTAAAGCACAGAGCAAAAAAATAAAAAATAAAATCTTTAAATCTAAATTATTGAAAGTATTGATTATTATTCTAGATCCAAAATATTGAGATTCTTTTTACAATTACATAATATCTTTAATAATTTTAATTCAATACTTTAGAAAATATGGTAAAAATTATATTAATTTAAATAACACTATTTATATTATACTTTAATTGTATTTACCAATAATATGTTTAGAAAGTATGGTAGAAATTATATTAATTTAAATAATATTTAAGATTATTATAAGATTTATTTAACGATCTAAACACCATCAGCTTGAACATTCAACATTAAGCTTACATGTTATAGTGTTATCCTTCAATTACAAGTTAAAAGATTAGCATTTCATTATATGGTACAATCCATTATATGGATCAAACCAATTTTCTGTCTTGCCTGTTTTTGTTTCAACTAAATTACAAATCACAAAGGTGTTTAAGCTTCTTTTACACATAAATGTACAATATTTTGGAATAGCTTTTAGAAATTATTTTAAAATAGTATGAAAATTAAATTGAGAAAACTTTTAAACTTTTCCAATGAAATCTTCTAATATAAAAGAACATATTGAACACTCAAAAGTATATCTTTGAAGAATCTTTTATTTTAAAATCATGATGCAACTAATATTTTAGTTTGTCTCTAATCAAATGTCTTGATATAGTATATATATTTTTTAATATAAGACAAATTAGATGACTATGATCTCCTTCTTACCACTCTAACCACTTAATAACTTTATATATAATGATGTTGAAGTTTAACCTCTAATAAAATACCTTTCTACAATCTACCCTTTTTCCTTTGAATAATATACTACTTTCTTTAAAAAAATATTATAATTTTTTTTTTTTTTGGGTTATACTACTAAAAAGCAATTATTGACTTTAATTTCAAAACATATTACACTGGCAAAGATGGATCACTGTGCCATTTATTAAAAATATAGGTAAACTAAAACTTATAGGATATCTGTATAAAGTTTTGAGGATCTATTCAAAAAGTCATAAATAAAAGCAAAGGCTAATGCATTAATACGTTGAAGAATAATATTATATTAAATAAAAGTAGAAAAACATACAAAAATATCTCTGCAAAATTGCTGAATAGCGGACCTAAAACCACTGCCTAAGTAGTAAGACATTTTAATAATAGAAACAATACTATAGATGGAGGTCTATAAAGAGAAACTTACCTTTTAGTCCTCTGAAGATGAGCTGTAATAAAAGTTTTATTTTTTATGTGGAAGTTACAAAACACATGATTTTAATTTTAATTTTTTACAATGTTTCAAAATTTTCTATATATGGTTTCAGATTTTGTAATGTGTAATAAGTGCAATTATAGAGGAGTTGAATAAATTATAGAACAACAATAAAAAGATTTTATGCAATTAATTTTGCTAATACTATTCACTACTTTAAGTCCTCTTTTTTTTTTTGGGAAAGCATACATCCTTTAGCAAGGAGAAAAAAATAAGTTGTGTTGGTTTTATTTTAATTTTTTAATAGGTTAGATTAGTTGATTAATATTTAAATATGTTTATGTCATGCATTTGACATTTTTAAATTTTAATAATTTTTAGTTATTGGATATAAGTTTTATAATAATTTTTAAAAATGTTTAAAAAAAAAATGATATGTATATAGATGTTAAATAAATACAACAATTTCTTATCTGCAACAAGATGTTTTAGTCAATTGAACTAGACCCACTGTCCAAGATGTAAAAAAATTATATTAAATTAAATAAGATTCTCCTATTTTATAAGAAGAAATATCCAAATAGTTAATAATTTTTTTTTTTATTAAAATACAATTCTATTAATATAGAAAAAATACATTAACAGTTATACTCTAATAATTGTTAAGAAGACATCTTGCCTTGACTACAATGTTGGAAGTACCCAATAAAGGCAACCAAAACAATTGGCCAAGACATCATGGTTGAGTCCATATTTTTAACACAAAAATGTAAAATATACTTCTCCCCAGAATGGCATATTTATACAGTTGTAAAGGTGATAGGCTTGACATTTATACTTGATACTTGATGGTATCTTTCTTTCAGGTTAGAAAAGTAGAAAAGCACTACACTTATTTGGATGCATGTGATCGACTTTTTTGCATGTGTCTGACTCATCATATTTCAAAGGAAAGGAAAGGAAAGGTCCTTTTATAGTCCACGATATCAGGCGGTCTATTTTTGGGTCTACAAATGGCTTACAGTATATGGGACTCCTCCTACTCCCAATATGAGGGAGGCATTTAACTCGTGCTCCACAATACGAAGTTAAAGACAGTGGAAATCATGAAAATTACAAATAAATGTGATTGCTGACATTTATAGAAGTCTCAAGGAATCGTAGAAACTCTAGTACATGAAATGTTGTCTACCATCTTCTTACATAATGTGTTTAATTCATATCTTTCACTTGTAATATTAAGTTAATATATAATTTTACTGACCTAAGGCATTTGTTTACCATTGATTTTAAAGATTCTTAACTCTTTTCAGATATTATAGACAGGGAAATATAATCCCAACTACATCATAACTTCCCTAGCTGAAACCAGTCATCTCAATGTCCTCAATCAATCTCAACATTAAAGACAAAGATTCAAATCGCTTAATTCCTCCAGCATATTCGATGTTCCATGTTTGTTCTTTCTCCTCCGTTGATGGCTAGTTTTGGTATAAGTCTTTGAATGTCTCATTGTTGTAAGAAATTGTCTGAAGCTATAAGGAGTAAGAATGTAATGGTGTTCTGCTTAGAAGAGCCGAAGCTCTCACAATACATAAAACTGTATTTTGATCAAATACTAAATATCTGTTATTTATGTTTGTTTGTTTCAGTTCTTTAGGAAAAACAAAAAATAGGAAAGGTTTGAGTCTTACAGGACAAAGATGTCCAGAGTTGAGATATGTAACAGACTCTGGGAGATGGCCAACTGTTCAAACTAAAACATGCTTAGCTATATAAAGTTCTGCAGTAAGTTGGGAGAAAACATAATCATCTGTATGACAAATTTAACTGGACTTAGCAACATAACAACGACGTTAATATATTATTTAATTTTTTCTAACTTGATTTTCTTTTGGTATATTCCTTTTATTTTCCCTCCCCTTCTTTTGGTTTTCGTTGGCACTTTGTAGGGAACTATATATGCAATCTTTCTATATTTTTATCTTTTTAACGATCTGGGTGATATGAATTGTCTAAAAAAACTATTAACTTTTTTTAGAAACTCTTATATATATTTTCTTCTTATTTTATAAGAAATCTCATGTAGTCTTGTTCGATACATTTCAATTACATTTGAATATATGACAATGTTAAATAATAACTATGACAAATGAGAGGATTTATTGAAGTATTTCCACTAGTTGACTATTTTCAACCAGATTTCAAAGATTATATGTGAGAATAGGTAACACTTTAAAGTTACAAGATTTTTAAGTGTACATAATTCATTAGTATTATTTACTCTAAAATTTTAGATCCTTTAAAACAAGCTTCTCTACACTCCTAACAATGCTAGAAGCTACCATTTTGAATACCCTACTCCCCTCAATGGCTACAATCACACCAATCTCTATTTCAAGGAATTCAAGTCTTTAGGCTCACCAATGTTGTTGCAAAAATCCCAATCTCATCACATAGAGTGCTATCATCGATGTAGCGAGAACATGTGCAGTGCATGTACAAGGGAGATATGACAAATCCAAGGATCTAATTTTAGGAGATGAAGATTTTTTTATCTCTCCTAGTTTGCTCACTCCTTTCCAATTGATGGATATTCTAAAAGAGGATTATAGGTTCAGGTTGCAAATTCTAAATAGAAAACAAAAATTGTACAATTATGGTATAGAGTTATGTAACTCTTGCTAGTTCGATAAGGTTAAAAAATGGTTTTTGCATTGGTATTAGGGTATGTTTCAAATGTTGTACCTATAAATCTCGTAAAGTTTTAGATAAATTAGACAATCTTAAACTACTAAGCCATCATAATTGACCCATATTGACCTTGAATTTCTTAAATGGAATTTAAGCTCATGAGAATAGTTGGCTAGTCCTATCTAGGAATATCTCACTTTGTTGAATACACAAGACAACTAAGAAGGGGAGGGGGTGAATCATTTGTACCTTAAAACTTCAAAACCCTCATAAATATTTAGATCCACATTAATCCAATTATCCCTTAATTTGTTAGAATGATTTATCATGAAAGCAAATAATAGAAGCTGAATCAAATCAACAGCATACACAAAGAAACACCAAATTTACGTGGAAAACCCAAGATGGGAAAAATCATTGTGAGGATTAGCTCACAATATAAAGTAATATCAACACCAAATACAATAGGGCTCATTACCAGAGGACTCACTATCCAAAAGAAAGAAAGGCTCACTTTCAAGGGCTCATTGCCAAAATAGAAGAGAAGATAGAGAAGAGTTTTGCAATGATAAATCCGCCTCAATGAAATGGAGAAATCCACCGCAACATCACTAACACCTTCACAGTCTTTCTGAAGAATTGTAGATGCCTTTTTCTCACTATATTCAGTAATCTAACACATGAAAGCTCGCATTGCACTGCTCAAATCTACACCCTACAACTATGCACTTCACATCATTTGCATCTCACATCTATCTTATCATCCCTCAACAACTCAACTCATATAAATATACCATTTTCAATCTTAAAACATTCTCCAAGGTTGGCTATACACCTTAACTGTGCAAATTCAAATTAGGTCAACACCAAAACATTCTCGTAGTGGAAAGGAATGAAGGTGGACCACAACACACTTTAGCTAGGACCTAAATCTACTCATACATGCCACACCACATTTCCACAAAAATCAAAGGAACTTCACAAGTAGTGTAAACACCCAAGTTTGATCGAACCTGTGTTAACACCATTAACACTTAATTACATGCTTTCTCAAATCCAAAGATGACTTGTAGACACCACATAACACTTGAAAATGATCTAGAATATTCCACAAACACCCTAAAATACAACAAGTTCCTTCACAACAACTTTCACTTGAAGAATGTACACACCCAGTACACTCAAACAACTCTTCCATACACAATAACTCAAGAAATTGACTTCCAAAGCACAAAACCATGAACAACTTCATCTGAAGAAAGATACATATACTATCAACACTATTCTAGAATTTTAATACCTGAAACCACTCTGGAGAGAAAGAAAATTTCTCCCAAACATCTCTACAATATACAATACACACACTGGTGAACACACCTTCCTTTGCACAACAATCCAACACACTAAATTCAAGATGCAACACCTCTGAGCACATTTGATCAACATATTTGAGCCACATGAGTAGATATTCAACAAAGAAGAATTGTGGAGAAAAACTAGAACACTACTTTGCAACATAAAACACCACTACAACACATTGTTTCCTATTTTTATTCAATTTTCTCAAAAGCACTTGCAAACCAAGCACTATAAACACATCCCCAATATCTTTAGTACTTCCACTAAAACACAACAACTCAACCATACATCCATAGATTGAAGCTTATCAAAGAAACACTAGAGGTTGACACCAGCAGCTTACTAATGACAACATAATGCAACTAATCAAAGCATCATCAGAGGTAACGCCAACTCATTACCAACTCCACACCCTTGCAACAAACTCCTTTTCATATAGTTGACATCAATGACATCGCCAAAGCTTGTTGACATCAATGACAAGATCAACTATACATACTTGAAACAATCTCCCCCTTTGTCATTGATGACAACACATGATGTGAAAAACCACCAACAACAAACACAACTACAATCCTCAATACTCCGCTTCATACCAACTAATTATCTCTTTTTCTTTACTTTCTCCCCTTTACACAATTAACTCATTACTTTATTTTACATGAATCTCTCTACTTTTCTCAATTGAATATTTTTCACATTGCTTTCTTTCCCCCTTATATTATTTTTCACATTACTCTCCCCCCTTTCACATCAATGGTAAAGGAAAAAATATCCGCATCATTCGTTCTCTTCCTTTGGCATTAATCATACTATTCACCACTTCTCTGCAACGTCCTTTCTTTTACTACTCTACATACCCCCCCTTAAGAGCATGTCACACCAAACTACATCAATCAGTAACTACTGCATAATGACAAAAATCACTCATCCTAACTACAACAACCAAAAATACCGCTACCTATTCCCCCTAAGAGGTAGCCACCAACATTAGTCCAAACCAAAGAATGAATCTTGAGATCAACTGGATTGATGCATCTCCTTATGCATCTAGTTCAAAGGAGGGGCAATAACCCCCAAATTCTCTCAGAGATACTCAAAAGTATCTTTAGTAAGAGCCTTAGTAAATATATCGACAACTTGATCCTTTGTAGGCACATATTCAAGCTTCACTTCATTCTCTTCAAGCTTCTCTCTCAAAAATTGATACCATATTGAGATATGTTTTGTCCTTGAATGCATTATCAGATTCTTTGAAATATTGATAGCACTTGTATTATCACATAAGATAGAAATTGGTTCATCATATACCACTCTGGTATCCTTTAATGTTTTCCTCATCCACAAAACCTATGTGCAACAAAATGCTGCTACAATGTATTCTGCCTCTACAGTAGATAAAGATACTGAATCTTGTTTGTTACTTAGCCATGACACCAATCTACATCCAAGAAATAATGCACCACCACTTGTACTTTTCTATAATCTACATAAATAGCCCAATTTGCGTCTATGTAAGCACCCAGAGTAAATTTAGTATCCTTTAGATACCATAATCCATGATCCAGAGTGCCCTTCAAATGTTTAAATATCCTCTTCAACGTTGCAACATGTGACTCTCTAGGGTCTTCTTGAAATCTAGCCACAAGACAAATTGCATGCATGATATCTGGTTTAGTAGCAATTCTAGATGTATAGTAGTCCTCCAATCATTGATCTATACTTGCTCTGATCAAATTTAGGAGATTCATCATTCTTACTTAGTTTGCAACCAGTAACTATAGGGGTACATAGTGGTTTAGAATATTTCATTCCAAACTTCTTCAACATTTCCTCGACATACTTTGATTGTGAAATGAAAATACCTTTATCTATCTGATTGATTTGTAGCCCAAGGAATAAATTCATCTCCCCAAACATTGACATTTCAAATTCTCTTTGCATCTCTTCTACAAACTTCTTACTGTAGACACTTAAAAATGACCTAGGCCTACAAGCTCTATTTTACCACTTTCGTCCTAGCATAATTATGACATTTAATTATGTCCTTGGTCCACATTCGACTATTAATTAAGTAATTAATTATTATTCAATTAATTCATGTCTATGGTATTCTTCACGATTATTAAATAAATAAATTATATTTATTTATTCAATACGTCATTAATTGTCTATTATATTCTTACAATTAAATAAATTTATTAATTTATTTAATACCTTTATTCGTTTATTCTTCCTGATTATTAAATAAATGAATTTTATTTGTTTATTTAATATGTCACTAATTCTCATAATTAAATGAATTTATTAATTTATTTAATTATCGGTCATAATCCTCTAAATTAAATAATTATGTTAATTATTTAATTACCTAATTTAACATTTCTCTCATTTTAAATAAATGAAATTATTTAAAATGATTTCTTTTTATTAACTGTCACTTCATTTTAGTAAATAATCTAGAAAGATTATTTACTGCCACATAAAATCATTATTTTGAATTAATTTAATTCAAAATGGTAATATTCTTCCATAAATCAAGTAATTGAGAAAATTCTTGATTTTCAAAAAATTTGCTTTTCAGTTCAACTCTTATCTTCTTGATTTTTTGAATCTTACAAATCAAGCGGTCTTATCTTCTTGATTTTCGAAAATGTTTATCTTTTTGACTAATTATCACATTTATTCTCGACCGCCGATTTGATTTTATCAAATGACATCTTGACCACTCATTTAACAATCTTGCCCTAACCCTAATTAGAGATTGTCACATGAAATATCGTCCACTGATTTTAGGCTTTGTCAGCTTTTAATCTCGTCCGTCCGTGCAAAATTACATTCTCTATAAAATGTCAATTTTGCTCACAATTTGGGAACCACTTCATTATTATAGACATTTTATGCTTAGAATTCATTTTGCATTTAGCTTAGTTAATTTGATTATTTTTCATAGTCTTTTGTCATCAAATCCTTCAAAACTTACATAGGACAATGTGAAGTCAAATTGCTCAACACTCAAATCTGAGGGCAACAATCATACGCTGCAAACTAGAAGGTGCTATGGAGGTGAATCATGGAGGCTTCAACGGATATTTGGTATAATCGTTCTTGTTTTAAGCTTTATTTATGCTTCATAGTTTTCTTTGGGTTTTTATTTAATCTAATCCGCTAAAACCTTTACTTGAAAAATAACCCATTGATACATTGGTGAACCCGACACATTTATTTATTTTTGTAGTTTTTGTACAATTTTCAGTATTTTTTTGTAGGTACAAGTATGGAAAGCCGTATTTGATTTTTTATGCGGCGCATCTGATGTGTCGCGACGCATTTGTGGACTGAAACGACACAACTGTCCTACTAAACCACATACAAAGCACTGAAAGTTGCATTTGAGAAACAGAAGCACATACGAAGCACCGAAAGCCGCATTTGAGAAACAAAAGCTTATACGCAGGTTTCAAATGACGCATTTGATAAACCGAGACACACTTGAAATTCCAAATGATGCATCTTCCTATTAAAGCATGGCGTGGGTCCACGACGTATTTGCTGCACAGAGCAACACATTCGCTTTGTTGTGACGCATTTGCCTGGTAATTTTTTTCCTTCTTTTGTGCATTTGGGTTTTCTAGATTTCCTTTGCATTTTGATTTTTTTCTTTCCGGCATTCTAACTAGCATAGGTGTTTCTGGAGTTACTAATCTTGGTTTGCAGCGTGTGGCATTTACATTTCAAGGGTCGAAGACAATTTGTTCAAACTACTAATTTGTGGTTTTGCAGATTCGTTTGTCCAAGAAATCCAAATTTGAAAACATTGTGCCTGTGATTTTTAGATTAGAAAACATTTCATTTGGTGCACTTAAAATGAACATGTCTTCTATTTTGTCTGATTGTGTTTGAATGTGATAGGCGAATATGCTCTCACCCTATGCAAACTAGGTGATCAGAAAGCTAGACCCACTTTGTTTCTGTGTAACCCTGATGCAATAATCGAAGTATCCTCTCCCCTTGCGTAGTCATGCGATCCTAGGTGTAAGAGAAACGATTATTGCCTCTAGAAATTGGGCCTGCCCGGGGATTTCATCACCCCAAAGCAACTCAAACTGGCAACGGAGCTAAAGCCAAGCTACCCCCGACTGATATATAATGTGAATCTTAAGGGAAAACCTAAGATTACGAGTGCGGATATGTCATACGGACCAAGTAGTACTCCCCAAAACCTTGTTGAGGTTAACCTCTTTAGGTTGGGGTGCCTCCTAAACAGAGATTAATCTTGCACCCCATGTATGGCCACTCGAATGGGGGTCCCAAATTTAAAACTCTTGTGTAGTAAGCCCAAAAACTTCTATTTGCTAGTACAACACCAGTCGGTGTGAAGTCTTCCACGTCTACATAGTCTTTAGTCGAGGTGATCAATCTGCCATGGGAGTTTCATGGGGGTTGGAAGCTTGGTTGGCATAAGAAGAGAGTGCAATGTAAGGGGGAGCCCGTGCAACCAAGCTTCTGAATTCACATGCTACTGATATGTGGTTGGGGAAACCCATGTGGAGTCTAGCAAATACTGTCCTGGCTTAACCATAGGATTGTACTTGTTCTCTTATGTGCTTGATTAATTTTCAAAATATTGTGTTTTCCAAGTGTCTGTTGGATACTAAAACGTAACAAACAACACTCAAACATCTCAAATCAAACAGTCAAACTTTAAACAATTCGGGTTTTTTGACCACAAATCTCAGAAATTTGACTTTTTACATCTTGCAATCACTTTGATGCACCACATTAGCAAGGCTTCGCAACACATCTTCTTTTCTAAAACACATTTGATGCTCCAAACATCGCATTCATCTGTCTTGTAACGTATTTTCCTTATGTAAAGCCGCATCTGAAATACTGAACCGTATTTTCCTTCTGTCAAGCCCCATCTGCAACACTGAATCGCATTTGACATTTGTAAAGCCGCATTTGAAATACTGAACCGCATTTGACATTTCTAGAGCCGCATTTGACCATTGAAATGCATTTGCTGCCTGTAATGACGCAATCGCCTGGCAGAAAACCAAACACTGTCCCAGACCAGAAACCGAGTCCGAACATCTTAGCCTACTGTCAAACAACTTTTTTAGAAAGTCTTTGTCAGAAACCAGAATTGAAATTGCTCGAAACATCCATCATTTACATTCATTAGTTTGCATTTTAACCATAGGTTTAAAATTTCCAAATTTTAGTTGTATTCCCTAGGTGTCATAATCATCATTTTTCGCATAAATTTGTCCTTAGGTTTCCTCTTGGCAAACTTTGGATTAGACCAAATCTCCACACTTTAAAAAAAAAAACCATTGTTTTCACAACTAGATTATCTTGGGACTTGGTCATTATTCCTCTTTTCGGTCATTGTCCTTTTTGTGAGAACCTCCAACTCAACAGTCTAGTTAGGCAGGCTCACTCGTCACTTCGACCTTATCATTTAGTCCCTTTAGCAAGTCCCCGTTGATAACCAAAATTGAGACATAAGTCAAGCTTAGAGTGGTTAGGCAAACCTTTCTCCAAGTATTCTCCAAACTTAGTCCTCATTTTAAACTTAGACTTTGCATTGTCCACCTCTAGTACTCATTTGAACCTAGACTTTGCTTTAATCCTCTTAGTCCTTAGTCAACATTATCATCTTAGTCCTCATTTGATTACTTTGGCTTTGAAAACCTTGTCATCTTGCATTAATCATTTCCCTAGAAAAAAATCATCATCACCTTGCATTAGCATCCTTTATCAAAAATCCAAAAACATAAGTCTTGCATTAGCATCCTTTATCGAAAATCCAAAAACATAGTCTTGCATTGTCATCCTTTATCCAAAAATACAAAAACACAAGCTAGTGTCATCCTTGCACTTAGTCATCATTTTCATCACTCTCATTTGAGCAATTCCCTTGTATGGTGGAAACTAGACTCCAAAGAAAGAAAAGACAAATGGAAAACTTTGGACAAGATTCTAATTCCAATGTCACCAATCATACTTATGACCCAAATTGGACTTTTGACGACCCATTTGGCGAGAAAACTACTCAACCTCTTATGACCATACCATCCTTATCAAACAACCCTTTTGAACCATTCTTACGTAAGGATGAATATGGAAAACTACTTGAGGAAAATCTAGAGGAAGTAGCACAAGATCCAGAGGCGGCCTACTTCGTAGAACAAATGGTCATATATGACAAAGACAAATATTTAGCCATACTTTTAAGTCAAGATGCTAAATTACCTCATGGGTTCGACATTAATACTTTGAGACAACCATCTCTTGAACCTAATGTCACCAATACGAATAACATTTCCAATAGTGGTCAACCTCCAAACAACACAAACAATACCTTTTTTGACGCTACCTCACAAAATGTCACAACGACCATGGGTGCTACCTCCAAAATTCCAAACAATTCCAACTCAATCAATGCTACATCCATTGGAGGAACACAATCCATCACATTGCCTACACTATCCACAACATTGTCACAATCGGCTAGAGCCACCTTTGGGACCTCGACAACGTGGGCAAGTTATTCCAATCCTCTATTTACCACTTCGGTAAATGCCTTGGGGGAAACATCAAGCCATGCAAATCCTCCATTGACGACTACGTCTAGTACCATGAGTGCATCCTCATCATGTCCTCTCATTGGTACCTCACTAAATCCTTTGGGTGGAGGTAAACGACATCTCTTTATTCAAGGACCACAACCAAATGTTAACACGTCAACACAGTTTAATACCAACCCCTCCCAAGGACAAATCATGAATATCCCTTCGGGACAGTTCCAACAACCCTGACAAGGCAACCAAAACACACAACCTATGGCATGTATCAGACACCAAAATATTCCTGGTCACCATATTCCCCAAATATCAACCCAAATGGCTGGGGGACACATTCTAACATATTCGTCCCATATTCATACCCATCAACACGTCGCCAATCCAAACTTTCAGTACCAACACACAAACCGAAACATATCATACATGTCACAACAACATATCCCTCAAAAACACACCAACATCCACTCACAACAAATGGGGAACCATGGTGTACTAATCAATCCAAGGTATGGTGCCACAAATGACCATATAATTGATGCCTTACAAGCTAAGCTCATGGGTCTAGAGAAGACTATAGAAAACATACAAATATACGGAAAGAAATCAAAAGTGTCATATGATTTATCTGTATATCCCTTTGACATAAACTTATACATGCCACCATTTCCTCCGGGATATGTGTCGGTTAATTTTACCAAATACTGAGGAAAGACAAACCCTATAGAACATGTTCGAGAATTTGCAACCAACTGTATGGACGTCGCCTATGAACAAACATACTTCATGAGACTCTTTTCTAAAAATTTTGTAGGTCCCGCCCTTGAATGATTCTCCACTCAAAAGGATATCCAAACATGGGATGAACTTAAGCGCAAACTCATAAAAAATTATGTCTACAACATTGACATGTACACCTCTATTACTAGCTTATGCAATCTCACACAAGAGGATGCTGGTGAAACGTTCATCCCATTCTTCCAAAAATGGAGAAGTCTATCTAGTCATTGTCACATTGACATACCGGAAAAGGAAAACGTTGACATGTCCGTACAAACACTTCTAGGTCCCCTAAAATATGCAGTGCAGGTGCATTGTTGCACAAATTTCATGGACCTAGTTGAAAAAGGTGTCTAGATTGAGAAAGCCCTTATTGCAAAGGGAGAGCTAAAATACGGTCCTAAAAACACAAACGCAAATCCTCACATTGAAAAAAAAAAGTATTGGGTCAAGAACAAACACATCACCAATGACGGTGTGGTCGACGCCAAAATCGTTAATGCAACAGGTCATGTACTCACCATCAAAGGAGTTCAAAATCAAAATACACCTGTGACCACACCCACAACAACTGCCAATGCTATTCAAAATAATCCTACTCAATTTAATCAAAGGCAGCCACGTCAACCACGACAATTTCAAAAATGCACATACACTCCCTTGGGTGAGCCTATCGATTTTTTTTTAAAGAAACTTATCCAAAACAGTGTCATAACTTTGGAAGAACCTAAACCGTATGACCCTGGTCAGTTCAAGCCATCATGGTGGGATGATAAAGTATTTTGTGATTGCCACCGTCTCAAAGGGCACAAAACTCCTTCTTGTTGTCAATTACGAAATCTTGTGCAAGACCTTATTGAAAACCGCACCATTGAGTTAGGAGGTCAACCATTTGCATCTAATTCGGATCATACGATCCACAAGAATCCACTGCAGGATCATGGTTCTGGTAATCCCTCCTCATCTGGTACGAAGATAACAATAATCAATCCAATCATGTCTGTCCTGCCTACAATAACGTTTGTCCTGCCTTAAATTATTTTGGTGGCACCATCATTAAAAATCTTCGCGCTGCTGATGAAGATAAGTGTGTCAATACTATCACCATTAAGAAGGCCCCAGAATGCAATGTCACCATGCATAAAGGCAAGGTCACTATCCCAAGTCCCTCTGCTCGTCAGCCTAAATTACCATACCTGGTCCGTTTGCCAAGCCATCAAACCCTAAAACAGAGTTCAACCTTATTGAGCAATTGAATAAAACACCCGCACAAATATCTATTCTTGAATTGCTCCACATCTAACCCACACATAAGGCCATCTTGGATAAAGTTCTGCAAGAGTCTTCCGTCCCAAACAACATTGATGTCAATAATTTTGAAACCATGGTCGGCTATTTGACTTCGCCTCACCACATTTAATTTTTGGACACTGACTATTCCTCACCTAAACCATCTCATAATGATGCCCTTCATATTGAGGTTTTTGTCCATAAACATAAGGTTGGACGAGTCTTAGTAGATGGCGCATCTGCTCTTTAAAATTGGTTAAAGATCTTGGCTTCGCTAATGCATGTGTGGATGCTACCAAGAGCATTGTCATCAAGGCGTATGATGATGAAGAACATGCTTCTAAAGGCATCATTAAAATTCCAATTCATGTGGGACCAATTATTATCGATACAACATGCCAGGTCTTGGATCATGACATACATTACAATATCTTACTTGGTCACCCATGGATTCATGCCTTGAAGGCCATTCCTTCCACATACCACCAATGCCTGAAGTTCCCTTTTGATGGTACTGAAATTACTATCTCAGGAGATCCTGATCCATTCCAATACTATACCAATCTGAGAGCCACTGCTGAGCACCAGGTACCCATTAATCGGGAGGCCTCAACTTCCACCTCTTCCAAATATATTGACCCATCTGTACTCACCAAATCATCCATATTCATGTCATTGACTTCCGCCGCACCATCCTCCTCGGCCTCAATACCAAGTAATAATCTAAATATCCAAGACCTTGGCTATGGAGAATTCAAACTAAATACGACTTATTGTATCACCACAATACCTAAGCCACCTAAAGTCTATGGTAGACCGTGTTTTGCAGTCAAGCCTAAAACAACTTTTAATGTTCCACCAAAAATAGTATTCAGCCTATGGGGAGATATGGGTAATGAAGTCATTATCGACATAGATAATTGGATCTAGATAGACCTAGAAGGATTACGTCCAGTACCAGTGCATCTCTATGTAAAAGGCTATGACATATGCAAGGCACTAAGTTTTGACAACATAAGTGGCCTTGGAAAATTCAACAATGGAAGGCGAGAACTTGTTATTATTTCTGCACGACCAAGGTACATGGGGCTAGGGTTTGACCAACTCAGAACTAACGATCGACATACCTATGAAATTTAAAGTGAGGACGTAATGGCTACAGAAAGTGTCAAGACACACAAAGAATCCCTTACTAAAACTGACTCTCATGAATTGGAATGGGGATTTGAGAAAACCGTTAGCAACTATGATATTGACAAACTATTCCAGACACCTGGCCAAGCCCCCTTTGAAGAAAGATTCCGACAAGAATACAACATTGATCCTATTGACTGTCATTCTAAAGATAAGGAATGGGTAAGTATTCCTTGGGATCCAGAAGAACACAAATTATCATTGGCAACATCTGAATCATCCCGCCCCATTCCCAAGCCCACCCAAGAACCTAACCTATCTGAACCTACTGTGCATGCCTCTAAAATGAAAGCCACTAATCATGATGCTGATAATTTTATCCCTTATTATGACTATGAATTCGACTCATCTGAATCTAAATAAGGTCCATCCATTGCATCTGACATGAAATTTGAAATTGAGAACTTTTCCTTCACACTTGAGGCTTCAATTTGCACACTTTCCGTATCTTCCATATATTTTACCAACACTGATGATGGGATTTCCCTTGTTTACTCGCAACTGATTGACTAGGACCAATAAGAACCACTAGTGATGGATATCTTTTAGAATGATGAGGCAATAGTAGAATTCATGGGGCTTCGAGAAGGCATACCGTGGGGTGATCACAAAGCTAGATTCTCTATTGACCTAGATTGTGCAGCTTACTTCGGGGAGACTGTGCAGTCCTCTAGTCACAAAAACACAAAGAATAAAAAAAGAAAAGAAATGTCTTTAGGTGAAAACCGCAAGGCACCTTCTGACAACAAAATAGTAAAAACAAAGGACGTATCCGAAGGTGAAAATCTCTCTAAGGCACCTAAGGATGGAGGATTGGACTTTCTTCCCATCACATAGGAAAAGGCAGCTATGCTTATCGAAGACACAATGAAAGTTAACATAGCTACGCCAGAGAATCCTAAAATGGTTCTTTTGGCTGCATCATTATCAGAGGAAGAAAAACCCGAATTTCAGTGATTTTTCACAGATAGGAAAGTTAACTTCGCATAGTCATATGCTGACATGCCGAGCCTTTGTCCAGAATTGGTATTGCATCATCTTCCTCTAATCCCAGGAATCAAGCCAGTCAAGCAAAAATTACAGAAAATGTATCCACAGATTGCACTACTTGTAAAGGATGAATTAAAAAAGTTACTAAGATGTTGGATTCATAAGATCAATTGACTATTCCGAATGGATATCCAATATTGTCCCTATCACAAAGCCAAATAGACAAATTCGTATCTGTACGGATTTTAGAGATTTAAATAAGGCTTGTCCAAAAGATGATTTTCGATTGCCGAACATAGACATGATTGTTGATCTCACAATAGGGTACAAGATTTTGTCTCTCATGGATGGTTTCTCAAGCTATAACCAAATTCGCATTGCAACTGAAGATCAACACAAAACAACATTCAAATTCCCATGGGGAACATACTGTTGGAATGTCATGCCTTTTGGCTTAAAGAATGCAGGCGCCACATACCAAAGAGCTATGATAACAATATTTCATGACATGATGCATATCCTAATGGAGGATTATGTGGATGACCTTTTGGCCAAATCTTTGACATGGAAAGACCATCTCAGGGTCCTAGACAAATTTTTTAGACGGCTAGAAGATTACAAGGTTTGTTTGAACCCAAAAAAATGTGTCTTTGGGGTCACTTCGGGAAAACCGTTGGGCTACATAGTTTCACGAAGAGGCATAGAAGTTGATCCTACTAAATTAAAAGAAATTATAGACATGCCACCACCAAAAGGAATCAGAGAGTTCAGAACACTTCAGGGTAGACTGCAGTCAATCCGACGCTTCATCGCACAGTTGGCAGACAAGTGTCAACCATTTCAATATTTGTTATGCAAAAGTATTCCCTTTGTATGGACAGACAAATGCCACACAACCTTTGAAAAAATTAAAGAATATCTATTGACACCACTAGTCCTGATGCCACCCATTGAAGGCAAGCTGTTGATCCTATATGTCTCAGCAACTACAAATGCACTGGGGGCATTATTAGCACAAAATGACTATGAGGAAAAAGAAAGAGCCATATACTATATCAGTCACACATTGATAGGATATGAATTGAACTATACAACCATTGAATGCACATGTCTGACAGTTGTCTTTGTAGGACAGAAACTCATAAATTACATGCTGAATCACCAAACACACCTGGTAGCTAAGATTGATCCATTAAAGTATCTTCTAAGTCGGGCAACATTGACAGGCCGGCTAGCAAAGTGGATCATGATTTTAAGTGAATATGACATACAATATGTTGATCACAAGGTAATAAAAGGATAGGTAATAGTGGATCAACTTGCAGATGCATGCATCCAAGGCACTCATCCACTGATAATTGAATTTCTCGATGAGTCTATCTTTCATGCCGAACCTCTATCACCTTGGAAACTATATTTTGATGGATCCCACATTGGTCATGGCTCAGGAGCTGGCATCTTGTTCATCACACCACAAGGGGATTCCAATCCTAAGGCATTTTGGATCGCCTTCCCTTGTAGTAATAACATTGCAGAATATGAAGCATTGGTCACAAGACTCAAAATTGCAATTAAATGGAAAATTCAGACATTGATAGTATTCGAGGATTCTCAGTTAGTTATCAACCAAGTGAATGATGATTATGACATGAAAGATTAAAAGTTTCTCCCTTACAAGAGAATAGTGGATAGCTTCATGACATATTTCAAAATGATTGCTTTTGAACAAATCCCAAGGACACAAAATAAGGCAACCGATGTAATGGCTACTATTGGATCTCTCTTAGACATCCCCAAAAATGTGTCACAATTTGAGTTCTTAGTGGAACAGCTATTGATGCCTGCATATGACATCCCAGAGTCAGAAATGGTTTGCAAAATTGTTGGTCCTAGTTCGCCTTGGTACCAAGACATCTATGATTATCTTAAGTCCCAAACCCTACCACCCAACCTTTCCAATAACCAAAGAAAGTCCTTTATCCAAAAAGCTGCTCGACACACCTTTGTTAGTGATACCCTATATCGACGTGGCTTTGATAACACCCTTCTTCACTATCTCGACACTGATGAAGCGCAAACAAATTTATGAGAACTACATGAGGGTATATGCGGATCTCATTCGAGTGGTCCAAATTTAGCTAGGAAAGTCACCAGACTTGGATACTATTGGCCGACACTAGAAAAAAATGCTCTTCAATTTTTCATAACATGTCGAAAATGCCAAGTGCACAGTGACCTAAACCATGCACCTGCATAGGAGCTGAGACTGATCACTTCTCCATGGCCCTTTGCACAATGGGGACTCTACCTCATGGGCAAGATCCATCCATCGTCCTCTAACGGCCATAAATTCATAATCACCGCCACTGAGTACTTTACTAAGTGGATTGAAGCCGTCCCCCTCACTTACATCACCAGAAAGAAAATATCAAGTTTTATCCTTAATTACATCATCTGCCGGTATGGTGTTCCATAGTCCATGATCATAGATAACGGGAGTCCATTAAAAAATTAGGACGTTCGTGAACTCTGTGAGCGATTCAAAATCCAACATCACTTCTCCACCCCATATTATCCACAAGGTAACGGTCAAGCTGAGGCATCAAATAAAACAATTCTTTGCATTCTTAAGAAGACCGTCAATGACACTGGCTGAGATTGGCATTTACAACTCAATCCTGCCTTATGGGCCTACCGTACTAGCATTCATACACCCACTGGATCCACTCCATTTTCCCTTGTCTACGGATCTGAGGCCATATTGCCCATCGAGGTTGAAATTCCTTCTCTCCGAGTCTCCTTTAAGGGAATGATCAATGATGAAGAGTACATAAAGTCTCATCTACATGAGTTAGAAATGTTACAAAAAAGATGACAAAATTCCTTGAATCACTTACAGGCATATCAAAATCATCTCTGCCTACAAAATAACCTTCTTGCTTAGTTTACAACCAATAACTATAGGGGTGCATAGTGGTTTAGAGTATTTCATTCCAAACTTCTTCAACATTTCCTCAACATACTTTGATTGTGAAATGAAAATACCTTTATCTATCTGATTGATTTGTAGCCAAAGGAATAAATTCATCTCCCCAAACATTGACATTTCAAATTATCTTTGCATCTCTTCTACAAACTTCTTACACATAGCTTTATTTCCTCCAAAAATTATGTCATCAACATATACAACCACAATCAAGATTTGATATTTTTCAACTTTGAAGTAAAGATTACTATCTATGGTACCTTTATTGAATCCTTGCTGTAACAAGTACCTTTCCAACCTTGTATATCAAGCTCTGAGATCTTGCTTCAATCCATATAATTCATTCTTCAATTTGTAAACCATATACGATTTATCTGAAAACTGAAATCCTTCCAATTGTTCTATGTATACTTCTTCCAAGTCACCATTCATGAAGGAATACTTCACATCTATTTGATATACTTTGAAATCCTTATGTGCTACAAAAGAAAAAAACACTTTGATAGCTTTCATTCTTGCCATCAAAGAAAATACATCTCAAAATCTATTCCTTCTACTTGTCAGTAACCTTTACATACAAGTCTTTCCTTTTTTCTTACCACTTCTCCATTCTCATTTAATTTGTTCCTGAATACCCACCTAGTTCCAATTACATTCTTGTTTGATAGTACTGGGACAAGTTTCCAAGTATGATTCTTCTCAATCTACATTAGTTCTTCTTCCATATTCTTGATCCAATACTCATGTCCTTTCACGCTTCAATCACTATTTTTGGCTCAACTTCAGAAAGCAAACATATTTTTACTTGTTTTTCAACAAATTTCCTTCTTGTCAGTACACCTTTGCTCTCATCACCAATGATTTTTTCTGTAGAATGATTCTTCTACACATACTTACAAGTTTTAGGAATCCTTTTTAGAGCTTAGATTCCTCTTCAATCTACACTTCCTTTTCTTTAGCTTTTTCTTCTTCTTTGCAAGTAAACTCATCAGGTTCATATCAATCTATTACCATTGAATTCATTTGTATGTTTTCAGAAACCTTGACACTTTCACTCTCAAAAATATATTTAGCCTCTTCTTGTAGCATTGATAAGCTTTTCTTTTAGTAGAATATCTAAGAAAGATACCTTCACCAGATCTTGCACCATTTTTTTTAAAGTTTTCTTCATCCCTTTTGATATTGCATTTTATTCACACTCTGAAGTATTTGATAGTAGGAATCCTTCTATACCATAGCTCATAAGGATTCTTTGTGTTTTTTTCTCTTTCTTTCACTCTATTAAGTATATAAACTGTAGTATGAATTGCTTCTCTCCAGGAAACTTCATATAGATTTTTTTTTCATTGTTTTTGTAGCTTCTTGAATAGTCATATTCTTTCTTTAAACTATTCCATTTTGTTGAGGAGTCCTAGGAAAAAATAAATGCCTCTTTATTCCATGATTCTCACAAAATATGTTAAAATCATTGGAGGTGAACTTTCCACCTCTATCAAATCTCAAACATTTGATTTTCATATCCATTTCATTCTCGACCATAACTTTGAGTGCTTTAAACTTATCTAGATATTTTGATTTTTCTTTGAGAAAAGTAACCCATGTCATTCTAGAATAATCATAAATTAATAGAACGAAATACCCGACTCCTTGAAGACTTCTTACTCTGGTAGGACCACAAAGATCTATTTGCACCGATTCCAATAGTCTAGTAGAAGATTGTTCTTTGAATTAAAAACTTATTCTTGCTTTTTTTCCAACTTGACATTCCTTATAGACAACATTGATAGGATTTGTAATATTTGGTAGATCTCTCACATCTTGAACTAAACTTATCCTTAATAGGCTACCAAAAATTATGTGACACATTCTTCGATGTCACAACCAACTCTCATTGATCTATCATAAAATAATAACCATCAACACCTTTGAGCTGATAGACATTTCCATCTGTCCTTCCTCCAACAAAAATCATAGTTTTGAAGCCTTTTCTAATCTCACAACCATCATCCTGAAACATAAGATTGTATCCCTTGCTACACATTTATCTAGCATTCAAAAATTTATGCCTTAATCCCTTAACATTGTAAACATCATCAGTATTATGCTTGCCATCAAAACTGATTGAACTTTTTCCACATATTTTAGCAAATGTATCATCACCAAATATAACTAGTCATCCTTCATATTTTCAAGTTTAACAAACTTTCTCTTGTCACCAGTCATATGATTAGAGAACTCACTATTAATGATATAATAGTTTTTCTCCTGTCTGACATGAAAAGAAGACACCAAAGTGCCTTCAGTTTTAACACTTGCTTTCAGAGTCCTTTCCTTCACACAACTCTTAGTGTTAGTATCTAAATAGATTCATCTTTTAAAGCCATGAACAAGAATTCACTATCATCATCATCTCCATAATAAGATTCATCACCATATATACTTGCATCTTCTCTAACATTATATTTTTTCTTAATCATCTTACCTTTGTTCTCGCTATTTTTTTATTCAAAGCTTTGTTTGGACATCTTAAAAGCATAATGACCTATCATTCCACAACTGGAACATTTGAAAGGAAAATTACCATTGTACTTCCCAGTACCCTTTTTTATTCTTCTTACAATGTTAGCTTCTTGATTCCACGGTTTCTCTAATTTTCTAGCCTTAAAAACATTCTCAACTTTTTCACTACTTGTTCCAAATTCTCTCATCTCAAAAGCAGTTGAAGATCCACACATTTGATCTCTGGTATATTGATTCAATTTTTTTAATTTTTCAATACCAAAAAATTTATGACTATAAGCTTTAGGAAGACTTCTAAGTACCTTCTTTAGCACTTCTTTTAGTTCACTAAGACCTCTGATGCCTTTGACAACTTAATCCACCTTCTACAAGTAGCTTGTGATGTTTTTGAATATTCATACATTTGTAGGGTCTCAAACATGATCTTCAAATTTTGCATCTTAGCTTGTTTGATCTTACCATCTACTTCATAAATGCTTTCTAGCTTTACCCAGATTTATTGAGCAATTTTCATATTCATAAATTTCACCAACTCAAAATTAGCAAGAACATTTAAGATAACATACCTTGCTTTACCATTGTTTTCATAGGGCTTAATCTCATCATCAGTACTCAAACCATTTTTAGGAATAGTATATCCTTTCTCAACTAACTTTCAGATTTCAGATCCAAGAGAAACCAGAAAATTTTCCATCCTTGTCTTCTAGAATGCATAGTATGAACCTTTAAATATAGGAACATATTTCTTGTACACCATCCAAAATCTACGTCAAGTGATTAAGATTTCTTCCAAGGAACCTCGTTCTGATACCAATTGTTAAATGCACAAGACAACTAAGAGGGGGGGTGAATCAATTGTACCTTAAAACTTTAAAACCCTCATAAATATTCAAATCCACATTAATCCAATTATCCCTTAATCTATTAGAATGATTTATCATGAAAGAAAATAACAAAAACTAAATCAAATCAATACCATACACATAGGAACACCAGATTTACATGGAAAACCCAAGATGGGAAAAACCACGGTGAGTATTATCTCACAATATAAGGTAATACCAACATCGAATACAATAGGGATCACTATTGGAGGGCTCTTTGCCCAAAAGAAAGAAAGGATCACTTCCAAAATAGAAAAGAAGATAGAGAAGAGTGTTATAATGAGAAATCCATCTCAATGTGATAGATAAATCCACCATAGCATCACTAACACCTTCATAGTCCTTTTAAAGAATTCTAAATACCTTTTGCTCACTACATTTAGCAATCTAACACATGAAAACTCACACTACACTGCTCAAATTCATACCCTACAACTATACACTTCTCATCATTCACATCTCTCACATCTATCTTATTATCCCTCAACAAATCAACTCATATATATACCATCTTCAACCTTAAAACATTCTCCAAGGTCAGCTATGCACATCAACCCTACAAATTCAAATTAATTTAGCACCAAAACATTCCCATGGTGGAAAGGAATGAAGGAAAACCACAACACACTTTAGCTAGGACCTAAATTCACTTATACACGCCACACCACACTTCCACAAACATCAAAGCAACTTAGCAAGTAGTGTAAATACCCAAGGTTAGTCGAACCTATGTTAACACCATTAACACTTAAGTACATGCTTCCTCAAATCCAAAGACGGATCAGGAACACCACATTACACTTGAACATGATCTACAATATTCCACAAACACCTTAAAATCCAATAAGTTCCTTGAAAATAACTTTCACTTGAAGAATGTACACAACCAGTACACTCAAACAACTTTTTCATACATTGTAACTCAAGAAACCGACTTCCAAAGCACCAAACCATGAATAAATTCATCTAAAAAAGATACACACACTATCAACACCCTTCCAGAACCACAATACTTGAAACCACTCTATGAATAAATGCGGATCAAGAACATTTCTCCCAAACATCTCTGCAATATACAATTCACACACTAGCGAACACACATTCCTCTGCACAGTGATCTAGTACACCAAATTTGGGATGCAAAACCTCTAAACATCTCTAATGAACTTATCCGAATTGCAAAAGAAAATATTTAACCTAGAAGAAAGTCCCAAAGAAAAACCAGAACACTACTTTGCAACATATAACACCACTACAACACACTATTTCCTCTTTTTATTCAATTTTCTCAAAAGCACTTGGAAACCAAGCACTAGAAACACATCCCCAAAATTTTTAGTAAGTTTCCACTACAACATAGCAACTCAACCATACATCCATAGAAAAAATATTATCAAAGAAACATTAGAGGTTGACACCTGTAGCTTACTAATGATAACATAATGCAAGTAATCAAAGCATCATCAGAGGCAACACAAATTCAATAATAGTTGTACATACTTGCAATAAAATCTTTTTCATACAGTTGACATCAATGACAACACCAAAGCTTGTTGACATCAATGACAACATCAATCAAGTACATACTTGTAACACACTTTGTGTATAAGGAATTTATAAATATGAATTTTGAATGAAAATTAGGCTATAAGATAGAATTTAGTTAGAGTTGGATGATTATTATTCCTTGATGTATGTTTTGGCATCAATGATTGGAAATTTGAATTTTCACACTACGATGTGATGGATTTACTACTGTAATGACCCAACCCTTTGGTAAAATAAAAATTTCCAAATTTATATCATGCGAGTAAATAAACGTGCTAACAAGTCATTGCAATAAAAAACATCATTCTTTTATTGAAAATATAAGAACAAGATTCCATAAAAATTTACAATAAAGAATCCACTTCATTACAATAACTTCACAAGTATGTGTAGCCAAAATACATACCTTTATAACATAGATCCAATGAGATTTAGAACTAATAGCTCTAAGATAGTCTAAGAATCCATCCTTTCAAATCTTGGTTCTTCAGTCACTTGCTGTGGAGAAGCATCACTCGGGTGCTTTTCCATCAACCACGGGCTCATAATGCGGTCCCCTGCACATCTAGCATTCGATAGATGGCGCTTCCCTTTGATGAAGAGATTGGTAGAGTAACTGATGATGACAACCAATTGAGAATAGTGATGTGTCCTACATAACTAGAACCTATGCAATCTAGCAACTCTTGAACTAGAATGTAATACAGGATCATGGTGAACTGAAAGTGTAGTCTCAAGAGTCACACTATAACCTAGAGTGGAGTCACACAATCTAGAGTGGAGTCTCATACATTGCACTAGTTTGATCAAAGATTTCTCATTCAGTACTTCAAATGTAGTCATCTATCACATACACTACTCAGAGCCTATTTGACTTAAGGCTATCTTCAGCTACACATAGGTATTGTCCTTCAATGAGTAAATTCGTCACCCCAAACTAACCTACAACATAATAATCTACTTGGAATTAACTACTTAACCGGTAAGTACACAAGCTAGGTATTCCTTCTATGGATAATCCATCATCCTAGATAACCTACATACTTGGATAACTCGACTTATGTGTAAGTATATCAATCCCTCTCCAATAGTAGATGCCCTCTCCTAGGAGAAATCACAAGTTTTATAGCAAGTAAGTACACAAGCCACTCCCATGCTTATCCTAGGAGTAACACGAGATTTCTGAGTTAAACTAATAACTTAGTTAGGTGTACCTCAAGTGACTCTTGCATTCAAATCAAGCCTAGTAAATAATAACTAGTACAAACACCATTCTCCTACTATGGAGTAAATACAACACATTGCATCCCATGTTCAAACATATCTAGTATATTTAAATACCTATGTTGTACTACATGTAGCATGATTAAATACCTTGGTCAAGTAATCTCTTGACATATCTAGTATATTTAAATACTTATGTCGAGCTATCTCTTCAACATTTCTAATACAATTAAGTATTTGTGTCAAGCAAAATATCCTATTATGGAGTACTTAAAATCACATTATAAAAAGTAGTCTAAAGGCTTCAAATCCCTTTCTCAGAAGATAAACATAATTACTTCTATGCACAGACAATTTTTTTTTTTGATGCAACATAATAATTCTTTGCAAATAATGAGAAGTATAATATCTCATGCCTGTTATCGCTTTTCACCAAATTGATGATAGTGTTGCCTTCACCTATAGCTCAATCCAGCTTCTCAACTTTGTGGAATTGATAACTCTTCCTCACAAGATTCCCTCTTCCCACACTTAGAAATAATTCATAAGTAATGGAAAATTCCTTAGGTAGAATACACCTTTCTCAAAGCAGTAATAAACACACATCAATGTGTATAAAGACTGTAAACTATGCTCACTCAGGTTTATAGAGAATGACTGCAAATTATGTTCTCTCAGAATGGTGATTACTGGTTGCAAATGATATTCACACATAAATGTGATGAATGAATACTAGGTAATTCACAAATGATACACAGTTGTTGTATAAGCGATCACAAAGATAAATTATGAAAGTTGACCAAGAGAATGAGAATGAGTGAATATGAAAGCTGATGAAGAATGGTGAAAGAGTATGATGAATGTGAGTTGCGTGACTATTTATAGAGCCCAACCTCCAGCATTTTCCTACTGTCATGGCATGTGAATTGACACCACTACCATTGATAGTTTCAACCCTGGTGGTGGCACCAATCCCATGTCATACTCAACAATTCTCAAGGTGAGTTGTCCTCCCATTCCTTCCAGCATTGTGAAGACTAAATCCAATGCACATGGAGAAATTTTTCCAATCAACACCTACATAATTTATTCACAAATGTGGCACCAAATTCATAATATGACGGGTTAGAGAAAAAGTCAATTGTTAATTCATGAACACATAGCCTTCTTTATAGGCTGAGTCAACAATTCTTCCTAACCGTGTTGGATTCATTCTTGTTTCTATATTTTTGACTCAGTCATGAGATTTAAGCACCTTTGGTGGTTTCATCCTTGCACGCACACTTACAGTTGACGCGATTTCACACAGTGCCGTATTTGTTTCAAATACAAATCATTGCCATATTGACATAGCTTAACCAAAGTCGATGATAAATATTTTGATTTACTTCATAATTCTATTTCCAAAGTTAAAGAGATATAAATTATATCAATTCTGAAATACTTGATTTTTCAATGTTGAAAGGTAAGAATAATAAATTATTGATCAAGGAATAATTCGATTCCATAGTTTAATGATGATACTTATATATTTTATTACATATATAATTATAGTTTTAAATATATAAAACATATTTATATATATATATTTAAATACCCAAGATTATATATATATATATATTTATATGTTCTAATATAATTATAATTTATATATATATATATTAAACAAATATATATATTGTGAGCCAATCAACATACATCCGATATATATTTATATATATAAATATATATGTTAATTCAAAAGGCAATAATAATAATGTTAATATCAATATCCACATTATTGAGGATGTGTGCATATATACATGTATATATCTCTATGTACATGTATGTGTAGGCATACCATATTGATGCATCTGTATGAGCATATCCATTTTGCAACGTACACTTGTATCGATGTGTGTATCCCTATGGATACATGTATAAACTATATATATGTATATATGTCTACTTTTGATTCACTTACATCCATTCACATTACCATGTTATAGACAGGTGTGTAAGTTTGGTATCCCTATACATATGAATATGCGTGTCGTTAGATCCTCCTACCATGCATGTGCATACATATAAACGTACTTCCACCTACATCCGGCCTATCCATATGATCGTAATATCACTAGACATATCACAAAGACTAAATAGATAAACATCACTCGTGAAGCATGCAAAAGTAAGCAAGACTCCTAATTCAACCATACAGGCTATGGATAACTTACCTAAAACCCATAGAAACTGACTCAATTCACTCAATCTAAGGTGATGTGTGTGTATACTCAAATAGTTTACTTTACAAGTTACCTAACGAAGCTCCTCTCCTGAGTGATACTTCCCCTCTCCCTAGAGAATGAACATTTACCTGCAACCCCTAGCACATACCTTGGTAGTCAATTGTTCACAAAAATAAACAACATATATAAACATCTTTAAAGTTAGAATAATAATTCAATAACCATCTAGTCTCATTTATGTAGTATTTCACCATGAATAACATCAACTGAGATAACATCAAATTAAATAACATCAAATGAGATAACATTCATATTGATAACATGGGCATCATTAATTCATCTCTAGAATTCACATTACATTTATCCTATGTAGTAGTAGTAAATAGTAACTCCACAATTTGGGGTGTAACATACTTCCCCCATTGTGAATCATCATCCCCGATGATCTATAGCCTTTTAACATATAGTTAAAGTCAAATAAAGTTTTACTTACAATTGTCAAAATATGTAAGATTTACAACACATTCATCCTATGTAGTAACCTTGTCCTCCCAGGACCTTTCTTCAAGTGCCTTACTATCGCATAGGGAAATCTCGTATGCCTTACACATACTTACTCTACGAAAGAGCTTTATTACGTATACACATCGAAGATATAATAGTAATTATATATAACACCTAAAAATTATTGATTGGAAATCATTGGCCCATGAATTTATCCTTAGTATAATCCAAATAGAAAAGGAAATGTCGATGCATTGTACACTACATCATGGGTCACATCCTTTCCCTTTGGTACTTACACTTTAGAAAACTCATAAACCAAGTCCGTTTGTAACTTACACATCCATTTTCCTTCCCATAGAGTAATTTCCATTGATTACTTGTCCATCTCGAGCATATCATTGCTCCTGGTCATCTGTCAAATCCTAATATCGCTTAATACTTAAGCTTAGTATCGACAAAGTTTCAACAAAGTTTCATTGATAACTTGGATCTATTACTCCTTTTTGACATTCTATCAAGTCTATGGTTTACCCTATTTCTAAGCCTATTTCAACTTAATAGTGTTTCCAACTTTCTTTTCCAAGTAATGGTCCAAACATCAATGTTAGAAGTTTGTAAATCATTTACGATTTAGTCTACCATCTTTGCTTATTTGACTATAATAATATATTGCATATTCACTCAACTGAATGTTTCATAGTATGATCATGGTTTGCACAACCCTATCATTATTTGCTAAAACTAAAATAACCTTCTCAGGATTACTAAGCAATTACTTGCCCACAATATATTATTTAGGACCAAAATC
The DNA here is from genome assembly GCA_007115665.2 of Sequoiadendron giganteum. NCBI lineage: Eukaryota > Viridiplantae > Streptophyta > Pinopsida > Cupressales > Cupressaceae > Sequoiadendron > Sequoiadendron giganteum. The sequence continues at coordinate 44,347,041 of VCHN02000014.1, read as the reverse complement.
CTATAATTCAAGTTTCCAAAAAGTGTTGGTTACTTCGATGAGTTTCGTTCATTTAGAACATTATGTCAATTCTACTAACATAGGTAGATTGACCTGTCTTGTGTTCTACCACTTTCCTTCTAGAATTTTCAAGAGTATTCATGTCCTACTGATGATGACATCTGGTCCTCATTTCTTGGCATACTAGACATTACCTTGCCACATATCGTACAAACTCATACTCTATCTTTTCTCAGGTTATAGTGGTTTCTCATCCAAAAATTTCCCTTGTCATTCTAATGTCCTAGCTCTGACATTAATTCCCTCATCTCATTCCTGAATTTTCCAAAATTTTGGCTACATATGTTATTTTATATCCAATGATAGTCTATCCTTTGACTAAGTGAAAACCATTTTATGATCTCATGCCATCATTAATTCCCATGTAATAATGGTTATAAGTTTTGTGGAGATAAATCCCATTTATCTTAGGACATCCATACCATGGTTTTCTTTTTCCCTCGGATTATTTTCAAAGATGTAATCCGTATTTCAACTCACTCAAATTTTCTCGATAGATTTGGTACTAATTTCAAGTATTAATCCTTGTTCAATCATGTTAGTCCCTAAAAGATATCAAATTTAATTGAATACCTAATTACCAAGCATGAACCTTTCTTGTTGGTTCCATTGATTCTCTTAATCATATAGGAGAGTTCAACTGCTATATAAGCTTTATGAGCACAAGTAACAATCCCGATGTTCTTACTAATGAAAGTTTATGTTATTTCACACTAAGTGCAAATTTTATGATGTCACAACATACCAATAGATGCTTCCCTTTGAGAGTGTATCCCTTTTAATATAAGTGCCACTCAGATAGAGTAGTCAATAATATGACTTCCTTTAACTCACTAGGCATCCCTCCTATGTTTTCATCCATATAAAATTTCATAAGCTCAAGTGATTTACACATTCCCATGGGTGAATCTTAATCTCAATTATTCCCTTCCAATTCTTAGGATAGAGTCCTCATACATTGACTAGTCTGATGTTATAGGTTACTCTTCCCCTATATGTTTCTGTAGACATCTAAATTTGACCACTTATATTTGGCCAAATTTACCCTTTTCATCTAAATATCCTTTTATCCACATTAGTTAAATAATGTTACTATTATTTAATTAATACTGTTAAAGTCGTCTAAATCCCTAAGGTATCTATTTAAATAATTAAATAACTTACCCCTTTACCCCTTTCTTCCAAGGAATTAAATAAATAACCCACTTATTTAATTCCCTTTATGTCCCATCCGCACTTAATCCTAATTCATCTCCTAATCCCATTATTAGGGATGTGACACATCCCTAATCTATGATTAGGATGTGTCACATCCTCCAGCTTTTGCAAGTTGACTCTTAATCATCATTAGCCACCTAACCCTCTTCTAATCTGTCATTAACTAGTCTAATCACCCCTTAGTCAACTCTTGTCACATCACAATGGAATTTCATGGAATTTTAAATTCCATTTATCTTCCCCATGTACTTTCCAATGTAATTTTAAATTACATTTATTCTTCCCCATAACCTCTCATAGGTCACATCAGGCACATGGGACAAGGTCCTCCTTTGTCTTATCCATTGGGTGCTTCCAAACATGTGAATTAAAATTTCACATTTATTTCTCCAACACCATCTCAAATCCCCATGGTGACAAGGGAGGACTTTCTAAAAGTCCTCACTTGTCACTATCAGCCCCATATGGGGACAAAGAATTCCTCTTTGAGAAAATCCTCTCCCATCCCAAGGTACTTGCAATTACCTTGTCCCTTTTCCATATCACTTGTCCTTCTTCCATCTCACCTTCCACATGGAAAGATGTGAGGGCTTGTGAGTACTCAACTCACCACAACCCTTCATCTTGTCCATGGTGGCTCAATCTCAACTGTTCGTTTTTCTTTAAATTGAGAGCCTTGGCCTCAAGTTAAGGAGGTTAGGGTTGAAGATTAGAGAGCGTTCAAACATTCTAACACTCAAGCATTATTGCATTCAAATTAATTTTAGCATTCAAGTCATTTTGAAGCCATTAGTATCTCACCTATCATCTTCTATCACTCCACCCACCTCCATTATTGCAAGTATTTTTTCATCAACGAGCATACATCCAAGCATCTTCAAGGGCCAACCAACCCAACAATCTAAGCAAGCAAAAGGTATAACATTTCCATTTTGTTTTTGTTGTTGTTTGTTTAGATTCAACTAGGCCTAATCATTGAGGTGTTGTTTGTGTTTTCTTTGTTGCATTCCTTTTAGTTTTTCATTTTAGACTTAGTTAAAACACCTGCATAGATTTTTGGCACGCGCGGTGGGACACACGTCATGGGTCTGTTCTTTCACATTTTTTGTTGTTTGATGTTTTGCAGGTTCAGGAATACAGAGGCGACCTTTCCCAAAATGTAGAGGCAACTTCACCCACAAAGGGGCAACCCCTCCCATAAAAAACAAACCTACCCACAGATAGGCGACCCCGCCTAGTTTCTATTTTTAGTTTTTAGTTTTTGACATTTTGCAGGTTTGGGTCCACAAAGGGGATACCCCGCCCACAAACAGGTGACCCCTCCCACAAAGGGGTGACCCCACCCATGAATAGGCAGTTTCTATTTTTTGTTTTTCAATTTTTGACATTTTGTAGGCTCAGGTCCACAAAGGGACGACCCTGCCCACAAACAGGTGACCCCGCCCACAAATAGGTGACCCCACCCACAAAGGGGCGACCCCACCCAAAGAGTTGGCTGTGCATAAAATACAGAGGCATCGCTACCCTAAATAGAGGTAAAACAGACAATTACTTTTTCATTCCAGAGTCCAAATTCACATTGTTTTTCCTTATTACTGACTTGCTAATGTGTGTTTGTTTGTGAGTGTTATTTTTTTTGCTAGCATTTGAGCAACTCGATTGTTGAAGAACAAAAAATACAAACTACTAACATACTTGTTGCAGGGGGAGAAAATTTACTTTCTCTAGTTAGTTGCTTGTGATTTTTATCCTAACTAGGCACATAGGTTTAATTAAAAGGGGTGAAAGAACTTGTTTGTCGTGCTTGTGAGTGGACCATTGATGTGTCCAATCCCCTTGTGCCATTTGATGATCTTGGGTGAAGAGAAATCGTAGTCCACTTAAGTCCTTTTTTCTATTTCTTAGCGGGACCTGTTTGGGGATTTCATCACCCCAAGGGACGATCCCAACCACGTGTTACTGACGGGGTATATAAAGGGGGGAGAGTGAAAGTTGCACCTCAATCTAGTCACGTCGTGTTTGGCAGAGTGTCAAAGCTAGAGTGATACCTAGACAAGACGTGAAGAGTTGGTCCAAGTTTCCAATCTCTCGCTGGAAGTTCTCGACTCACGCTTGTTACGGGCTGGTGTTCACAGTTGTACCCTACGTACCATGAGTATATCAAAGACTCCCTTAGAAGCCTTGTTCAACCTAGATAGTGGACTGTATTGACCATACCCTTAACACTAATCTTAGGCTTATGTTGCTTGAACTATCTTTTTGTGCAAAATTAGTGTTTATCAATCAGTCTTGGCCATTTATTTACTATTTTTGTCCTTTTCCATAGCTATTTTTGTCTAGGTTAAGTTTAGACCAACACACAGAGGCGAACCTAACCTCAAAGGGGTGACCTTGCCCTTCCTGTTTCAATTGTTTTTCACCCAAAATAAGTCAAATTTGACCAATTTTCCTCAAACAAGTGACCCTGCCCTTCAAAGGGGTGACCCTGCCCTCCAAACGGGTGAACCCGCCCTCCAAAGGGGTGACCCTACCATCAAAGGGGCGACCTTTCCCTCAGGACAATCATTTTCAGGTTTCGTTTGCTAGCCGTTTTCCCATTCCGAGCGTCGTTCTCCCATTCCAAGTATTTGTTTAATCATTCTGGCTACCCGTCCACCCATTTTGGATATTCGCTTTCCCGTTCTGAACATTGTTTCCTCATTCCAACTATCCATTTTCCCATTCCGGGTATCTGCTTTCCCGTTCCGAGCATTGTTCCTTCATTCTAAACACCCGTTCACCCATTTCGGGTATTCATTCTCCTGTTTCGAGAATCTGTTTTCCTGTTCTAAGTGTCCGTTCACCCATTCCGTGCACTTGTTTTCCCATCTTGGAAGCCCGTTTACCCTGTTTATTGATATCATTTGACTATTTTCTGGACTAAGTCAAATTCAAAAGATGTTTAGGCGGCCCTACCCAAGTTTGGGCGATCCTGCCCTGACAGACGACCTTGCCCTGCCCTGATAGGTGACCCTTCCTTGATAGGAAAGCCTACCCTGACAAGTGACCTTGCCTTGCTAGAACAGGCAACCCTGCCCTGACAGGAAACCTTGCCCTGCCAGAACAGGCGACCCTACCTTGATAGGTGACCTTGCCCTGCTAGAACAGGTAAAACTACCCTGACATGCAACCCTACCCTGACAGGTGACCTTGCCCTGCCAGAATAGGCGACCCTGCCCTGATAGACAACCTTGCCCTGACAGGCGACCTTGCCTTGCCAGAATAGGTGAACCTGCCTTGATAGGAAACCTTGCCTTGACAGGCGACCTTGCCCTACCAGAACATGTGAACCTTCCCTGACAGGCGACCTTGCCCTAGCAGACAGGCGACTTGGCCCTGAATAGAGGGAGGAATCCGCCTTTTCTTCTTCATCCAGGACCCCATTCGGGTCCGTTTCGGTGTTCGTTCAACTTCTTTTTACCTTGTTAGTCACATCCAAAGATTCAATCCTTCATATCACATCTAGCTTACATCTTCTTCAATCCAAAATCATCATCCAATCATTCCTTCTCATCCTATCCATCCCCAAACCATATAATTTTCAAAAAAATCTAGGAATTTATTTACCCCAACTTGTTGGGGTCATAGCTTTCTACTCGATGCTCAGAATTCAAAACCATTTACATCGTCAGAAAGGTCTCCTAGAGTACTAGTTTAGTCCTTAAAATAGTGGGCCTTCGATGGCCCAATTTTAAGGACCGACACAAATTTCAACCCCAATTTTCGCTTCGAAGACCTCCGAAAACACGATTTACTATGACATAGAAAAATTGAAAAAATATATATATATTAATTTTTGGTTTTTCTCAATCATGTCACCCCTGGACTATTTTGGATTATAATTTGAGCTTTAATGTAGTCCTAATCTAAGCTCCAATTCAATTATAATCTGAGTTTTAATCCCATTGTCCTATTCTGAGATTTTATCCAATCCTAATCTAAGCTTAACTTGAATCCTGATTTGGGCTTTTGGTCCATCCATATCCTAGATCTTCTGATATCGAACCAAACCTTAAGATTTATTCCCCATCTTTTAATCCATCTTCCTCCATCATTTATTCTTTCTTTCTGATCTGTATCTATCATGAATCCTTATCATCCTCCCACACAACCAATAATAGTCATCAAGGGGAATCCTAACTACGTTGATGACGATAATGAAAGTCTTGTTGATCAAGAAGAGTGTAATATATATTCCCTTGATGCTATCATTTCTAGCAATATTTTTCCAATGGCCTCCGAAAATCCAACCACTCCTCCAAACTCTTCCCCATGCCTTCATTCACATCTTATAATAGTCCTTATGCTACCCTTGACAAGGGATATCCAGTATCCTCACCATCCACATATTCATCATGTCCTTCCTCTCCACCTCTATTCTATCCAACATCCACATCCTCCTATAGTAATCCACCATCCCCATACTCCTATCCTTATCATCATCAACAATCCCAATATCTTTACCTTAATACCACATCCCAATATTCCCATCCTAATCCATCATCCACATCTTCCTACTATTACCCACCATCCCAATATTCATCTTATCCTAATCCACCATCTCAATTTTCTTATCCTCATCCATCACCCATATCCTCTTATTCCAATCCACCATCCATGTCCTCCTATAGTAATCCACCACCTCAATCTTCCCATTCTAATCCAACATCCACTCCTTCCTATCACAATCCATCATCCCAATATCCCTACCTTAATTTCACATCTATGTCTTCCCACCTTAATCCAGCCTCCACATATTACAATCCTAATCCTTCATCCATATCTTCCTATGCAAATCCACCACCAACGTCCTCTTGTCCTAATCCATCATCCCAATCTTCCCATCCTAATCCATCATTAACATATTCCTACTATTACCCACCATCCCAATCTTCCCAACCTAATCCAACATCCACATCCTCTTATCTTAACTCATTATCTGCATCCTCTTGCACCACTCCCCCCTTCACTGCATTATACCTCAATCTTCCATCCAATCCCATCCACTTATCTAATCCTAATCCACCAATCCTAATCCTAGTCCTCCAACCACTCCTAGTCCTCCATCCAATCCCATCCACTCATCTAATCCTAATCCACCAATCCCTAATCCTAGTCCTCCATCTAATCCCATCCACTCATCTAATCCTAACCCACCAGTCCCTAATCCTAGTCCTCCAATCATCCCTAATCCTCAATCCATTCCCATCACCCCACCTAATCCTACATTCCTTCCAAATGTCATCCAAGGACTCATGATAGAAGAGACATCCCCAAATCCACATCTTGTTTTTGTGAAACAATGCCCTCCCACTCTATCATGTATAGTCACTAGTGATGAGGCCCTCCTCCATCCTACACCTATCACTACCATTACCATTCCTAACACTGTTTGAACAGTTGAGCCCATCACACCCATCGAATCCATTGAATCCCCATCTTCTACTACTAGATCCACCCAATCCATTGGAGACATCCAATCCAATCCTCCTAGTCCTAATATTACCAAAATTCAATCCCATGACCTTCATGAATCCTTCATCCTCCTATCTCCCCCACCTGAGGAGTCCCTCCAACACTCCTCCTTCATCGTGCCTCCCAAACACGATGAGCCATGCCAAGGGCTTGATCCAAAGCATACAAGCATATCCCCTCCTCCAAATCTCGATCCTACCGCCCCATCCACTCCATCCCAAGATCACAGTCCCCAATCCATCCCATCTCACGATTCTTCTCCTCAATTGAATCTTGATCCTCCAGTCCTATCTACTCCATCTCAAGATCACACTAGATTATCCACTCCATTCCATGATCCCCTTTGCACTCAAGATCCAATCGCTCTATCTCATGAGCCCTTATCACCCATTGCCACATCCTATCATACCACCTAATCCATCTCCTAATCCTTTATCATTCACTCCTCCTGACCAAGAAGTTGCTATCCCATCATCTCCATCTCATGATCCTTCATTGTCATCTAGTCCTACCATCCCACTGCCACTTTTGTATCACCTTGGTAACATTACACTCATCCATGGTGGTCTTCCTGCAATAGAAAAACAAAGCATATGCCCCACCCATCCTCCTCCACCTAATAATGGGCTCACATCATGCTTCCAAAATAATAAGCATTCTACCATAGATCACATGCTCAAGAACATGAACTATCAAGGAAAAGGTTTAGGCCTTCATGAGCAAGATACTTTAGAGCCCATCCAGGTCAATGAACATCTAGGCACACAAGGTCTTGGATATATCTCCCAAGAATCACAATCCAAAATTGTTGGTACAACCTCGATACATCCTAATCGATCCTCTTCTAAAGGAATGAGAGGTACTACCCATCGCTCTATCAAATCATTTTTCGCCATCCCCCCTCCTTGGTCATATTACCACAAAACAACCGTCCATCTTCCTCCTTCATCTTTTAAATCCATTTTGGGTCCTTATATCCCAAAATTACCTCCTCTATCTCATCCTCTCATCCATCCATCACCTATCCCTAGCACGTATCATAAGAATCCTAAATTCATAACTCCTAATCAAGATCAACAAAGGAACCCCTCCATGCATGATATCTCACATCCTCCATCCACACACCATCGTCAAAAGCCTACCTCTATCACTCCATCCATGTATTCTCCACATCATCCATTGCCTCCTACCTATCCCATTGCTACTACAAGCACTTTGATGCGAAAGTAAAAATGCATAAATCCAAACATCCACATGAATCTAAAGCTTCTCATGTCCCCTTCAAAAGACATGTTGATGAAAAGAAAAAGAAAATCCAAAAGCCCAATCAATCCCAAAATCCACAAAGGCCCACCAAAGAAAACATCAAAACCATGTGGATTCCCAAGAAAAAGGAGGTCATGCCTTCAAATGAGAAATCCCTAAAGACATCCAAATTTTATAATCCCAAAGATAATCATTTGCATCCTCCATCTCCTAAATTTGTTTTGGGTCCTTATATCCCAAAATTCACTATCCCAACGCCTCCATTATCACCACATTCTCCATCCATCAATCCTCCTATCATTTCAAATCCACCACATGTGCCAATGTTGGTCTTAAACACCTTCCCCCATCACACATCCACTCCATCATTCCATCCATACACTTTCCAACACCCCATCCACTATCCCCCATATCTCCCCTATCAAATCCCTTCAATCCATCCTCTTGCATAATCCATCCATTCTAATAAGGTTATACCAACATCCAATGGTCTCTTTAAACATGGAATCTTATTACCTCATATAGAAATTGATGCTTGAGTCCTTCATCCATCTCCTCTATCACATATCTTCCAAATCCACAAAAGGTCAGGAAAAGAGAAAAAAGAGAAAAAGAGAAAAAAAAAACAAAAAAAAAACAAAATAACAAAGAGAAAATAATTTGTCCAATGGTGAAAAATTGGCAAACAAGCGCCTTGGATAAGTACCATGATGAAAACCTGGCAAACAAGCATCATGCATAAATCCCCCATCTAGTTTACTGTCACAATTAGGGGCAACTTCCATCTACGCATCTCCTACATCTACCTATCTTCTACATCCTATCCATCATATCTCATTTACCCCAGTCCCTCCATCTTCCTTGTGATCTTGATAAAGAAAGGGGCACATATATACATTTCTTTGGACACCACTTGTCATATATTCCCCTCATCCATACACTATCATATTCCTTATCCTCCCCATCTACTTTTCTGATCCATGCATATTATCTACATCCATCTACCTTCATCATCCATCCAATCATGCCACCATCCATCTCCCTTCCTTATCTATATCTCCTATCCATGTTTGTCTCACATTCACCCATCTTGCTATTTTCCATCCCTCTTGCCTCATCACACATTACATATTTAGAATGGGGGCATCTCCTTATTTGCGACAGAGTCCTTGGAGACATCGTCCATCCATCCCTCCTAGTAATCCCTTCCATCTCCCCATCCTTATCTTCCTATCTACCCATCCAATAGTCCTTTTTTATCCTTTCATCCTTATCTCCCCATCCATCTATCTAAACACCCCATCCATCTCCCCATCCTTATCTTCCTATCTACCCATCCACTAGTCCTTTTTCATCTTTTCATCCTTATCTCCCCATCCATTTATCTAAAAACCTCATCCATCTCCCTATCCTTATCTTCCTATCCATCTTTCCCAATCCTTATCCCTCTACCTATCCATCCTAACATCTTTCTATTTCCACATCTTTATCAATCCATCCATTTCCCTCTATCTTTCCTTCCATCTCCTAATCCCTTGTCATTGGTATATAGATATAATCCAATGTCATTCATCTCCCTCTCATCACTCCTAACTATTTCTCACACCTTTCTCACCCCTATCACTCTTTATCATCACTCTACCCATTATTTCCTCCTCCCAATTCATATTTTGATGATTTGGATAACTATCCGATCCTTGAGCTTCACATCATCCACTTCCAACATATCAACCATCCTATCTGCATGGCCTATCCTAGCTCATCATCTCAGCTCCCTCGTTTTATCCATTTATCATGGTAATCTCATCATCCCCTATCCATTTTTTGTCGTTGGTCTTGTGTCGAACTACATTGCCCCTATGCTTTCACATAGGCAAGGTCAATCATTTGATCCACCCCCGAGGCTTTTCTTTTTGTTTGTCCTATCATATTCCATCGTCTTTCTTTGGCCCTCTGTTGAGCTACGTTGCCTTTGCACTTTCATGTAGGAAAGGTTGATCATTTGATCCGCTCCCTAGGCATTTGTCTGTCCAATCTGTGCCATCCAACAAGGTCTCCATTGTCCTCTTTCCACTTTTATTCATGGTCTTTTGTCGAACTATAAGGGCTCTTCACTTTCATGTAGGAAAGGCTGATCTTTGATCAACCCCCAAGCCCCTAGGTCTTTAGGGTGTGTGAGTCTTGTGTCTTGTGTCTCGTGCCTTGTGTCATGTTGTCAAGTATGTCCCTATCCTAGCTTGTGCTTCCAAAATAAAGGTCACTAGTACCACAAGGTCTAATCATTTTCGAGTATCCTGAGTCATGTCGATCATTTAGTTTAGTATCCATCTTTGGTATCAACAAAATGTATCCTTCCTAGCAGACCTCATCAACCCTATCCATCGTCTTGATCCTATGGCAAAGGATGTTTTGAAATTGATTGCAATATTTTGATACTTTTGGCTTTTATTTATCATTTGAGCTCCTTATCATCACTTGTCCAGGCCGCTATGATCTATCATATTATGATGTGCTTTGACTAGTTAACATAGGGGCGTATGTTGATCTTTGTTTCTTTCTATCTTCTTGGTTATCTCACGTAGTACCCACCAAGACCCCCGAGGTCTTGTGTTATGCTGGGGCATCCTTTTGTGCTTGTAGTTATCCCAATACCTAGCCCGACCAAAGTCATCGTGACTTTGGGGTGTTGGGATAGCCTTCTTGTTTGTTGCGTTTGTGTATGCATTAGACACTAATCCGCCTTGGTTTCACATACCATGGTACCTGGTGTCTTATTCTATAGGAAAAATCAATGCTCCAAAAATGGAAAATTGCATTAGGACTGCATTTCATTTTCTCTTCCATTGCATTGCATCTTTCCCTCCATCATTGTCATTCATTTCAACAATCCCACATCTCAATCTGATCTTAATTTATTTAATCTAGCACAAATCATCTAATCATATCCTTGGTCTTGTTTCTAGCCTTGCCACAAGCCTTGATCCAATCATCATCATCATCATCATCATCATCATCATCGTCATTATCATTGAGATGTATCTTTCCCTATCCTTTTGTGTTGTTTTGGGATATATCCTTCCCTTGTCAACAATACTATCATCATCATCATCATCCACAACATGTATCCTTCCTTCATCAACAACACTCCATCGACCAACAATCCATCTTAGCTTGTAGCTTGACCGGGGCAACATCACCTTTGTTCTTAAAATCTATTTGTGCTTACCTTTATCTCTTCATATTATCATCATCTCTCATCCATAATTTTGAATCATCTTCCCCATATACCCTTGCATCATCTCATCCATTTCGAGAGCATACTCGTGTTCTCTTAAACCCGCATGTCATCTCGAGGGGGCATCCTCGATCCCTAATCTTCATCTTCACTCCCATCATCTTTCCTCCTAGTCACTCCTCGAATGACTGGGGCATCTTCCTTAATCCAACCATCTTCTTCTAGGTGCTATGTTTTAATTTTCTTTGAAATGATGCTACTTCGTAACACCATCTCAAAGAGGGGAAAAATGTAGACATCTAAAATTGACCATTTATATTTGGCCAAATTTACCCTTTTCGTTTAAATGTCCTTTTATCCACATTAGTTAAATAATGTTACTATTATTTAATTAATACCCCTAAAGTCATCTAAATCTCTAAGATATCTAATTAAATAATTAAATACCTTACCCCTTTACCCCTTTCTTAAGATGTGTTACATCCTCCAACATTTACAAGTTGGCTCCTAATCATCATTAGCCACCTAACCCTCTTCTAATCTGTCATTAACTAGTCTAATAACCCCCTTAGTCAACTCTTGTCACATCACAATGGAATTTCATGGAATTTTTAATTTCATTTATCTTCCCCATGTCCTTTCCAATAGAATTTTAAATTACATTTATTCTTCCCATGCATTTCTCTTCCCCATGACCTCTCATAGGTCACATCAGGCACATGGGACAAGGACCTCCTTTAGGAGGACCTTATATTATCCATTGGGTGCTTCCAAACATGTGAATTAAAAATTCACATTTATTTCTTCAACACCATCTCAAATCCCCATGGTGACAAGGGATGAGTTTCTAAAAGTCCTCACTTGTCACTATCAGCCCCATATGGGGACAAAGAATTCTTTTTTTAGGAAATCCTCTCCCATCCCAAGGTACTTGCAAATATCTTGTCCCTTTTCCATGTCAATTGTCCTTCTTCCATCTCACCTTCCACATGGAAAGATGTGAGGGCTTGTGAATCCTCAACTCACCACAACCCTTCATCTTGTCCATGGTGGCTAAATCTCAACCGTTCGTTTTTCTTTAAATTGAGAGCCTTGGCCTCAAGTTAAGGAGGTTAGGGTTGGAGATTAAAGAGAATTCAAACATTCTAGCATTCAAGCATATTGCATTGAAAGCTATTTTAGCATTCAAGTCATTTTGAAGCTATTAGTATTTCACCTACCATCTTCCATTACTCCACCCACCTCCATTATTGCAAGCATTTTATCATCAAGGAGCATACATCCAAGCATCTTCAAGGGCAAACCAACCCAACAATCTAAGCAAGAAAAAGGTATAGCATTTCCATTTGTTTAGATTCAACTAGGCCTAATCATTGAGGTGTTGTTTGTGTTTTCTTTGTTGCATTCCTTTTAGTTTTGCATTTTAGACTTAGTTAAAACACCTGCACATAGTTTCAATCAAGAAAAAATGTACAACTCAACCAAATAAGTTATTCCCAACTTAAAAATGTTAAATGAGTGGTCAGTACATAATCCAAATCAATAGGTTAAATCTTATCTTAAAGTCTCTCTCTCTTTATTTGAATGAACTTCTTGTTCCAATTAGGTTATTCTAAACCTATGGTTTCATTCATGAGTAAGGTAGTGATCAATAATTGTTCTCGTTAAGATATTTTGATGTGGTTCACATAATGTCACATCCTACCTTATCTTTTATTCCATTTCAATGGCTTATGGCTAAACCTTTTCATCCCTAGGTCTCTTGGCATAGTAAGCTTCAGTGTCAAGTTGCTTTATGACATGGATATATTTCATAGTATGTAGTATTACTACTTATGCATAGAAATAACATCATTATCTGATTCCCCCATATAAAGTATATATGAGTATAGAGACAATTTCTTCCAATCATGAGTAATCTATATCTTCCTTTTCCAATCCCATAGACAATGATCTTCCTTATCATGATCAAATTATCTACCTATCCTTTTCTAAGGCATTGATAATAATATCATTTGATCTTCCAATCAAATAATCATAAGGTATGGAATGTTAATAGGTCATAGTCCTTAACCTTTCCATTTATCATTTTCCTAAAATCCCAATACGTTTCCCTTGTGGGCATAAGATGTATGAATTAATTGACATCATGACTTTTGAAGAAGTCATTAGTTCTTCCAAATTGAGAACATACCCACGTCTTCATTGGATGGGATATTTAACTTGAGTCAATCCACTCTCTTCCTTCCCCCCTTAGTGTTTCCACAACTTTCGATCTACTCACGTTGAAATCCTAGCAATCACTTGCTTCTTTGGAAAGGATTTGTCATTCCTTGTTGTTGACTCTCCATTGCCTTCTCTTGCCTCAATAGCATACTTATACTTTTCCTAAAGTTAGATTTACTATTGTTTTATATCTCACAGATTTCAACAATTTGGATCATCCAATAGGAGATCTAATGAATAATCAAATAATTTAGAAGTTAAGAGGAACACTATTATGAGGCCCACACCATTGATTTCTTATTTTTGACCATTCTGGTCTTTTTGCTTTTCCTAGGTACTAACTCTTTTCTTGCAAGATCCTATCTTTACACAAGAGTTAAATTTATGTCATGAGTTCTCCAACCCTTGTGGATACCTCCTTAGTTGACTTTTTCTACTTCAATCTAAATAATGTTGATATTGCATACACATAGATTCGTAGGTATTTTCACTAAACCCAAGAATTCATGACTCTTTACATTTGTAGGTTGCTACAATTAAGGGGGGTTATCTTAATTCTTTCCATCCCCTTAGAGTCATATCACTATTTTGTTGGATAACTGTTTACACCGATTATTCTTCCTAACCTTCCTACATAACTTGATTGCATAATCTTCCACAATTCTTAGGTAATATCGTCAGTTGTTGGTTTAGGAGTTCCTAAATCTAGGGATGACTCTTAACTAGTCCCAATTTACACAACTTACTAGGGATCACATATTCCTTTTCACTTCCTTATGTTCTTTCTCTTGCCATTGTGGTACAAGAAATTTTCAACCATTATCCTCTGATAAGGTTTACGCATTGTTGCATAATGAGTTCATAGGTTTTAGTGTAGAACCTGGTAGCTCTAATACCACATGTAACAACCCAACCCTTCAATAAAATAAAATTTTCCAAATTTACATCATGCGAGTAAATATAAGAACAAGATGGCACAACATTTTAGAATAAAGAATCCAATTCATTACAATAACTTCACAAGTATGCGCAACTAGAATACATACCTTTACAAACATAGCTCCAATGAGCTTTAGAACTAATAGTTGTAAGATGGTCCAGAAATCCGTCCTTTCAAATCTTGGTTCTTCGGTCGCTTTCTATGGAGGAGAAGCATCACTCGGGCGCTTTTCTACCAACCACAGACTCATAATGCATCCCTCACACATCTATCATTTGATAGATGTCACTTCCCTTTGACAAAAAGATTGGTAGAGAGACTGATGATGACAACCAAATGAGCATAGTGTTGCGTCCTACATAACTAGAACCTGTGCAATCCAACAACTCTCAAAATAGCATGTAACAGGGATCATAGTGAACTGACAGTGTAGTCTCAAGAGTCACACAACCTAGAGTGGAGTCACACAATCTAGAGTGAAGTCTTGTACATTTCACTACTTTGATCAAAGAGTTATTTTTCAATACTTCAAATTAAGTCATCTATCACATACACTACTCAGGGCCAATTTGACTTAAGGCTATCTTCAGCTACGCATAGGTATTGTCCTTCAATGGGTAAATCTGTCACCCCAGACTAACCTACAACATACTAATCTACTTGGAAACAACTACTTAATTGGTAAGTACACAAGCTAGGTATTCCTTCTAAGGATAGTCCATCATCCTAGATAACCTACATACTTGGATAGCTCGACTTACGTGTATGTATATCAATCCCTCTCCCATACTAGATGCCTTCTCCTAGGAAAAACCATAAGTTTTATAGCAAGTACGTACACAAGCCACTCCCATGCTTATCCTAGGAGTAACACAAGCTTTCTGAGTTAAACTAATAACTTAGCTAGGTGTACCTCAAGTGACTCTTGCATTCAAATCAAGCCTAGTAAATAATAAATAGTATAAACACCATTCTCCTAATATGGAGTAAATAAAACAACATTGCATCCCATGTTCAAACATATCTAGTATATTTAAATACCTATGTTGTACTACATATAGCATGCTTAAATACCTTGGTCAAGTAATCTCTTGACATATCTAGTATATTTAAATACTTATGTCGAGCTATCTCTTCAACATTTCTAATACAATTAAGTATTTGTGTCAAGCAAAATATCCTATTATGGAGTACTTAAAATCACATTATAAAAAGCAGTCTAAAGGCTTCAAATCCCTTTCTCAGAAGATAAACATAATTACTTCTATGCACAGACAAATTTTTTTTTTGATGCAACATAATAATTCTTTGCAAATAATGAGAAGTATAATATCTCATGCCTGTTATCGCTTTTCACCAAATTGATGATAGTGTTGCCTTCACCTATAGCTCAATCCAGCTTCTCAACTCTATGAAATTGATAACTCTTCCTCACAAGATTCCCTCTTCCCACACTTAGAAATAATTCATAAGTAATGGAAAATTCCTTAGGTAGAATACGCCTTTCTCAAAGCAGTAATAAACACACATCAATGTGTATAAAGACTGTAAACTATGCTCACTCAGGTTTATATGTTCTAAATATAACTATAATACCCAAGTATAAATATATATATATTTATATGTTCTAATATAACTATAATTTATATATATAATCTTTAATATATAATTACATATATATATATATATATATCGTGAGCTAGTCAACATACATCTGATATATATTTATATGTATAAATATATATGTTAATTCAAAAGGCAATAATAATAATAATAATAATATTAATATCCACATTATTCAAGATGTGTGCATATATACATGTATATACCTTTATGTACACGTATGTGTAGGTATACTATATCAATGCATTTGTATGAGCATATTCATTTTCCAATGTACGCTTGTATTGATGTGTGTATCCATATGGATACGTGTATATAATATATATATGCATATATGTCCAATTTTGATTCACTTACATCCATTCACGTTACCATCTTATAGATAGGTGTGTAAGTGTGGTATCCCTATACATATACATATATGTGTCATTAGACCCTCCTTCCATGCACGTGCATACGTATAAACATACTTCCACCTACATCCGACCGATCCATATGATTGTAATATCACAAGATAGATCACAAAGACCAAATAGATAAACATCACTCGCAAAGCATGCAAAAGTAAGCAAGACTCCTAATGCAATCATACAAGCTATGGATGACTTACCTATTTAACCCACACAAACTGAATCAGTTCACTCAATCTAAGGTGATGTGTGTCTATACTCAGATAGTTTACTTTACCGATTACCCGACCAAGCTCCTCTCCTGATTGATACTTCCCCTCCCCCTAGAGAATGAACATTTACCTACAACCACTAGCACATACCTTGGTAGTTAATTGTTCACAACAATAAGTAACATGTATAAACATCTTCAAAGTCAGAATAATAATTCAATAACCATCTAGTCTTATTTATGTAGTATTTCACCATGAATAACATCAACTGAGATAACATAAAATGAAGCAACATCAAATGAGATAAAATTCATATTGATAACAAGATACAAGCATCATTAATTCATCTCCAGAATTCACATTACATTTACCCTATGTAGTAGTAGTAAATAGTAACTCCACAATTTGGGGTGTCACAACTACATACTTTGTAACATCAAAATATTTCATTATGGTATGAGCATGAATGCATATGAATTAATTTGTAGAGAATTGGAGAATGCATGGTTGAATGTGTTTGGTATGTTTAAAAATTGAGCATTGATGGTATACTCATATTGGGTGAAAGTTTAACATTATCATAATGCCTAATTTTGTAACCATATGTTGGCATGAGCGATCCACTATATGGATTTTCCATATAAGAAAAAATTTAAAGCTAATATTAAGCACACTAAAATGTTTTGAATGCATTATATTTAGACACATGTATAAAGATGGATGCATTCTAAAGGAATGATAAATGGATGAAACCCTAGGCAATAGGACCTAAGTGGAAGTTGTTGAAAGTAAATTTATTACATAATGTGTACCTAACCATGAAGAGTGGTAGATTATACATGGTACTTGATTACATTGCAAGGATTAATAGATAAATGTGTGTCATGCGGCCTAAATATTGGCCTATCTTAGGAAAATCAATGCATAAGTTGAAAAAAATAGAGGATTACATTGAGTAGAAGGCATATTCAATATTGTTTCTTTTAAATATGTACCCTTCAAACCATAAAATTTGATCCAAAATAGATCAAAATGGGAAAATAAAACCCTTGATAATGGACACAAACCCAAATAATTTGTCAAATAACTCCCCCCCCAAATAAAGAAAGATAATTATTGGAAGCTTCAGTTTTTTATGAGTTGTTTGGGTGTTTTCATTGGTGTCAACCCTTTATATGAAGAGAGTGTTGGAATTTTTTTGGTGTTGATGATGTATGTTACAAAAATGGTTGTCGTTGCACCAAAAGATTGACCTGTTAATGCCCAATACAATTGCCAGAGTTAATGAATCCATAGGAAGTGGTTAAGCCATGTCACGAACTCGAGCATTGTGTTGCACAAAGCAAGGAGAAAAAGGGAAAAAACCTTGCAACAATCCCCCCAGCACAAGCAAGGGGTTGAAACCTATGACCCAAGATCTGATACCAATTTTTGCAAAGATGGTTTCTATTGCACCAAAATATCAACCTGTTAATGCCTGATACAACCACCAGAGTTAATGAATCCACAAGAGGTGGTTAATCCATTTCATGAACCAGAGTGTTGCATTACACAAAACAAGGAGACCAAGGGTTCATACCTTAGAACAATGTCAAGCCCTAGTATTGGAGTTGTTGGTATTGATATCAACACAATGTTGCTAGTGTTTTCATTGATGTCTCACTTCAGTATAGTTGTAGAAGATATTTAGGAAGATTTTTGGATGTGTTGCAAATGTTGTGGATGTGTTGGAAGAGGTGTTAGTAGTGTTGTTGATGCAATTGGTTAACTTGGTTTCTGAGTTCTTTTGATAAAATTTTGAATAAAAGAGTTCAATGTGATAGAGGTGTGTTCAGTTTTTTGCTCTACATTTTTTCATGGTTGAAGATCTATGCTCATGGGATTTGGATGTGATAATCAGAGGTGTTTAGAGGTATTATATCCATAGTTTTGGGTTCTAGATCTGTAATATCCCCTCTTAAATAATTTTCAAATCTACCATAAAGATTTGCTCCAACACCAAAAATAAAAAATCAGGTATAATGGAATTTCACCAATAAACTCTGATTTTTATTATTAAATGATTTACAAATGAGATGTAGGAACCTTTCCATAGAAAAGAATGATTTTTAATATTAATTATCTACCTTTTACAACAAAAAATAGTAACCACAATCTTGCTACAAATTACACCATTTGTAATACAAAACGATGTCTTAAACTTCAACCAAAGCAATTGTACTATTCATACAAAATCACCAGCACTTATTACAACACCTGGGATAACCCAATGCATATATAAACTTCTAAAGTTTGTTACAAATATTGTTAACAACAACAATACAAACACACACCAAAACTTGCACTCCAACACACTACTCAAACCCCAAATAACTTCACACAACTCCCAATCTTAAAACATCAATTTTGGACAGAAAAATACATTAATGAAATTCTTCTAATATAGATATATTTTCTACATATAATAGAAAAACAAACTGAAAACTAAAATTTACACTAAGAACACCAAACTACTCAACTCTAGCCAACTATTTGACAAAATGAACAATAAACTTTATAATCTTTCAATACTATTGCAACTTCTGGATGAAATTACCTCTAGAGAACTATAAACACACTACCTAAAAGTCTCTACCTCCCTGGTTTATCAGCTTGGAATATCACTCCTTCAACGGTTTTTCATCCTTTGAAGAAGAACAACATAAGCCTGTAAAATTACCAAAGTAGAATGCTTGAACATGCAACACAAAAAATATATATCAAAAAATTTTCCAACCAAAATTGGGCACCAAAATCCCATGCCAAAAAATGAGGATGCTTGCATGCCAAGAAAGAACCCCTTGTTTCATAACTCTACTCCCAGCTTGACTTACTAAATTCAACTATTGTGATGTGCCCAATTAAAGCCAATTTCCATAACGAATGTACTTTCCAACTTGGTCCCACAAATATTTTATAAATATTATAATTTTAATATTTATTTTCCCAAATTATGTAAATGTGATGAGGATAATATAAATATTAAATATATCTTTTCGCCCAAAGCCCCTTATGACCCTTCTTGGCTTACTATAAATTGAAACAATGAAAACTTACTATTTTTAGTAAGTACTACTTTTAGAAAAAAGGGGACATGACAAATCCTCCCTTCCCAACTATTGCTTGTCCTCAATCAATTTCTATCATGATGCTTCAAAATTATGTTATACTGCACATAAAGTCTTGATCCAGTACATGTGATATGTTGCAATCCCTCCCATAGAACACTGTGCAAACCTGATAGTTCAAACTTATTTGTGACAATATCATGAAACCAATAAGAATATTCATGAAAATATTTGATATATTCACTCCAATTCCAAATATAGATGATATCTTCTCTAATAAATTTTGTAAACTCGCCAAATGCTTTGTACTGAGTATATGTGCTAGCATATATAATAAACCAAACTTGCAACTTCTCCCAATAATGTAAACATGGCTTATGATGCTATTACGACAATTATGATTTTGATGGCCCATAGGACTATTATAATATTCAATGCATTCTTCAAAAAAGTGAATACAAATTTGGAAACAACTACCTCGTTTATCTTTAAAATGTGGAGATACACCCTTGTGAAAATAACACTAGTTGTTCCAAACTTTGTCTCAACTTGAAGGATGTTATATGCGACATTTGGATCTGATCTTTAAAACAAAAATGGTAAAATTGAGGAATAAAAATTAACACCATATAAAAAAAGATAATACAACACCAAAACAAGCAATGATATTGTTTAGAAGAAAGCTACATATTGCTTCAACATTAGTGGATCAAAGTGGAATAGCTTTGAACCATTTTGTAATGTGGTTAGTAGTCGTAATGATGATGGTATGTCTCTTAGAAGAAGGAGGTGATATTTTTTTTGATAATATCCAACCTCCATTTTACATACAACCAAGGAGATGTCTGATTCCGAAGCTCTTGTGTAGGAGCTCAGATGAGATTGTTGTGTTGTTGACATTAAGGGAATTTCTTGACAAAGGAAAAGGAGTCTTGCTCCATTTTTTTCCAATAATATCCCATATGAATCATTTTATGCACTAAGGATTTACCACCAAAATGTCCACCCCTAGAGCCAAATGAGCTTTTTGAAGGGCAAGGGGTATTTCATCTTCAATGAGACATCGAAAAAGGCCATTATAAGATTTTTGATAAAGAACGTTAGGTAGGATAATGTATTGAGCTGAAAGATTTTGTATCCAAACGTGAGTATCCTTAGTCGCACTATCAAGAATTTTTTTAGTCTTCAGATAATTATAGATGTGAGAATACCATTCCCCTAAGTTTACATGAGTGTACAAAAGACTGTTAGGCTCAGGATGATTTGAGACAACAGTAGATCAGAGAACTTGAACCACTAAGTGGTACTCTTCTACACCATCGTTCGAGGGTACAAGGGAGGTTGCACTCACCATTGCATATGTGTGGCAATTTTCTCTCCTAGGAAAACTATCTATATTGAAGGAAGAGAACCAATCAAGTAAGGATAAAGCCAAATATCGATACTGAGATATCTTTATTTTCTTGGCTTGATATGCTCACATGATTTAATTTACAATAAGTTCAAAATCACAATGAATATGAATATATTTAATGTTTAATGCCATTGCAACATTGAAGCCAAAAATAAGGGCTTCATACTCAGTGATGTTATTGGTACACTGAGATTCTAATCGAAAATATAGAGGAACCGACTTCCCTTTGGGTGAGATTAAGACTACACCTACCCTAAAGCCGGTTTGACATCTCGATCCATCAAAGTACATTTCTCACATAGGTTCATGGTCCAATGCAAATAGATTTTCATCCAAAAATAAATCCATATTAGGAAAGGAGTGAGATGAAGGAGATCTTGCCAATTGATTGGTAATAGATTTTCCTTTAATTTATTTTTGAGTTACGAACTTGATGTTGAACTCAGAGAGAAAAATTACTCATTTACCTTCTCGAAAGATCACTTCTAGTGAATAAATGTTAAGGAAGATCACATGGGTTTCAGCATGGAGAAGATAATGTTGTAACTTTTACATTGCAAAAATGAGATTGAGACATTGTTTCTCCATGGAAAAATATTGAGTTTAATAATCAACCAAAATATGACTAATGTAATAGACCACTCCTTCCTTACCATCATCATCATGTTGAGCTAATAAAGTTGCTAAGGCATAAGCTGATACACAGATATAAAGTAAAAAGGGTCTATCTTGTATAGTTAGCATCAAGATGGGAGAATTGGCCAAATGACTTTTGATAGACTCAAAAGCTTTGTCACACTCATCATCCCATTAGAAACAAACATCTTTCTTCAACAAACGCATGAATAAAAGGGTACAATCAACCAATTGAGATACAAATCTATGAATCATTTGAATCTTCCCTTGCAAACTACATAGTTGAGAGATGTTTTTAGGGGGAGGCATGCTAAGGATTGCATCAATTTTATTTGTGTTGACTTTGATTCCACGATGAGAGACAAAAAATCCTAAAATCTTGTCGACATCTACACCAAATATGCACTTAAGAGGATTTAGTCTCATCTTATAGAGTTGAAGCCTTTCAAAGATAAGATCAATATTTTCAATGTGATCTTGATGATTTATAGACTTAGCCAAGATGTCATCGACATAATCTTCTAGGATCTTGTGAATTAATTCGTGAAAGGTAAGAGTCATCGCCCATTGGTAAGTTGCTCCAACATTATTTAACCCAAATGACATGACTACATAACAGAAGGTACCCCAAGGGGTGGTGAAGGCTATATTATACTGATCTTTTGGGTTAATATAGTTCTAATTATAGCCTAAGAAGCCATCCATGAAAAATAATAAGGCATGGCCTGCAGTTGAATCCATAATCATATCCATATTAGGCAATGTAAAATCATTCTAAGAGAAGCCTTATCGAGATTACAAAAATATATACAAATGTGAATATGGCTATCAAGTTTACTAACAGTGACTATATTCGATATCCAAGGTGAATAGTCAATAGGATGGATAAACTAGATTTTAGAAGCTTTTCTATCTCAGTCTTGACTAATAAATCAACCTTGGGATTCATTTTAAGGATCTTTTGTTTAATGGGCTTGGCATTGGGACATAGAACGATATTATGAACCACCACAGATTCATCAATACCAAGCATGTCCTCATATGACCAACTAAAAATATCGAGATGAGAATATAACAAATTAGCATGTTGTTTAGACTCTTTTGAAGAAAGATATTTTCCAATCTTAATCACTTTCTGATAAGATTTAAGATCCATGAAAATATCAGAAGTATCCCCTTTAAGTAGAGTACTATTGTCTTCAGGATGAGATTCAGGAGTGATATCATCCCTGTTGAATAAATGAGCCTTCTCATCAACACTCATAACAGATTCTCCAAAATATGCACGTTTATTCAAGTAATATGGAATCCTCATTTATGGTGATAAGAAGGTAAGTTAGAGTAGGCACCTAAGAATTATTCTAGTGCTTCATCCAAAGAGAAAACATCTAGAGGAATTTCCTTAGAGTCTACTTTAATTTCAATATATTCAGGATGAACTAATTTAACAAAAGGAGGTTTGATGGAAATCATGTTGACATTCAACAATGGTTTCACCTTAGACTTTGTGGGGTGGTATCAAAGTCCAATCTTAAACTTATAAGGATCAACCTCTAAGGGGAATTTAATACCTTGTTCATTATGCCCACAACCTTTACCTCCATATCCGAGTTTAGAAAAGATAGTGAAATTTGGACCATAATGTTTTTACAACTTCTGGAAAGAAGGGGATCAATGTAAAGAGAGTAATTTTTGCTATAAGTATCACATTCCTTTACCTGAACATAATTATCCTTCTTAGTGAGAATAAAAACACTCTCCTCAACAGAAGTGTGATCATCATCCTCAACAAGAGGACAATCATATTTCCTAACAAAGGTGAATGAGATCTGTGATCCCTAAATGTTTATCCTATTCTAAAGATGCTAAATAACTATTAATGCACTAAAGGAAGAAAACAAAAGATACACCTCAATATTAGCCTAAGGATTGATAATGCAAAGAAATGAGATGAAATAAAAGATAAATGATTATACCTTCTTTGTTGTAGAAATCCCTTGGTTGTCCCTTGATGTTTGAAAGTTTGTGTGCTCCTTGGATGGCTATGAGATTAAAGATACAAGATGGGATGCAAGATGATTGAAAGTGTGATAATGGTGGATTCAAGTGCTATGATGAAGGAAAAAATTTCAAATGAAAAAGTAGAAAGAGTTTGGTATCAAATGCATGAGCTCCTCAAATGAGAGAAAAGAGGGGGTATTTATAGATGGATTTGAATTCTCTAGAGAATTCAATGGTTGAGATTAAACCAACAAGGCAAAGATGGAGGGCTATGGTGAGTTGAGGACTCACAAGCCCTCACATCTTGACATGTGGAATGTGAGATGGCCTAGGATGAGATGATGTGGAAGTGAGGTGGAAGAAAGGTACATGATGTGGAGGAAGGACAAGTACCTTGGAAAATGGATGATGTGACCTCTCAATGATGACATAGGGAAGAGGAGAATCTTGGGTGAATAAAAGTGAATTAAAAATTCACATGATTGGAAGAATCTAGTGGATAAGACAAGGTTCCCAAAAAGGTGGGAACTTGCCACATGTGAGCGATGTGACAAGTCAAAGATTCTAGAAGACTTTAGCACATGTGATGTGACAAGTTAAAGGTTCTAGAATTTGCATGGAGAAGAGAAGATTCCTTGGAGGAATAAAAGTGAATTAAAAATTCACATGGGGAAGAGAGGAGCTTTGGATGAATAAAAATGAATTAAAAATTCCTTGGGGGATGGGGAAAGTTGACCAAGGTACTGATTAGACTTAACTGATCAGTGATTAAAATATAATTAGTGGCTAAGGAAGATTATAGGCCAACTTGCAAGAGTTGGAGGATGTGACACATCCTAATCAAGGATTAGGCATGTGCACATCTCTAATGAAAAAATTAAGAGGTTGATTAAGATTAAAAAAAGGATGTGACATGTGAAGAATTAAATAAATTTCATATTTATTTAATTCATTTGATGAGAGGGGAATTAAAGGGGTAAGGAATTTAATTATTTAACTAGATACCTTAGGGATTAGAAGAACTTTAGAGGTATTAATTAAATAATAGTGATATTACTTAATTAATCCGAATAAGGGGATATTTAGATGAAAAAGGGGTAGATTTGGACAAATGAAGTGTCCAAATTTAGGTGTCTACATTTTTCCCCTCTTTGAGATGGTGTTATGAAGTAGCATCATTTCAAAGAATATTAAAATGTAGAACCCAAAAGAAGATGATTAGATTGGGAAAGATGTCCCAGTCATTCAAAATAGTGACTAGGAAGAAAGATGATGGGGGTGAAGATGAAGATTAGGGATTGAGGATGCCCCCTCGAGAGGACATGCGGGTTCAGGAGAACACAGGTGTGCTCTCAAAATGGATGAGACGATGAAAGGGAAGATGAGGAAGATGATGTAAAGTGATGGATAATGGAGGATAATAGGCAATATGCAATGATGAGAAGCACAAATGGATTTTAGGACAAGAGGTGATGTTGCCCCAGTCAAGCTACAAGGCAAAATGGGTTGATGATGGATGGAGTGTTATCGTTAAGGGAATGATATGTCCCAAGACAACACAAAAGGATAGGGAAGGATACATCCTAAGGATGATGATGAAAGTGTTGTTGATGAGGGAAGGATACATCCCAAAACAACACGAGGATAGGGAAGGGTACATCCCGATAAAAAGGGTTGTTGATGAGGGAAGGATACATTGCGAAACAACACCAAAGGATAGGGAAGGATACACCTTGATGATGAGGATGATTGGACCGAGGCTTGTAACAGGGATGGGGACAAGACCAATGATGCAATTAGATGATTTGTGCTAGATTGAATGGGTTAGGATTGGATAGAGATGTGAGATGGTTAAAAGGAATGATGATGGAGGTAAAGATGCAATGCAATGGAAGATACAATTTTCCATTTTTGGAGCACTGATTTTTGTTATAGCATAAGACACCAGATACCATGGTATGTGGAACCAAGGTAGATTAGTGTCTAATGCATACACAAACACAACAAACAAGAAGGCTATCCCAACACCCCAAAGTCGCGATGACTTTGGTTGGGCCAGGTATTGGGATAACCACAAGCATAGAAAGATGTCCCAGCATAATGCAAGACCACAGGGGTCTTGGTGGGTACTACATGGGACAAACAAAATAAAAATCAAGATATGCCCCTATGTTAACTAGTCAAAACATACTATAATATGAGAGATCATGGCGACCTTGACAAGTGATGATAGGGAGCTCAAATGATAAACAAAAGCCAAAAGCATCAAAATATCACAATCAGATTTCAAACATCCTTCACCATAGGATCAAGAGGATGGATGGGGTTGATGAGGCCTATGAGGAAGGATACATCCTGTTGAGACCAAAGATGAAGGGTAAATTGGTTGACCAATATGATGCAAGGTATCTGAAATCGAGTGGATCTCATGAGACTAATGACCTTTGTTTGTAAGCATCAACTAGGATAGGGACATACTTGATGACGCAACAAGATGATAGGATGACAGGATGACAAGGCACAAGACAACAAAATCCTAAAGACCTAGGGGCTCGAGGGTTGATCAAAGATCAGCCATGCCTACTTGAAAGCGCAGAACCCTCGTAGTTCAAGAAAAGACCACGGTAAAAATGGAAAGAGGATGATGAAGACAGAGGATGGAGGACAATGAAGATAGAGGATGGAGGACAATGATCAGACAGATGTCCTAGGGGCAGATCAAATGATCGACCTTGCCTATGTGAAAGTGAAGGGGCCACGTAGTTTGACACAAGGCCAAAGACAAATGATGAAAGAGGACAAGACAGACAAAAGACAGAACCTCGGGGGCAGATGAAATGATTGACCTTGCCTATGTGAAAGCGCAGGGGCAACATAGTTCAACAAGAGACCGACGACAGACAATGGATAAGGGATGATTAGATGACCAAGATAAATGGATAAAAGGATGGAGCGGATATGATGAGCCAGGATAGGCAGTGCGGATGGGATGGTTGATATGTTGGATGTGGGTTATGTGAAGCTCAAGGATGGGATAGTGATCTAGATTACTTGAAGATGGATTGGGAGGATGAGAGGATGTATAAATGAATGATGAAGAGTAATATGGTAGGAGGAAGATGTGGGAAATAGATAGGAATGATGAGAGGGAGGTAGGAGAACATTGGATTGCATGGGGCTAACCTGTAGCTAGATACCAATGATGAGGGATTATGAGATAGGAGGAAAATTGATGGATGGATAAAGATGGGGAGATAGAAAGACGCTAGGATAGGTGGATAGAGGGATAAGGAATTGGAAGGATGGAATGGATTATAAGGATAGGGAGATGGGCTAAACATTTTGATAAAGGGATGGAAAAAATGGGTAGGGGCTAGAATTTCAGGTTGGTAGCTAGATAGACAAAGACGGGGAGGGAAGAAAGAGGGTTGGTGTTTCCTAGGAGGGGTGAATCCGCCCCACCGTAGGTACAAGCCACCCCACAGCGGGGCACGTCCATCCCGACGCAGGGTGGGTCCGCCCTCGCGCAGGGCGGGTCCCCCCCATGACCAAGGGTGGGTCCACCTCGATGCGGGGCGGGTCCACCCTGCGGCCAGGGGTAGGTCCACCTTGGTGCAGGGTGGGTCTGCCTCGTGGCCAAGGGTAGGTTCGCCTCGGCCAAGGGTTGGTCTGCCCCAGCCCGGGGTGGGGTGGGTCCGCCCAATGGCCAGGGGTAGGTCCGCCCCAGCGCGGGGGGGGTTCACCCTATGGCCAAGGGCAGGCCCACCCTGCAGCCAGGGGCAGGTCCACCCCGCGGCCACGGGAGGATCCGCCTTGGCGCGAGGCGGGTCCGCCCCCCGGCTAAGGGCAGGTCCACCCCGGCCGGGGGCAGGTCCGCCACGACGTGGGGTGGGTCCACCTCGGCATGGGGCGGGTCTGCCCCATGGCTAGGGGTAGGTCCACCTCGGCGTGGGGCGGGTTCACCTTGAGGCCAAGGGGAGGTCTGCCCCACGGCCAGGGGCGGATCCACCCCGCGGGTCAGGGGTAGAGCCGTTCCAGGTCAGGGTGAAGTAGGAGGGAGGAGGGAGACAAATAGAAAAGGGACAAATGGATTGATAATGATGGGGAGATAGAAAGAAGCTAGGATGGATGGAAAGAGGGATAAGGAGTCGGCAAGATGATAAGGATAGGGAGATGGGTGGGATGTTTAGATAAAGGAATGGGGAGATAAGGATGAAAGGACAAAAAATGACTGGTGGATGAGAGTATAGGAAGATAAGGATTTGGTAGATGGAAGGGATTATTGGATGAATAAAGGGATGTGGAGATAAGGATGGGAAGGAGGGGGGGACAGAAAGGCTGACTTGGAGGAATGGATGGACGATGTCTCCAAGGACTCTATCGTAAGTAAGGAGATTCCCCCACTCTAGATGTGTGTTGCGTGATGAGGCAAGGGGGATAAGAGGATGGGTGGATAAAGGAGTGAGATGGACAATGGAAGATAGATAGAGGTGGATAAGGAATATGATGTGTATGGATGAGGGGAATATATGCCAAGAGGTGTCCAAAGCATGTGTATAGGTTTTCTCCTATCTTTATCAAGAGCACAAGGAAGATGGAGGGATTGGGATAAATGGGATAGGATGGATAGGATGCAAAAGATAGGCAAATGTAGGAAATGGAGGAAAGGAATGCGTAAGTGGATGTTGCCCCCAATCGTGGAAGGAGACTAGATGGGGGATTTACGCATGACGCCTGTTTGCCAGGTTTTCATCATGGTACTTATCCAAGGTGCTTGTTTGCCAAGTTTTCACCATTGGACGAATTATTTTCTCTTTACTATTTTCTTTTTCTTCTCTTTTTTTTGAATTTTTGATTTTTTTATATTTTTTTTATTTTTTGGGACTTCTCAGATAGAAAGACAGATGGAGATGGAGGAGGACATGGATTCAGAAGACATATAATAAAGTGGATGGATGAAGGACTCAAGCATCAAGTTCCAGATGAGGTAATAAGAGCCCATGTGTAAAGTAACCATTGGATGTTGGTACAACCTTATTAGGAGAAATGGATTATGCAAGAAGATGAATCAAAGGGATTGGATGGGGAAGATAGGGGGATAGTGGATGGGGTGTTGGAAAGTGTATGGATGGAATGATGGAGTGGATGTGTGATAGGGGAAGGTGTTCAATACCAACATTGGCACATGTGGTGGATGTGAAATGATAGGAGGGTGGATGGATGGATAATGTGGCGATAATGGAGGCACTGGGATAGTGAATTTTGGGACATAAGGACCCAAAATAGATTTAGGAGATGGAGGATGTGAATAATTAGTTTTTGGATTAGCAACTTTGGATGTCGGTACAAATTTTTCATTTGAAGGCATTGTCTCTTTTTTCTTTGGGATCCACATGGTGTTGATTTTTTCTTTGGTGGGCCTTGGTGGCCGTTTGGATTGATTTGGATTTTGGATTCGATTTTTCTTTTTGTCAACATGTCTTTTGGAGGGGACATGAGGAGCTGTAGATTCATGTGGATGTTTGGATTTATATATATTTTCTTTGGCATCCAAAGTGCTTTTAGTAGCAGTGGGATGGGTATGGGGAGATGGATGATGTGGAGAGGACGTGGATGGAGTGATAGAAATGGGCATTTGACGAGGAAGTGTTGATGGAGGATCCAAGATAGCATGCATGGAGGTGTGCCTTTGTTGATCGTGATTAGGAGTTATGAAGGTAGGATTTTTATGCTATGTACGAGGGATAGGGGTGGATGAATGAAAGGATGAATAGGATAAGATGAAGGGGGTGATTTTGGGATATAAGGACCCAAAATAGACTGTGTATATGGAGGATGTGTGGGGTTTGATGGAGGGATATAAGAACCCATAGTATATGGAGGATGAGCAATGATGGATGGAGGGACATAAGGACCCAAAATGGATTTAGAGGATGAGGGAGGAAGATGGATGGTTGTTTTGAGGTAATATGATGGAGGAGGGGGGATGGTGGCAAATGACCTGGTAGAATGATGGGAAGTACCTCTTGTGTCTTTAGAAGAGGATCGTTTAGGATGTATGGAGGTTGTACCAACATCTTTGGAGTGCGAGTTTTGGGAGATATATCCAAGACCATGTGTGTCTGGATGTTCTCTGACTTGGATGGGCTCTAAAGTACCTTGCTCATGAAGGCCTAAACCTTTTCCTTGATAGTTCATGTTCTTGAGCATATGATCCAGGGTAGAATGCTTATTATTGTGGAAGCATGATGCGAGTCCGTTATTAGGTAAAGGAGGATGGGTGGTGCATATACTTTGTTTTTCTTCTACAAGGAGACCACCATGGATGAGCGTAATGTTACCGAGGTGATATAAAAGTGGTGTTGTGGTGACAAGGCTGGGCAACGATGGAGGATCATGCGATGGAGATGAGGGGATAGTAACATCCTGATTAGGAGGAATGAGTGATAAGGGATTGGGAGAGGGATTATATGGTATGGAAGGATATGGATTTATGGTAGTGGGTGATAAGGGCCCATGAGATGGAGTGATTGGATCTTGAATGCAAAAGGGATCATGGGATGGAGTGGATGAGCTAGTGTGATCTTGAGATGGGGTGGATGGGAGGACAAGATCATGACTTGGTTGAGGATATGGATCATGAGATGAAATGGAAAAAAGACTATGTTCTTGAGATGGAGTAGATGGGATGGAAGGATCTTGATTTGGAGGAGGGGATATGCTTGTATGCTTTGGATCAAGCTCTTGGCAAGACTCATCTTGTGTGGGAGGCATGACGAGAGAGGAGTGTTGGAGGGACTCCTCAATTGGGGGAGATAGGAGGATGGACGATTCATGAAGGTCATGGGATTGAAGTTTGTGGATATTAGGACTGGGAGGAAGGGATTTGATTTCTTCAATGGATTGGGTGGATCTATTAGTAGAAGATGGGGATTCAATGGATTCGATGGGTTCAACCATTTGGACAGTGTCAAGAATTGTAATGGGAGGGATAGGTGTAGGATGGAGGAGGGCCTCATCACTAGTGATGGTACATGATAGAGTGGGAGGACATGGTGTCTCTTTTGTCATGAGTCCTTGGGCGACATTTGGAAGGGATATAGGATTAGGTGAGGTGATGGGAATGGATGGAGGACTAGGATTAGGGATTGGTGGATTAGGATTAGATGTTGGGATGGGATTGGATGGAGGACTTGGAGGAAATGGAGGATTAGGATTAGGGATTGGTGGATTAGGGTTAGATGAGGGGATGGGAATGGATGGAGGACTAGGAGGATATGGAGGATTAGGGTTAGGGATTGGAGGGTTAGATGAGTATATGGGTGGATTAGGATTAGATGTAGAACTAGGAGGAGATGGAGGATTATGATTAGATGAGTGGATGGGATTGGATGGAGGACTAGGAGGAGATGGAGGACTAGGGTTAGGGATTGGAGAATTAGGTGAGTGAATGGGTTGATTAGGATTAGGATTAGAGGAATGAATGGGACTAGATGGAGGACTAGGATTGGTTGGAGGACTAGATGGGTTATGATTAGATGAGGGATTAAGATATAATGCGGTGAAAGGGGGAGTAATTTAGGAGGGTGCAGATGTTGGATTAGGTTGGGAAGATTGGGATGGTGAGTAATAGTAGGAAGATGTGGATGAAGGATTAGGATGGGGAGATGTGGAATTAATGTAAGGATATTGGGATGGGGGATTGTGATATGAAGGTGTGGATGTTGGATTAGAACAGGAAGATTGAGTTGGTGGACCATCATAGGAAGACATGTATGGTGATTTGGCATAGAAGGATAGGGATGATGGATTAGGATAAGGAGATTGAGATGGTGGATTAAGATAAGAGGAATATTGGGATGGGGGATTGTGATAGGAATGTGTGAGTGTTGGATTAGGATGGGAAGATTGGGATGGGTGATTAAGATAGAGATATTGGGATTGTTCATGATGATAAGGATAGGAGGATATGGATGTTGGGTAGGATAGAGGTTGAGGAGGATATGATGAATATGTCGATGGTGAGTATGTTGGATATCCCTTGTCAAGGGTAGCATAAGGATTGTTAGTAGATTCATGGTGGGATAGTTCGAAGGAGTAGTTTGATTTTGGGAGGTAGTTGGAGAGAGCTCGCTAGCAATGATAGCGTCAAGGGGATCTATATAACAATCTTCATGATCAACAAGATTTTCGTTATCGTCATCAATGTAGTTAGGATTCCCCTTGACTACTATTATTGGTCGTGTGAGAGGGGGATAAAGATTCATGATGGATATAGATTAGTAGGAAACAATAGATGATGGATAGAGAACTAGGATGGATTGGAAGCTCATATGGGGATTAGATGAAAGCTCAGATTGGGATTGAATAAAAGCTCAGATTAGGATGACGGGATTAACGCTAAGATTAGAATTGGATTGGAGCTTAGATTGGGATTGAATCAGAGGCTATGATAGGATAAGTTTTTTTTGGATTGGATGATGAATTAGGATTGGTTGATGGAAAGGGTCCTAAACCCAATTCAGAAATCACCCTAGGTGACTTAACACGTTTGTTGATCGGATTAAAGGATTGAACCAATGATCACAGAGTCGAATCCACCTTGAGATGAAAGGGGATTGATTTGGGCCAATGATGTTGGCTTTCAACACAAATCCACCTCAGGATAGAAGTGAATTGATTAGGTTGAAGACAATGATTGATATGTAGGATAATGATCAAACTTAACGCCTTGGTCAATTCGGGAGATAATTCCTAAAATAAGGTTTAAGGGATTTTGTGTTGAAAGATGATGAAGAATGGAAACTAAAGACGTCTTGATGGTTTTATATGATGGGGGGTGATGTCAAAGTGATCTTTTCCGAGAGTGCAAATGTTTAGGTCACATGTGGTGAAATGGTGAAACGAGTTCCCCTAGTTGTGAAATGAATAATGTGAACGAGAAATGAATTTTTTAGAAAGGTTAAATGGAGGCTTGAATTGGTCAAACAGATGCTTGGAAAGGTCAAATGGGGCAAAATTGATGATTCAGGGGGGCGTATCCGCCCTTTTACAGTCAAAACAGTGAACCAAGAGGGCAAATCTGCCCCTCTGCAATCAAAATAGTGAATCAAGAGGGCATATCTGCACCTCTGTAGTTAAAACAGTGAACCAGGAGGGAAAATCCGCCCTCTACAGTCAAACGAGTGAACCAGGAGGGCATATCCGCCCCTCTGCAGTCAAAATAGTGAACCAAGAGGGAAAATCCGCCCCTCTGTAGTCAAATATCAGAAAAAAGTGTAAATAGTAGGGAAAATCCGCCCCTCTGCGAAAAATAGGGACTTGGTTTGGATGAGAATGACTATGGCAAGGACTTTGAAATGATAATAATGAGGTTGACTTATCAAAAATTTACTGGTTTCTCACAAAAAGACACTTTAGACAAGCACAATCCTATGATTAGTGTTAAGGGTATGGCCAAAAGGTCTTAATTTAGGATATACAAGGCTTCTAGGGAGTCCTCGATATAATCTAAGTACGTGAGACCCAAACCGTGAACACCAGCCCATCACAAGTGTGAGTCAGGAATCCCAGTGAGATACTGAAGGGCCCAAACTAACTCTTCACGTCTATCTAGGTGTCACCCTAGCTTCAACGCTTCGCCATACATGACGTGACTGGATTGGGGTACAACTTTGGATCTCCCCCCTTTTTATACCTCGTCGGTACACGTGGTTGGGATCATCCCTTGGGGTGATCAAATCCCCAAGCAAGTCCCTCTAAAAAGAAGGCACTAACAGTTTCCAACTACTCCCCAAGATCACACAAAGTGCAAGGGGAAAGCGAAAACAAACTAGTGCCCCCTTTGGGTAACACAAAAATAGGCACACCAAACAGTAAATATTACTTCCCCCTAATTAAACTATGTGCCTAGATGAAAACAACAAGGAAATGCTTTAAAATTTGAATAAATGGATGGCCTTGCAAACAAATGTTAGTTGTTTTATCCTCCGTTCTTTATGAATTACAATAGTATACTACAAATTATTAGCAAAAAATCCAACCACACCTACAAACAATCAAGGTTAGGGGGTTAGAACATCAAAATAACAAAAAACTGAGGCAAAAACAAAGCTAAACCGCCTATTTTTACCTTCCAAAGTGTGTTGTTTAGGGAAAATCCGCCCCTCTGCAGTCAAAATAATGGGAACAATAGGGAAAATTTTCCCCTCTGCAGTAAATATGTCAGAAATAGTGAACTAGTAGGGCAGGTCCGCCCCTCTATAGTAAAAATGTCAGAAATAGTGAACCAGTAGGGTAGGTCTGCCCCTCTGCAGTAAAAATGTCAGAAAAAGAGGAAACAGGAGGGCAAATCCGCCCCTTTGCAGTAAAAATGTTAGAAATAGTGAACCAGTAGGGCTGGTTGGCCCCTTTGCAGTAAAATTGTCATAAACAGTGGAAATAGGAGGGAAAATCCGCCCCTCTGCAGTAAAAATTAGGAAAAAGTGGGAACAGGGGGCAAATCCGCCCCTCTACAGCAGACTGGAGGGCAAGTCCGCCCCTCTGCAGCACACGGGTGGGAAAGTATGCCCCTCTATGGGGAAAATCCGCCCCTCTGTGACCTGGACTTGCAAACAACTCAACAACAACAA
Organism: Sequoiadendron giganteum; assembly: GCA_007115665.2. Classification (NCBI taxonomy): domain Eukaryota; kingdom Viridiplantae; phylum Streptophyta; class Pinopsida; order Cupressales; family Cupressaceae; genus Sequoiadendron; species Sequoiadendron giganteum. The sequence goes on along the minus strand of VCHN02000014.1, from coordinate 44,312,548 downwards.
ACGTAAAATAAAGGGGCCTATTTGTGGGTCCCACCGGGTGTGCCAGAAATGTGATCCCTAAATGTTTATCCTATTCTAAAGATGCTAAATAACTATTAATGCACTAAAGGAAGAACACAAAAGATACTCCTAAAGATCAGCCTAAGGAATGATAATGCAAAGAAATGAGATGAAATAAAAGATAAATGATTATACCTTCTTTGCTATAGAAATCCCTTGGTTGGCCCTTGATGTTTGAAAGTTTGTGTGCTCTTTGGATGGCTATGAGATTAAAGATGCAAGAAGGGATGCAAGATAATTGAAAGTGTGATAATGGTGGATTCAAGTGCTATGGTGAAGGCAAAATGTTCAAATGACAAAGTAGAAAGAGTTTGGTATCAAATGCATGAGCTCCTCAAATGAGAGAAAAGATGGGGTATTTATAGAGGGATTTGAATTCTCTAGAGAATTCAATGGTTGAGATTAAACCAACAAGGCAAAGATGGAGGGCTATGGTGAGTTGAGGACCACAAGCCCTCACATCTTGACATGTGGAATGTGAGATGGCCTAGGATGAGATGATATGAAAGTGAGGTGGAAGGAAGGTACATGATGTGGAGGAAAGTAAAGTACCTTGAAAAATTCACCTGATTGGAAGAATCTAGTGGATAAGACAAGGTTCCCAAAAAGGTGGGAACTTGCCACATGTGAGTGATGTGACAAGTCAAAGATTCTAGAAGACTTTAGCACATGTGATGTGACAAGTCAAAGGTTCTAGAATTTTCATGGAGAAGAGAAGATTCCTTGGAGGAATAAAAGTGAATTAAAAATTCACATGGGGAAGAGAGGAGCCTTGGATGAATAAAACTGAATTAAAAATTCCTTGGGGGATGGGGAAAGTTGACCAAGGTACTGATTAGACTTAATTGATTAGTGATTAAAAGATAATTAGTGGTTAAAGAAGATTATAGGCCAACTTGCAAAAGTTGGAGGATGTGACACATCCTAATCAAGGATTAGGCATGTGCACATCTCTAATGAAAACATTAAGAGGTTGATTAAGATTAAGAAAAGGATGTGACATGTGAAGAATTAAATAAATTTCATATTTATTTAATTCATTTGATGAGAGGGGAATTAAAGGGGTAAGGTATTTAATTATTTAACTAGATACCTTAGGGATTAGAAAAATGTTAGAGGTATTAATTAAATAATAGTGATATTACTTAATTAATGCAGATAAGGGGATATTTAGATGAAAAAAGGGGTAGATTTGGACAAATGAAGTGTCCAAATTTAGTTGTCTACAAGATCATCAAAATATCTAGGTGGATAGGATCTACATTGTACTCCTTGATATAAGATTTGAGAAATTTCAAGGATCCCTAATCATCACCAAGACATGTGTTTGATTTAGAAGAAGAGGTAGAAGGAATAGACTTAGGATCTTTTGCTTTGGGAGGATCTTCTTTAGGGACATCTGTCTCAAGAGTAGCTTTTGTAACTGGTACTACTGGAGTAGATGTCAATGCATTAGAAGATAGTGAAGGAGTAAGATATTTAAGGGTAGGAGCAATCGAGGTTTGACCAACAGTTGTCATTTCACATATGTATAGAATCAAGGTCAACCTTGATTATGACTACCTCATTATTAGCAACAAATTTCACATAATGATGCAAAGTAGAAGAGATTGCTCCCAAAGCATGAATCCATGGTCTCCCTAAGAGAATATTATATGGAAATGGTCCCCACATAACATATACCAAGGTGGGTATGGTAACAGGTCCCAACCTTAAAGGTAAGATTACCATGCCGAAGGCTTGTTGATTGGTATTATCGAATCAATGAATGTTCAAAGAAGAAGCAAGGGAAGTTGAATCAATTTTAATTTTAGGCAACAATTCATTGCTACATGCGTTGTGTGTCAAACCGATATAAATAGGAGCACAGATAATGCTAATAATGTTAATATAAACTATTATCATTAAAGGATATTCTTGCTTATGTACTTCAAAAAGTGGGAGTTCATGTGGATGGAATGTAATATTCGGCGAATCTGCATGAATATGATCTATCAATGCATTAATATTTGTCGGCCTAGCGAAAGAAGGTAAGAGGATCTTTTGCAAGGCTTCCTTAAGCATACCCTAGTAAATCAGAGTGCAGTCTAAAGCAAATCCCAAAGTGAGATCTTCATAGGAGTAACGCGAAGTTGCTCAACAAGATCATACTCACTAGGTGGCTTAACTGCAGGTTTAGGTGCTTGAGGAAGGCTTGGTTAAGAAGGTGGTAGAGAAGTAGGTTGATTAATTTTTTTTGGTTCCTTCTAGTATTGTGAGTATGGTCTACCTCTCTATAAGAGGGAGCCTTAGATTGTATAAATCTTGTGTAAAGGTTTGATGTGTCACTAGTGATAGGAACCCCATGGCGAATAGAATGAATTCTTTTAAGAGACGAGCTAGTTAGATTAAAATAAATGATTGGTATCTTAGGCCTTTGAGGGGCGAAAAAACTACAACCACATTTATGGAATCTTCGACTTATGAAGTAGACTTCGATGAAAAAAATTGTTTATCCAAATTTTGAGCAAAAGGAGATACCTCGAAGAAATCATCTAGGGAATCATCCAACATATTGAAATCTTGTTTAGAGAAAACATTATCAAAAGCATTAAAATTTTAAAGAAAAAGACCTAGCATGATTTCACTCACGTCATGTTCACCAAAAATGTAGAGGGTATTTGCTACCCTCAAGATGATGAGGTCTCAGGGAGAAAATAGCCCTTAGTTACCTCAAGGATCATTGCTTAGGTGAAGGAGATAAAGATTAAAGAATATTTGCACAACTTAATCAAATGAATACTAAAATATTAAGGATGACAATGATAAGATTGATTAATAATTGTAATTGATGAAAGAATTAAGATTTATGGTATACACAAATAGAAACTACATAACTCATAGATTTCACCCCCAAGAGGATTAAGCCTCGGCCACAAACGACAGCACATCACAGGGATGTATGTGCCCCACATTGTTGTCTCTAGTGAAATAGAGAATAAGGGCCTAAAATCTGCAATCTTCAACTTCTCAAATCCATACATCTACATACAAAACATAGAGGAAAATTTTTGGGGTTGTTTCGAGGCTTGCCACAGTCAAACCCCCATTTTGGTGTTTCCACCTCTGCGGACAACCAAATAGATAGAGAAAGATAACAGTACATGAAATGTAAAGACATGTGATAAAAATGAACCTCAGAAAGGAGGAGAACCATTTTCGCGATTGTAAAGACCTGTGATAGAAACAAACCCCGCAAAGGAGGAGAATTGATGTAGACAAAAACTATCCCAATTCAATACGAATTAAGGAAAACTAGAAACACCTTGTTTCCAAGTTGAGAAATAATTCAATATGAAAATTTCATTTGTCAATTGAATTAAATTAGTGATTTCACAATAAATAACTACTCTCCATATGTCTTCATATTCTAGGCAAACAATCGAATTAACATTCAAATAACATTTGGTTCGAAATTCAATTTTGATTCATCTTGCATAAATGAATAGTCTTATATAACTTGAAGGTACAATTTAGCATAAATTTATTTGATCTCTCATATAGACAATACAATTACCAAATTCCTATCTGTCTTCTTTGTGCATATTTTATGGTTGCTTATATTCTCACTTCAAGAAGCAACTCATTACATTTTAAAATTCCAACTATCATATTAACTGGTGTGATCTCACTTTTCTATGCAATCTGTACTTTATTTTATGTGCCACTCCTCTATTTTTCTATCTATGCTCTTGTTGTTTCCTTAGACTTAAAAACTACTCCTCTACACTCTATCTATAGGCCCTCCTTTTCTCATTCTGAAATCTTATATATTTATATTTATCGTTTCCTCTTCATATAATCCATGACCCTTTCAAACCTAAAATACACATTGCCCTCAAATGGTGTGTCACCCTCCTATCTTCCATATCCTCTAGATTTTTTTATGTTAAAGCAAGATGTTAATTCCTCTCTGTATTGTGGCCTCTTCTTGGCCTTTTTGTTGTGCAACTTCTTTACTGCTTTGACCCTCCTTTGTGTTGTCTTATGTGCTCCTCTATATGCCTTGACCCCCTTTCTTGCTCTTAATTTGCTTTAAACTACCACACTTGGTAAATTCCTCCCCGGGCTTCAATTAAAACTAATCAAATCTCTGTGATGGCTCAAATTTGCATCTTATAATATCTTCAATATGGCATGTTGTCTCTTATGTGTTGATGTTTATTTTTTCCATATGCATTCTTTGCTAACTTGTATGCTTCCATGTTCTTTATACCTGAAGTGTCATTTCCTATGCCACTTCTTTGCCTATCCTTCTCTTCTCAAGCCGCTACTAATGGTCTCTTCTCTCTTTCTTTTTATTTGCATGTATACTCACTAAGAATGGCACTTCCCCTTCTCATTTGTGTGGCTTCCAAAATGTCTCTTCTTTTTTCAACCAATCACTTTACCTTCCACACATGGCTCCGTGGCTCTTCACATTTTTCTATGTCAGAAAATGAAAATATAAAATTCTTTTTTGCAATTAATGGATAGGCATCACCTCTTAGGAAAGATATTTGGAAAATTTAAAGTATAGAGCCTAAAGATTGGAGCTTCAAATACATATCAAAATATGACAGTTGTTAATCGATGAAAATATGTCATTCAATCCCCTCAACCATCAATCAAAAACCAAATTGAAATGCAACTCAAGACGAACAAACAAAAATTCAAATGCTTTTAGATGATGAGGGTTGCTCATTCCCCGAATGCTCTTGCATCAAGCACGCCGGGTAGAAAATTTGTGAGCATAGGCTCACAAAGGTGGAGTTGATTAGTTGAACTACTCTTCCAGGTTGCAACCATCCTGTAGTGAACTCCATCACTAAACCTAGTGCATACAATTAATTCTTCTTCCTCTTTTTCTAGCATCTTGCTAGAAAATGTCTCATATTCCTTCCACAACTCCATTCACTACTCTTCTCTCCTCTCGTAAATTCACATCCACCATGTACTATCCTCCTCCACCAAAAGTTCTCTCTTCTCTCCTCCTTTGTGGGATCCAACCCATTGCAGACCGACCACCTCCACCAACATCTAACAACATCCTTTATAGTTTCTATGCACAAATTTGCAACATCTAAACACCAATCTGCATCTACAAAACTCTCTATTTTCTCTACATGCTTTTGTTCTTCTTCTACCATCTTATCTAAAAACAAAATATCATCATAAAATAGATTTACCTCATCTTTATTCATAGTTGTAACATCAATTTTTCATTGTGGTATCTTCCACATCCTTGTTAGCTGCAACTTGTGTTTCTTCTTCTTTGTTGTGACCACATCTACATCTCCATGTTTAACTTCTATCTTATCTTCTTCTTCGTGTCCCTCTGTAGGGGCTGCTCTAACCTCTTTCTTCTTCCATCCCAAGCTATGCAACACTCTTTTCCTCTACTTTTCTCTTCGTTGTCCCTATTCTTCTTCTCACTTCTCTTTACCAATCTTCTCTCACCTTTTCCAAATTTCTTCTCCAATGCCTTTATCAAGTGGCCTGGATCTTCCCCACTTCCTCACAAACTATCCTTCCCATCTCAAATTTTTCATTCTCCACTTCTTCCCAATATTTCTCCCAAAACAAAATTCTCACGGGTCTTCTTGTGACCCATCACATCTTCGTCTATTGCAATCTCACCTCAATCTACAATCCACATCACACTCTTTGCAATCTTTTCGTGGCTTCAAGCTTTCTTGCTGTTCAAGTCTCCTCCCACCTACAACAACCCACACACAAGATTCTTCTCTACCGCCTTCTTTCCTCCACTCTAACCACCGGTCTTGGCATAGGATGTATCATGTTCGACTTTCTACTTTGCGCTTAGAACCTCTGGCTTTGATACCATTTAATGTAGACGACAAACTATCTCAATTCAATAACGATTAATAAAAACCAGCAACACAATGTTTCATAGTCAAGCAACAATTCAATATGACATTTTCATTTGTCAATTGAATTAAATTAATGATTTCACAATTAAATCAATATGTCTTCACATAACAAACAAACAAAACAATCAAGTTAACATTCAAACAACATTTGATTCCAAATTCAATTTCGATTCATCTTTCATACATGGCAATAGTCTTATACAACCTAAAGGTATAATTTAGCATAATGTTATTTGATCTCTCATACAAACAATACAATTACCAAATTCCTATTTGCCTTCTTTGTGCATATTTTATGGCCACGTATTCTCACTTCAGAAAATAACTCATAACATTTTAAAATTCCAACTGTCACATAAACTGGCGTGACCTCCCTTTTCTATCCAATCTGCACTTTATTTTCTGTGGCAGTCCTCCATGCTTTTGGTTGCGCTCTTGTTGTTTCCTTAGAATTAAAAACTACTCCTCTACACTATCCATGGGCCCTCCTTTTCTCTTTCTAAAATCTTATATATTTTTATTTATCTTTTCCTCTTCATATAAGCCACGACCCTTTCAAGCCTACAATACTCATTGCCTTCAAATAGTGCACTGCCCTCCTCTCTTCCATATTCTCTGGCAATTTTTTGTTAAAGCAAGATGTTTGCTTCCTCTCTGTATTGTGGCATTTCCTTAGTCTTTTTGTTGTGCAACTTCTTTACTGCTTCGACCCTCCATTGTGTTGTCTTATGTGCTCCTCTATATGCTGCAACCCCCTTTCTTGCTCTCAATTTGCCTTAAACAGCCACACTTAGTAAATTCCTCCTTAGGCTTCACTTAAAACTAATCAAATCTCTATGATGACTCCAATCTGCATCTTATAATATCTTCAATATGGCACGTTGTCTCATCCTATGCACTGGTGTTTATTTCTACCATATGTGTTCTTTGCTAACTTGTGTGCCTCCATGTTCTTTACACTTGAAGCACCACTTCCTGCGTGTATCCTTCTCTTCCCAGGCCGCTACTAATGGTTTCTTCTCTCTTTCTTTTTATCTGCACTATTCACTAAGAATGATGCTCCCCCTTCTCATTTGCGTGGCTTCCAAAATGTCTTTTTATTTTTTCAATTGGCCTCTTTACCTTCCACACACGACTTTGCAATTAATGGATGTGCATCGCCTCTTTAGAAATGATATTTGAACAATTTAAAGTATAGAGCCCAAAGATTGGAGCTTCAAATATATATCAAAATATGACGTTTGTCAATCGATGAAAAAATAAAATAAAAATCATTCAATCTTCTTAATCATTGATCAAGAACCAAATTGAAATTCAATTCAAACTGAACAAACAAAAATTCAAATGTTTTTAGATGATGTGGGTTGCTCATTCCTCGGATGCTCTTGCATCAAGAACCCTTATTATGAATAAAATAGACAAAATTGAATAGATAGCATTAAATAGAAAAGACAATAAGACAAGAGAGCAATACCAACAGCCTGTGGCTCCCCTCTTGGATTGATAGATGTGATGTAGTAGTATGCAAGAGAAGCCTTACTGTTGCTTGAGGAAGAAATCTGGTAGAGCTTCGCTATGAGGTATGAGAGAACAAGATGTGAGAAGAACGAGATAGAATGAAGAATGAGAGTGAGTAGTGGAGCTTTATGAGGTTTCATGGACGAGAGGAGCCATTACATCCGCGTTTTTGTCACAATGACAAGTGCCATACACAAAGGATGCAAAATTTTCTCATTTGGATCTCTAAAAGTTTGGGGATGCTAGCGCATTGTAAGGTCATTCACATGTCACGAAAACGTCCTACTCAATACTTTCAAAAAATGAGATATTTAAGTTGTTGGTGCTTCGTTATTATCACTTATAAAGTTGGAATCATAAAATCCCAACTTATAGGTTTTGTCATAAATGTGACGGGCTAGATGCGCAAGTGTCAAATTGCTACGAGGTACAACTTTACAACACTACATTATTAAATTATGTAATTTATAAAGATTATCTCTAACCTATTTATATTAATTTATAATTATTAACATAAATTATTATATTATATAATTTGTTAGTTATATCATATAATATATTTACAACATTAATTATATTGTTGTAATAAACTTTAATTGTTTACATTGTATAATTTATAATATATTTAAATTTATTTTATGTGATTGTCTTATAATTGTATTATTATATTAGGTTCATATTTTTATAATATTATTATGATTATTATATTTTTTATGTTTCTATAATATTATTATTTGTATATTTTTACTATAACATTTTTAATATTATAATTGTATTATATTCAAGTTTAATTTATAATATCAAATATATATATTCTTATTATTATATTATAATTATTATTATATTATAATATTTATAAGATCATTATCATGTTATGTTTTATATTTTAGAATAAATATTGTTATTGTAATTTTTAGTATTTTTTATAAAAAAATAATTCTTTAAATTATTAATATAATACTGCTCCATCAAGATTCAAATCCCATTGAGGTGTAATTGTTGAGAATTTATCTCAAGTCAAAAAAAATTGTTCCTTAATAAAAAGAAATAGCATAAATATCTTAAATATATCTAGCTAAAATATGTCTAGGAGATATCAATTTTTTTTGGAACTTAAAAATCTTACCAAAAGTCAGATTGTTTTGGTAGAAACCACAATGCATTTCACAGTAGATAGAATTTTGAATAAACCATTCAAAAGCAATTCTGAATAAATGAATTGAATCGCATTTAGAAAAACAAATCCCATTCAAAACCTATTTAAATGATTCAGTTTCATAAGGACGTGAAATTATTGTCACATCATGGCTTCAGTTTCTTCTATAATTCTTTGATTGATTTGATTTGATGAAAGAAACGGATCTGTTTTCTTTGTTAGTAGGAATATGTCTTTCTTTAGATTGTTTACAACTGCTATCCTACCTGGAAATAAATAACATTTGTCCATGTCAAGTCATTCATTTTATTTTTTTTATTATTGGATTTAGAATATACAATTAAAGAACAGTTATCAGTTATTAGATTATAGACAACAGACATTCTATAATTCATAATTGAACAGTTACAAACATTTTTTTTATTATTATTATTAGATTTAGAATATACAATTAAAGAACAGTTATTAGATTATAGACAACAGGCATTCTATAATCCATAACTGGACAGCTACAAACATTCTTTCTTTTTTTATTATTGAATTTAGAATATACAATTAAAGAACAGTTATTAGATTATAAACAACAGGCATTCTATAATCCATAACTGGACAGCTACAAACAGACAACTCATTCTTAATCATGCATGTGAATGAACAATGATAGGCATTAGCTAATAATCAAATCAAGAATGAGCTTCAAGCTATAAATTCCTCTACTAATCTTTAAATCTGGTTTTTTAACAAACAATAGACTTTTCTTTAAGCTAAAAGAGGGGTAAAAATTTATTCAATCCAAAAAAAGCAATACAAAGTTAGAGCATTACACATCCTTGTCAATCTCTACTAATTGGTCCAACTTTTGTGACAAATCCCGAGGTAATTGACCCCTTTCCACAATATTTCAATCGTGTTCATGATCATAAGCTCATTTAACCAAACAATCTGCAACCCCATTCCATTCACGAAAGATATGACTATTTAATTACAAAAAATGTGCTAAACAAGGCAACAGTAAGCTGTCATAATTACCAGACACCAAATGGAGCTGCCTATAGAAGGATGATCAGATCAATTTAACTGAACATAACCATGGGCGATGAAACTATTCACAAACTTCATGCTTCATTTACAAAGAAAGAAACACAGGCACATTCCATTACTTATTCAAAGCAACAATAAACAGAGCCTACGATGGAAAGTTGAGAAACAGAGTTTATAATGCCAATTTGTTCCAAAAACCAAATGTAGTTGCCTCGATTCTTGAAGAATCGGCTTCTTCACTATTCTCTTGCTTCGTTCTAGATCACTGTCATTGCCAAAGGCTACAAATATGGATAAGTATTTGTTAAAAATAATAAATCCGAAGCGTATATAAATGTAAAAAATTTAAATAAAGAAAAGCCAAACTTTATAGAGTAGATTCGTAAGAAAAATAATATAGAAACATTATCAAAGTAATGTTTTAGTACCCATGGCAAGAGCTAGGCTTACGTACAATGATTATGAGTTTAACAACTCTTAGCAAGTAAGATCAAAAGATCACAAAAAGCCTACTCTACTTCTTTTTAATTGAATACACAGTTTTCACAGTGGTCAAACCCAAAAAAAGCAACGCCATCACAAAAAAGAAAATATACAATGGCTTTGAATTTGAACAATGTTTTTCCTTAAACTTGCTCATCCGCGCTTTCCAATGGCTCTTACAATGTTCTCTCACCTCTTTCATCACCTCCTCAATTTCTTGAAATGAATCGATTCTGATTCTATCACAAATACTGTTTAACATGCTAGCTACCTTTTCATCACTGCCCAAGAAGCTCTCAATGACTAGGGATTTTCTAAGTAAAGAAACATCTTTTTCTGAATCGATTAAATCATCTAACAAACTTACAAAACGTGAAATTACGGTATCCTCCTCCGACCAGAACCAACTTTTGCATTCTTCATAAGCCATCAAGTTCCTTAACCATAATTCTGTGCTATCCTCTATTGTGATTTGAGGGACGGAAAGCTTACTTGTTCCAAACCTTCTCTTTTGAAATCCCAATTGGCCTGGCTGAATTTTGACACCAGCCTTGTGTAATAATTCGGCATTAGGGGCAGGCGGTCTATCACAAGGAAAAATTGTCCGGGAAGGACGAGCAAATTTGATATCGATGCTGGTATACCTAGGTAGTGTCACATTTTGTTCATCAGGAGTAGCTGATTTCGGATTGGAATGTGTTAACAGATCTTCAATCAACATTTTGTATAAATCCAGAAGATGGTATGCAGATCGTTCATTCATCATATGTTCCTTCAGTTTTGATTCAGCATCATGATTCCGTGAGCATTAAAAAGGAAATCCACGGAACACATTATGTTTACTCAGCATTGCAGCTAACTGTGTTGTTGCACCTTCGAAGGTTCCACATTCTAATTGAAGAATTTTTATGAGAATGACTAAAGGAATTTGATTTTCCAACTTCATAATATCACCTAGAATAGCAATCAACTTGGAGTAATCTTTACTTACAGGGCCAAATCCATCTGTACCTCTAAAGAATTCCAGAATAAAGCATGCATCCATTGCGAACATCCAAGATAGTGCTTCTTCATCCAAATCTATTGGCTCTAAATAGCACTCTCTGATTTCACGCTCTAATTTTTTAATCTCTGCAATCAACATGGTCTCGTCTATATGAAGCCTCGCTAATGTTATCCGGAGTGCTTCCAATTTATGTTGATCCATTCTAGACTTACTCTTCTGATTGTAAGGCCCAAATGATACAGTCACAGGAATATAAGCTTTCGGTTTAGAAATCTTTATGTCTTCAGACACCCTATAAATGCACACATTTTTTGGCACTCCATCCATATGATATGGAGAATTGAGTATTCTGTCTACTTGGCTACGCCATGACTCAGCTGAAGCACTGCATTGTGTTTGGCTTCTATCTGGTTGAGCCATCTCTTCTCTACATCAAACATGGCAAACATGCATTAGAGACGTTCAGTTTTGACAATAAATATCCAATACAAAAAAAAAACTAACCAATGTGACTATGATTAAATATTCGAAAGTGTTATTAAAAGAAAAAAAATCCTGTAACATTTAATATTCGAAAGTGTTATTTAAAGAAATCAGAGCAAGGATTAGAATAAAAATATTGATTAAATATCATCATATAAATCAATTTATGTAGTGTTTCTCTAGTTAAACTAACTTAACAAAACTTATTCTATAATTATAGCTTATAGTTTATTATAAGATGAAAAAAAATAATTATATTTATTTATTTTGATTCATGAATTGCAATCATGAAGGTTACTCCCTATATATTTTCAAGGAATACTACATTGTATAGTTTATGCCCCATGAACTAACAAGGCCATAAAAAACCAAGTATATAGCATAGACCTAGCTATCTCTAGCCTAAGCTATCAGACAATACTTTCATAAACAACTTCTTTTGTGCAGTATCAACACAAAGTCTCGAAGAAAGGAAAAAAACAAACAAACAAATACCTAAAGATACATACTAACCATAGACATATTAACAAAAAGCGTTGTCAATACACATTAACCAACTATAGCAACACACCAAGCTTAGACCACCAAATGAGATTCCACCCAACTGCAGCAATTCCACCCCTTCCGTGGGTGTCAGACCCAACACCTTAACGCCTAAGGTAAGGCGATATGATATGACAAAGGGGTGCAAGTCCGTTAGATACCCCTGCGCACGAAGTCTATCAAAATAAACATTGAGAGGAACACCTTAGCATAGAGAGCAACTTCCAACACCACCACCAAGCCACCTATGATCAATACCAAAATATTTACCGTTACCCTTGGCTCGCCCAAATCCAGCAACACAGGTACAAATATGGATGTAATGTCAATGTTGACATTATATTTATGCTCGACCACAAGGAATTCATCACTAATGATCCAAAAAATCATCATCAAAATCACACCATTGCAGGTCTTGAAAACATTTTACTGTCATTTCTCAGACAATAGTCCAAGAAAAGTCATTTGTCGTTGGGAACAGAGTAGGTGAATGTGAGTCTCCACTTCGTTTGAGGCATTTGATTTAGTGCAAGGATCCATTATCAAAAGATAGTCGTCGTCCAAATTATTTTGCATGCCTGAGGCAAGCAGATGGAAAGTCAACATACATTGTCATTATATGATTTCACTTAAAATGGTGTAATTACTCATCTGAACCCCATTGCAGTACCACTTCATGATTGTTTTGATCAAACAAACTCGCTTGCCACCTCCACGTCATTACGAGGTGACATGCCATTACGAGGTGACAAAGGTGAATGACACGTTAATATCATATCAATTATTAGATCCTCATCATGATCCACAACCAAATTTTTGTGGGTTTTAAAGGAGGAGCAGAGGAGAAAAATTTGAACAGACAAAACAGAGCATACACAGAACTACCCAAGAAATTCAGAGCAAGAGAAAAAAACCAACAGCTACAGCTGTTTATGAGACCAGAAAAACACACAAAATGGCTTAAACTATATAAATATATTCTTTCATAATAAACAGCAGCTACAGGTGCACATAAAACATCATATTTCTCTGTTTTGGACAAGGTTTTTGCTCTCTCTTTCTGATGCAGCACAATACCATACAAAAAATAACTCCTCACTTATTTTTTCTAGAATTTTTGTTGGGCTCACGGCAAACATTAAAAGTTGAAACTTAATGTGCAGCTACAACTCACATAGGTTAATGATTATCATCAAAATAATGAACATCTAAAGACATTAATTACAAGTCCTTTTAGCCAGCGATACAAGATAGGAAATGACAAACAAAATATATCGTCATTAAATGCCTAGCTGTGCATAATTAAAGTCTCTCCAATACTCCCCCTTAATTATGAACTGCTGGGGATCAACAAAAATTTGCATCAAACTTCTCCACGGTTGTATACGTTTGCACGATCAAAAACTCTTAAACAACTCCGTAAATACTGAAATGTCTCCTTCACCAACGGTTTTGTAAATATGTCTGCAAATTGATCTTTAGACTTGCAATAATCTAGGCAAATTTCTTTGTTGTTGACAAGCTCTCTAATAAAATGATATCTAGTATCAATAGGCTTAGTTCTCTTATGAAAAACATGATTTTTGGACAATGCAATCGTTGAGTTGTTGTCACAAAATATCATAGTGGCTTCCTTTTGATCATGCATTAAGTCTTTCAGCATCCTCCGCATCCAAATAGCTTGACAAGCAGCACTAGTGGCTGCCACATACTCAACTTCAGCTGAAGAAAGAGTCACAATAGGTTGTTTCTGTGAAGCCCATGACACAATACTTGTTCCAAAGTGAAAAACATAACCGGATGTGCTTTTTCTATCATCAATGTTGCCACCACAATCACTATCGATGTACCCAACAAGACTGAAATCATCTGAAGTGGAATACAATATGCCAAATTCCTCACATACCTCAGTATTCTCTTACTTACCTGCCAATGGGAATCTTTTGGAGACTCCATAAACCTTGAAATTAGGCTTACACCATACATAATGTCTGGCCTTGTGCCTGTCAAATACATAAGGCTTCCAACTAGCCTCTTGAACAATGTAGGATCCACACATAGTCCATCATCCTCCTTACTTAGCTTCAATCCCATCAAGACGGGTGTTGGGACTGCCTTACAATTTACCATATTGAATCTCTTCAAGACTTCATTTGCATATTTAGATTGAGAAATAAATATACCAGCATTGGATTGATGGACTTCAATGCTCAAAAAATATCTCATAAGCCCCAAATCAGTCATTTCAAACTCATCCTTCATTGCTGATTTGAAATCATCTATGCTAAGATCACTGGTAAAGATTAGATCATCCACATACAAACAAACAATTAGAATGCTACCTTGCTTGTTGACTTTGATGTACAATGTCGGCTCACAACCGCTTCTTTGGAAATCATTGTGAATGAAATAGGAGTCAATGTGGTTGTACCAAGCTCTAGGAGCTTGCTTTAACCCATAAAGTGTCTTCTTTAATCTATATACTTTGTCTTCATGACCCAATATCTCATAGCCTTGTGGCTGTTCCACATACACTTCCTCCTCTAGATAGACATTTAGAAATGTTGATTTCGCGTCCATTTGGTACACAGGCCACAAATTGTGAGTAGCAATAGGCAATACAGTCCTAATTGTGTCTAACCATGCAACAGGAGCAAATGTTTCATTGAAATCTATTCTGGGCTGTTGTGTGAAGACCCTTGCAACTAGCCTTGCTTTATGCTTTTGCACTTTTCCATCAGCATCTTGTTTAGTCTTATAAATCCACTTTACACTTATTGCATCCTTGCCTTCAAGCAAATCAACCAACTCCCATGTTTGGTTCTTCTCAATGGACTCAATCTCTTCATCCATGGCTTGTGCCCATTTATCATCACTCATAGCTTCTTCAAATGTTAATGGATCATCTACATGAGAAAATAAAGCAAAAACAGATAATGAATTTGTTGTATCAACATTATGCAACTCACTCAAACTCCTTGTTTTTCGTAACAACATGCTTGCTAGAGTTGGATCCGAAGATGTAGAACTACTTGGAGTGCTAGTTGGAGTTGCACCAAGAATGCCAGATGATGTAGATGCTACTATGGTTTCTTGAGGAGTTTGTTGTACTCTTGGTGTGGACAACAACCTTGAAGATCTCCTTGTTGTGAATGGAGGTGTAGCTTGAGCTACAACTTGTGGTGCTTCCTAGAGAGTGGAAGGAGTTGTTGTTTTTGTTGTACTTGATGATGGAAACACTTCATCTACCATATCATCATGAGGAACAACAACTGTAACATTTATAGTCCTCTCTACATTTCCATCCCATGCTTCATCCTCCACAAATTGAACATCTCGACTAATTATGACCTTCCTAGTGATAGGATTAAACAATTTATATGCCTTTGTATCCTCTGAATAGCCAACAAATATACATTTTTGTCCTTTATTATCCAACTTCTTCCTCAACTCATCAGGAATATGTGCACATGCAACACAACCAAATACCTTAAGATGAGAAACACTATGTTTCATACCTGTCCAAGCCTCTTGAGGGACTTTGTTTTTCACACTCTTTGTTGGGCACCCATTCATGATATAAACAGCAATTGCAACTGCCTTGGCCCAATATTCTTTAGGTAAATGCTTAGCTGCCAACATATTATGTGCCATCTCTATAATGGCACGATTCTTCCTCTCTATAGCGGGCTGTAAATTGCTTATGTATGCCATGTGATCTACAAAAAAATAGAAAATCATTAGATACATATTCACCGCCTCTATTTGTCCTCAAAACCTTGATGTAGTAGCCACTTTGCTTCTCCACAAGTGCCTTGAACTGCTGAAAGTAAGCAAATGCATCAAACTTATGTTTTAGAAAATAAACCCAAGTTTTTCTTGTAAAATCATCAATGAAAGTAAGAAAATAAGTGCTGCCTCCGATAGATGGTGTTTGCATTTTCCCTCAAATGTCTGAATGCACAATCTCAAGTGGTGCTCTAGCTCTATTTGATTTTCCAACTGGAAATGAGTCTCTATGTTGTTTGCCCAAGATACATCCTTCATAAACTCTTTCCGGTTTTTCAATTAATGGCAAAGCTTTCACCATGTTCTTCATATGTAGTAGCTTCAACCCTCCAAAGTTCAAATGCCCAAATCTAAAATGCCACAACCAAGAATCATCCTTTACAACTGATTGAAATGCTGTTTAAATTTCTCCACCACTACCTTTTGCTTCTCCGGTGCTTAATTGACTTGTTTCAGAATTTACTAAATTTATAGAATTCATTTCAGCTCCTGATTTTGTATTTTCTGCCTTAAAGGAAGCATCAAAATGTACATTATTTGTTTTATGAACAGTTTGGGCTATTTTTCCTTTCATATCTGGCCTTATCCTCAAAGGAAACATCCGGTTGCTAGTCATTTGCACTTTGGCAAGCAGTTGATTGCTTGGCAACCTGTCCAAAATCACACACTCATTGTTTTCCATGTACATTCTATAACCTTTTTGTACCAACTGACCAATACTCGTTATGTTTTGGATCAGCAATATAATACAAATCAGGCATAAATTTCTACTCCCCCTTTTGGTTAGAATATTAACTGTACCTTTACCCAAAATAATGATGTTGTTGTTACCACATGTGACATCAGTTTGAACTGATTCATCCAATCTAGAAAACAAATCTACATTACCTGTCATATGATTACTACAACCTGAATCCAAATACCATATGTCACATGGGCTTTCTTGGAAAATATTGCACTCAACTGGAGAATTTGTAGAAATTGTTTCAGCAATCCTAGTGCATGCAATAAACATAGTGCTTGTGGAAGTGCTTCTTGACTGATTTTGACCTTGCTTGTGCTGGTCATACTGCTTTTTCTTGCATTCATGAGCATAATGCCCAAACTTCTTACAATAATGACACTGAATGTGTGACTTGTCAAACCTTTGGCCACTTGGGTGACTGGAATTCTGATTTTGACCTCTACCACCAACATTTGGTGGACTACTACTATGTCCACCTCAATGAGAACTTCTCCCTCTACCTCTAGGACTAAATTTTTGAGTTCCTCTTCCACAACTTATAGATGATTGAGATGTAAAAGAATTTTCCAATGAAATTTTTAACCTATTTAGTCTATATTCATGATTGATGAGAGAGGCATGAAGTTCATCAACACTAAACTGACTGAGTCTTTAGCTTCCTCCAAAGCCACAACTAGAGAATCAAATTTAGAAGGGAGGCTTCTAAGAACTTTTTCAACAATTTTCCAATCCTCTATGACCTCTCCATGTGATTTGAATTGATTAGTTAGACCAACAACATGGGTAAAGAAAAATTCTACTAAATCTAAGTCTCATTGATAAATTTTAAAAATCTCTTCTAAGAATCTGTAATTTGTAATCATATGACAGGTAATGTATCCCATGCCTCCTTGGCTTGCTTTTCTTCTGCTACTCTTGGGAGTATGCTCTCATGCATTGCTTGATGGATGTAGAATAATGCTTTACCATCCTTCTTTCTCTGTTCTTTCAAAACATCTTTCTCAGCTTGTGTAAGGGCATTATATGCTGCCTGATCTGCTGGTTCCACATAGCCATTTTCAACTATTTCCCAGATGTCTTGAGACCCAAACAAGGCTTTCATGGATAAAGACCAATACTCATAATTTTTGCCTATGAAAATAGGGGTTTGCAAACTAGATAGGGATGCACTAGATGTGGAAGCCATGAAAAGAACCAAAAAAATAGAATGAAAGAGGTTAACCTAGCTCTAATACCAGATGCGGGTTTTAAAGGAGCAGAGGAGAAAAATTTGAACAGACAAAACATAGCATACATAGAACTACCCAGAAAATTTAGAGCAAGAAAAAAAAAACAATAGCTATAGTTGTTTATGAGACCATAAAAACACACAAAATAGCTTCAACTATATAAATATATTCTTTCATAATAAACAGCAACTACAGCTGCACATAAATCATATTTCTCTGTTATGGACAAGGTTTTTGCTCTCTTTCTGATGCAGCACAATACCATACAAAAAATAACTCCTCGCTTCCTTTTTCTAGACTTTTTGTTGGGCTTACGACAAACATTAAAAGTTGAAACTTAATGTGCAGCTACAACTCACATAGGTTAATGCTTATCATCAAAATAATGAACATTTAAAGACATTAATTACAAGTCCTTTTAGCCGGTGATACAAGATAGGAAATGACAAACAAAATATATCGTCATTAAATGCCTAGCTGTGCATAATTAAAGTCTCTCCAATATTTTTCCAAACGATCAACATCCATGTTGGCCTCCCTGTAGACATGTTATGGAGTATAGCCTTCCAAATTCTCTAAGAAGGGAAGAATAGTGCTCAAAGGGAGTTGAGCTTTCAACCAAAGGAAAATTTCGATCTTTCAACATTAATCAATTGTGAAATCTCCTTCGATGGCCAGCTTTTTGATATTCATCTTAGAGCATAATTTTAATCTAAAGCAGAGAGCTTTTGAAACTAGGCCTCATTGTTAGTTCTTGGTTTAAATCTCCTAGAAGCATAGCACATAATCTTCCCAGACCAACCACCAATAACATAGACTATGCCTGACACACCCAAATTTCCTTTTGATCCCCATCAAAATTTAGTATGTGCCATCTAGTAGGACGGAGATCCCACCTACCCACCAATCGCTTTTTACAGAACAACTTCCCCAACACCATTAATGGGGGGACATTTTAGCCCAGACCTACTTCTTTTCATTCTATGCATTCACTTCACATTTTGAAGAAGTCATGGAGGAGGTTTTGTTGTTTAACTACCTCAACAACAGTAACTTCTACCTTTTTCTAAATGTTAGTCATGGGAAGCACCTTATCTTGAAAAATCCATCAGTTTCATTCTTTCTAAGTTTTCGTATTAGGATGGATGAACAAATGATCCACAGACACGAGAAATTTGCATTCTTTGACACGATGGGCTAAGCATTGAAAAGACCTACAATGTCATTTTGGAAGCACCCCAAACTAACCTAGTTTGGCGCATAACCATTGCCAACACTCATGTGTAATGACATCCCAAAAGGAGATGATCCGGGTTTTCTTCCATTGATTTATAGAGAGGACAATGGGATGGTTTGTAGTAGCCTAACTTTGCAAATCTGTCCATCATAAGTATCTTCTTTTGAAGTGTAGCCCAAGCCAAGATGCCTACTTTGGGAAGGCAAAGCTTGTTCCAACACAAGTGTAAAATAATTTTGGTCTTGATTGCTCCTTCCTCTACCAATAAGAGTTCAATTTTTGAGTTGTAGTTCCCAAATTTAGAACAATTCCACCTTATAACATCCTTTTTTCCTAAAAGATGAGTTTTCCTTTCATTAAGGATCCCCCTAAGCCTAGCAGCCTCCTCCCTAGGAATTCCAGCAAGACCCACATCCTTCAATTCCCAATGGAGGAAGCCAACCACATCTCGTTGAATCGCATAATCCACCACAGAACTACCCCAACAAGTTTTCAAAGTCTTCATGGAAAAGACAAATGGATTCTCATTTTCAATCATTGGGAAACCATTCCATGAATCTTCCCAAAAGTGGGCAATTTTACCATCTTGCAAGTCCCAAGTGAGATGATAAAAAATAATTGATCTACAAGAAAATTGGAAGTTCCAAAGACATGACCACTTATGGGGGTTAGCAGTCGTGAGAACTTTAGAGCTCTCAAAGGAATTGAGATACTTATTTTGGACAATCCTTGCCCATTTAGATTAGGTTGCTCAAACATTTTCCATACAGTTTTTGCCCCTAGAGCTTTGTTCTAAATAATTTGGTTTCTTAACTCTACTCTTTTTGCGTTATGTGTTGCCTTCCCAAAAGAAGTTGCACATCTTTTGATTTAGCTTCTGATTGACCAAGGCCGAGAGTCAAATGTAGGAGAGAAGAAATTTTAAGATAGACAATATAACTTCTTTTAACATAATTGTGCTCCCATCCCAAGAAATCCACTTTCCCTTCCAAGATAAAAACATTTTGGAACAATGCTCAAGGAGGGTATCCCATAGTTTTGACAAATACATTATCTCAAACAAGGGAAAGATCAAGTATTTTCTTGAAAAGGCACCTCTTAAAATCCACAATTATGAGAATTCCAACTTGTTTCCTTAGTTCCATTTTCAAAGAAAAAGAACCTTGATTTGATAGGGTTCTGTAATGTCCCCTATTTAGAAATTACCCTAAATCTTGCCCTAGAATCACAAATTTCATTAAAATAAGAATTGTAATATAGCTAGAGATATAACTTACCAATTAAATGCCTTTTAACAAGATAAATGCTGATTTAGGTCCTCAAATATATCATGCAATATTGCATATGTATATATAATTCACAAATCCAATTATTTCTATTAGGGTTAATAATTGCACATATGAGTATAAATAGGTAAAATCATCATAATACACTAGATAAGCCATGTTACATCTATACTTATTTTTAGTATTCAATCACAATGGGTTTGAATGAGAGAGTATGATAGGTTGGCCCAAAGCAAACCCCGCACTAAGTCCAAGAGCGAACACTCACCCTCTTGGCCCCAAGCAACAGGCACATTGGACATCCAACATGGGGTAGTCTACCTAGTGGGATGCTTGTATCTACCCTCCCTATTCATACCTTCTTATTCATCCTCTTATGAATTGTGATTTCTCCACAAATCAACCATCATAGAGGTTGGAAAGTAAATTGCAATAGGATGCCCGAAATCCCCCTATCTAAGCCCAAGAACGGACACTCACCCTCTTGGCCACAAGAGGTAGGCACATTGGACATCCAACATGTGGTGGTCTATTTAGATGGTTATCTCGTATTTGCTCCCCTTCCCCATATTTCCTTTTTATCCTCTATATGATTGATTACTGTAACTCAAATGAATCAGAATCTATTATCCACATTTATATTAAAGAACCGTAATTACTTATAAGGCTCAACAATTGCTGCAATCATCATTATTGAATAATTGTAAATAATACGTATATATGTTTCACACAAATATATATAACAATTCCTAATAATCATCCTTGCATGAATATTATATTATATATATGTGTGTGTATTTATATTAATAATTATATTTAAATTTACTTCCCCAAATATATTCTTGCCAATAATATTTAATAAGTAGGAGGTATTTTCCACAGCGTGTCAAATTATGATATTGCTATCAAGATTCAACCATGTAGTTTCGAGTCAAACTCATTGACCCATGTTTCATGAGTAGTGGTTCACAAGAACCCATCTCTCGTGATAATGAATGGTCCACTTAGCACTCATTGCATCTAGGTGATGTTCACAGAGGTGAAGCATTGTGCCTTCCCGGGAGGTCACCCATCCTAGTACTACTCCAGCTCAAGCGTGCTTAACCACAGAGTTTTCTCCAAGAGGTTGCAAGCTAAGTGATCCATACTGTAAAGTTGAAAAATGAAGATTGATGGAGAGACTAGAGTTGGTAGTTTTGCAACATAAGGGTTGGTGAGCCACTAATATATGATTACAGGTTTAAATAGTTAGGACCAAAGGTGCTTGGAAATCGGTTTGTCTAGAAGGAGCATTGTGGGAAGCTTGGTGATTCTCATAAGTTGGAGACTCAAGGGTGAACTCTTGAGAAAATTGAAACACACGGGTGAAAAATAATAATCAACCTTCTCAAAAGCTATATCATGATTTTTGCTCATGGATTTAGTCCACAAGAAATGTATGTCATGTCTTCAATTTAACTAGGACCTAAAATTGTATTGTGGCAAGAAACATTGTTTGTAAACACTAAGTCTGAATTTTAAATATATTTTAAATAATAATCAAATATTAATAATAACAATTATTTTTAAATAATAATTAATTCTTGGCTGACCACATTTGGGAAGGAACTCCTAATCACATATAAATCTGAGTGTTTTGGTTTGAGAAAATCATCACAATTGGATGAATCAGGATATCGGTTGGCTTGAGACGAAAACCTCAGCTACACCTGTGCCTGGTGAGGCGAAACCCTCACAAAGCGCCTGTGATTCTAACCAGGAGAATTTTGCATATTGTTCCTAACTCTAATCGTACTTATAGGCTTGGCGGTACCACACAGAATAGCAAGGCAGAGGAGCACTCGAAAGCCTTAGGAGGAAGACGCCTTTTCTCTGGCACAAACTAATCTTTTGGATGGACTCAAGCTTAAAATCGGGTGTTTGAGTGCTCAAAGGGAGTAATGGAAGATCCGACGGAAGGCACCACTGTAAGGGTGTCGTCCCTCCCATTATCACATTTGGTAACCACAGGCTATATCTATATACATCGACTCTCAAGGACCTGTATTAATGATTCTTGCGGTCAGTTTGAGAACTTGTTGCTAGCAGAGTCAATTCAAATTAGCATCAACAGACTATAGGGAAAACGTGGGAGGAGTTGAATGAAGGGCACCATTGGAAGGGTGCCATTAATTGCTAATTTGCACCACTACTTCACCACACCATCCTGCTGGACTCATAGGATCTCACCTCAACTATAATCCATGTGAGTCTAAATCGCACCAGCCATCGCATGGGTTGACTCACGACTCCAACTTATCGCAATTACTTCCTTCGTTTGTTTCGGGTGGCTAGAGGTGCTCTAATGATCTTTGTATAGCTACAACTAGCTCCAGTTTGCTCCTCACAGGACCCATTGTATAGGGAGCTATAATTTACCTCTTTTATCATGGTCTGAGAAATTCAATGTAAGATTTAGAAATTATTTGCTTTCATGCGTCTTGCGCTGATCAGAATTTCAACGACAAATGGTTCCCTATAAGAGTTGTGTTGATTTATAGAACTCGACATATACCAATGACACCGTCTCACTTTATGTTGCTATTGTGAAATAGTTTGTGCCTCTCAAATCTGAGTGTTTATCATTTTGTAATTGATCAATCCTTATTGCTGTGTAAAAATTGGGCTAGTATCTTAGGTATTGCTGTTATTAGAGGAAATTGGTGCTTCAACTTGGTAAGAGATGATTCTTATGAATGCTTTCAAGAGCACATTGACTAGTTAATCTGTTATTGTTCAATGCCTAAAACCAAAGGATTTTCTTGATGGTCCAATGTCCCAAGTGAAGTTGGAAATTCAAAGTTATCTTTTCATCATGATATGAACATCCATGGAAAGTCAAAGAAACAAGCAATTTGGCATGGTGGTCATTCCCAATATTAATTATATTACATAAAAGGGTCTGAACAAATAAGCAAAGGGAAAAACTAATTCACTTTCAGGGATTTAGATGAGGCAAATTCGCACTGTAATCTTATGACAAGAAATTTTCCATATTCTGGATAAGGGCAAGAGGTTTTCAATAGGGATTTGTGTATGCAGGATTGGGCCTAGCAACATCTTAGGCTCTTACCATATTGAATTGGGCAACGGATCTCTAGTGTGAAGGAAAGTTGGTTAGCCAAGGAAGCATAACAAACAAGGATCTGTTTAAAACCATTTTAATTTTCATAAGAGCATGGTGAATAATAGCAAATGCAGGGAGCATAACTTCAGATCTTGCCAAGGAAACCATTTCAGAGTCTACCGCTCTAAATGAAGGGTTAACAAATAACATTATTAATGCTTTCAGCCTCCTCTTATCAGTTTGTATCTTAATTCTTTTGATTGGCAATATGACAAACCTCGTCGTAGAAAACTCGAATAGGAACAGTAGATTTAGAAGCATGGTTTCAGTATTTAGAAGATGGATGCATCACCAAGTGGGACAACCTGAAGAACAAGTTTCATGGAAGATTTATATCAGCAGTTAATGTGGGTATGCTGCTACGTGTAATGAATGCCCCTAATTTTTTTTTTTGAGAACTGTTTGTTGATTGTGATGTTTTGCTGATGTGTTTTGGTTTTTCTTTGTTTTACATGTGTTCATTAATGCATTGCATACATATGAAATATTGCATAGAAAGGAAGCAATGAAATATTGCATAGAAAGGAAATACCAAGGAATAACATTGTCTTTCACATTGTACCATAACATATCATAATGACAAATGATTACAAGTAAAAATCAAACTTAAATGAAGATGTTTCAGACTTGGCAATGATGGTTATCAAACCGGAAAATAGTCTCGAATGGGCACCAGATAACAAATGTTGTAGACTATTAGTGTTGATTACAAGGCATCTAAGGCCTAACAATACCTACTACCAACAAGGTATAACTTCTATAAGCTTCGGTCCACAAAGAATAATCTTGGTGTCAAATTACCTTCGAAGTATTGACTCAATAGGAAGATGTGATATGGGGAATATGGATTGGAAAGGGAGATAGGTCTATTCAAGAAAATGGTAAGGTAACTTGGGAATAAGCAGCAGGAGAGATAGGTGAATGCAGCGGATGCCAGTGACATCACTGACCATGACAATTGATTACAGAAGTTCTAGAGCATCGTGACTAACATAGGAAATTAGGAGGCTGTGTATGATTGAAGGTTTATGCTAGCACCTAATAACGTTTAACATAAATAGTCGTGCAAGCTATTTGGTCCAGCTGGAATCTTAAATCCTAAATCTGTATCAAATATTGGAGCTTAATATATATCAAGTTAGTAGTTTGTATTGTTGTGTTTATATGTGGAATCTGGTGCACAATATCCTGAAATGTAAATGTTTGAGACAAATGTCATACATGTGATATTCCAATTGGTGTTGGCAATATAGATATTTATATTTCTTGTTTTGCATTGGTAAATATTTTTATGTTGAATGATTTGCAAGAAACAATTGTTAAATACTGAACTCCTTAAAGGAAACAAATTCAGAACAACAAGGGATTAATTGATTATTAGGAGTCATTAAGTTGAAATCGGGAAAGTAAAAAAGACAAATTGTATTCAATTTGGGGTAGCACATTATATGAATGGGATCAATCAAACAGATTGGAAACAAGAGAAATAAGGATTGGAGATTATAAGAGACCTATTGGATTAAATGTTATTACCAAGGTTGTATTTAGGAAGTGAGTTTTAATATAATTATAAATATATATATAAGATCATGCAATAGTGATTATATTTATATATAATCATGGAATAATGATGCTTGCAGCAATTATTGATCCTTATAAGTAATCACGATTCTTCCTTTATTGTGAATATGGATAATAGGCTTGTATAATAATCTATTTTGAATTTAGAGAAATGATTGCAAAACAAGAAGGCCGATCAACCTCTCAAGTTCACAAGAGGTGAAGGCCCAACATATCCGGCAATCAAGTATGCCAACCATAGGGGGTTAAGCCTCCTGGGCCGAGAGGCATATGTGTGCTTTCGGGCTTGGCGGAAGGGAGGTAGTCTCCATGCTCTTATCAAGCATGCCATCCATAGGGCGTTAAGCCTCATGGGCTAGGAGGCTTATTAGTGCTTCTGGTCTTGATCAAGGAGGACGGTCAGCCTCCAAGGTGGATTGAGGGGTGGAAGGCGACCCAACTTCCATGCTCTCGGAGTACAAGGGTGACCAACCTTGAGACTGCGATTTGCAAATATTTCAACAAATTCCTAATAAGATTATCACGGGAATCCATATTGGAATGGCTATTGCATTAATTAGAATTTTGATGTGACTAATGTGCATGGATATCATGATGTTTACTAATGACTAGTAATATATATATATATATATATATACATTACCATGGCTTATGATTTAATGTCAATTTCTAGTGATAGTATTGAGTGCAAAACCTAAACTTCGATTTATATCATATAAAGGACAAATTATTTGGTAATTTCATTATTCTTAAATATATTGCATCTCTTATTTTAATTGAAATTGTGGTTTTAGGGCAAAATCTAGGAATATCCCGAATAGGGGACATTATAGCTTGTTCTCTAGAGTTAGCTCATTGCACAGGAGTTAGGACGATTAGGGCACTGCTAAGTTAGTTTCTAGTTAACTTTAATTTCATCCTTAAACCCTTAGTTTTCAATTTTTAAGAGATTTTTTGTCGAGGATGCTAGCGTGATGCATAGACGTATGGGCGTCATGCAAACATCCCGAAAATATTCTTGGTTCTTTGAGCGTTGGAACATTACACTTTTGCCTGCCTATGAAGTGTGACGACTCTGTGGTTGTAGACACGCTCGAAAATGCCTTCTTGCATGCTTTTCCTTCATTCTTTCATTCAGTCTTCCATTCCTTCAACTCATTCTTGCATTATTTCACTCTCAAGCTCTCATTCTCATTCTCATCCTCTCCTACACCATTATTCTTGCAAGTTCATGGATTCTACATCAACGCCTTGGCTCTCTCAACTCGTCTAGAGTGTTGTACTCTCCTTCAACATCACAAGCTTGCTAAAGGGAGGGTAAATACACTCTTTTTATTGCATTATCATTTTTGTTTTAGCAGCATATTGTTGTTCTAACATGTTTATCTTCTTTATCTTGTCTATCTACTTTTCTATCATCTATTTTCTTCTCTATTTGTCTACTTGGTTATCCATGGTGGTGTAAACACTAAAACAGGGGTTTGACTAAGGCAAGCTCTGAAACAGCCCCAAAATTTTCCCTTGTTTCCATGTGTGTATATTGTTGATTTGTAGCGTTGTTGGAGGCTTTGTAGTGTTGGACTTCTTGTGAGTTAGTTTTCTTCTTTCCCGCTTTGTCATTCTGTTTTGTTTCATTTAGTTTAAATCTACAAATGTTAGTTATCTTTATGTTATTTTTGTTATTTTAAGCATTCTATTAGTTTAGCATAAATAGTCAAATTTTAGTTTCCAGATAGATAGTAGACTCCTTATGTTTTTGTGAGCACATTCTATTTTTGGTCCATACAAGACTATAGTGCACCATGGGCACGTTCGTGCACCACACTGTCGTCCTTGACCAAGAGCTAGTCAGCTTGCTCTCGAGACCTCTAAAATCCGCTCTTTCAGTCTCTCAGATCCTTATTTCCTAAAACATCATAAAACACAAAATATAGTCAAAAATCTCCTCTACCATCTGTTGTGACCTTTTCACACATCACCCCATGCCAGATGGGGACCCCCCTATTTTTGCTCCATTTTGGTCTTTTGGCTTTGGTTTTGCGTCTCTCTCTCTCTCTCTTATTTCTCTGTTCTTCTAGGGATGTTTTTGTATTTGACCTAATTTGAAATTTTGGCTAAGTCTGAAGTGAGTCTATGAAATTAGGGTTTTGTTCTTCAGGCTGGATTGAGATTAAATCAAGTTGGTAAATTGACATCTAAACACAGCAGTACAGTTAGAAGGCTCAAGGCAGGATCCCACTGAAATTTCACTGAAATATGACAACTTACTACCTAAAACGAGGTCTTTTCCTCAAGATTTCAAGATTCTGACTACTTCAGCACATCCGGGCAACTTCAGGGTGCCTACACATGAAATTTGAACAGATTCAGACAACTGGCTATTTTTAGCAGTTCAGCCTTCGAAGGCCATTTTCAGGGTTTAAACGTACGATTCTCCAATGCATGACTGGAGAATGGATCTGGGTTTTTCAAGACCTTCGCAACGGTGTAACATGCAAACCAAGACAAGGACTTTCAGAGTTCAGCCTTCAAAGGCTATTTTTAGGGTTTGCATGCAGAGTTTTTCAGTGCATGTCCGGATATTCCATGAGGGTTTTGCGAGAGCTTCGCAGTGATATGACATGCAAGCAGAGAAGATCAAGTTTCAGGGACTTACTATTTTTAGCTAGTGCCCGCATGCCGACTAATTTTTTGGGTTTTTCTGGGTTTTCTAAGATCCCTTGGACAATGTGACATGCAAACTCATCCGACATCGGATTGACCACTTTCCAGGCACTTACTATTTTTAGCAGGTTCACTCCAGTAGCTCCCCGAAACTTCAGTTTCACGAGCAGAGCAACAGGCAACAAAAATCAAGTCAAACTAAGGTCATTTGAGCCACATGCAAGTCAGATTAGGGTTTCCATCTTCGATGCCTAAAAAGTAGGGTAAAAGGCCAGAATTTCGAGAAACGAAGGTATCCCATTGCGATCAGCATCCTTCAGGCAATCTACTGGCAAAATTTGGGCGCAATCCGAGCACTTACTATTTATAGTAAGTCGTCTCCAGAACAGGGCTATAAATAGCAGGCAGGCTAAAAATAGCAGATGAGCTTGGGCAACGGGTATAAAGGGGTAGCAAGACCATAGGAGGGCTTTGAAAATCCTAAGTCCACAAATGGAAGTTCCCCAGGAAAAATGTGCCCATCAAGGTCAAACAACTTGGAAATTTTCCTAAGTGTTCAAAATGAAAGTAAGCAGGCTAAAATGCGCCCAAAGGGAAATGAGCAAGCATAAAAAATTTCTAAGTGTTAGAAATCAAAGCTACCCCATGTAAATGCGCCCAAGGAGGAATGAAAAAGTTTTTTTGAAAACTCACAAGGCAAAAGTGAAAGCTTGCACTTCAAAATGCGCCCAAGAAGAGGTGAAGAAGTCATAAAATTTCTAAGGCATTGAAAATGGGAGCTTCACCTTCAAAATGCGCCCACCTTGCAAAAGGAAAATATGCTAAGGCATGAGATGGAAGCTAGACCTCTAGAATGTGCCCAAGTTGAGAGGAGGGTCATAAAAATTCTAAGGCACGAAGTGAAAACTTAGCATACCATTTGCACCCTCAAGTGAAAGCTCCACCATGCAAATGCGCCCCAGCCTAAAGGGAGATCAAGCAAACATAAAAAAAATCTAAGGCGTTAAAATAAAAGTAGAAGCATGAAAATGTGCCCACCTTCAACAAAGGTAAATGGAAAAGTTTCTAAGGCACAAAGTGAAAGTAGCCTGAGCTATTTGCGCCCAACAAAGGGTTGTGAGTGAAGAAAAGCTTCAAGTGTTGAAAAATAAAAGCACACCCTCCTAAATGCGCTCAAGTTGAGTGAAGGTGTTGAGAAATTGTCTAAGGCAAGAAAACAAAAGCTTGAGGGGCAAAATGCGCCCATGATGGAGGAGTAGGCTGAAAACGCCTAAGTGTTAAAAATGAGAGCACACCCTTCTATATGCGCCCAGCAAAGAAAGTGAACATGAGGTGTGTAAAATTCCTAAGTTACAAAACAAAAGCACCACCTTCAAAATGCGCCCACCTCCAGCAAGGAATGAGAAACGCCTATGGCAATAGAAACAAAGTAGAAGCATGAAAAGGCGCCCAAGTTGATGTTGCCAGTCAAATACGCCTAAGGCATTAGAATCAAAAAGTGGAGAGTATAAAATACGCCCAGCTCAAGAGGCAAGGAGATGCTAAGGCATGGGAAATGAAAGCTCCCTAGGTAAAATGTGCCCTAACATGGAATGAAGACCTTCCAAATGCGCTCAAGTGGAATGAGGACTCAAAAGTTTCTAAGGCATGAAAATGGAAATAGCTACTCCAAAATGCGCCCATTAGGTGGTGAAGAGGTTAGAAATTTCCTAAGGCGTGAGAAATGGAAGTGTGGGATTCAAGATACGCCCATCAAGTGTTGAAGGTGTTTTAAAATTTGCCTAAGTCTAAATGAAGGCTTCACATGTGATATGCGCCCAAGGTGAGTAAAGATGGGAAAATTGTTAAGGCGTGGGAAATACTTAGGGAATTAAGGTGGAGGCATGTGTTATGAAGTGCGCCCAGGGATGAGGTAATTAAATTTAAAATTTTCCTAAGGCAAAATGTGAAATACGCCTAGAAGAGGTGATATTAAATTTCCAAGTGCAAAGTAAAGTGCACCAGAAGCGGAGGGAAATTTCTTCAGGAAAATCAAAGAAAAATGCTGAGGCAGTGAAAAATGGAGATTACAGGCGTGGAATTCCTCCAGAATGAAAATGGAATAAACCTTAGTAATTTTTGTTATTTTTCAAAAATAATAAAAATTAAATGGACCCCCTTCGTCTGGATACACATGAAAACGATGGTTTCTGAGGGGAATTTTCTTCTGGGTATTGGACATTTCCAACTGGGAGGTGGTTTAAAATTCTTCCACGCCTTGCTCGTGTTGTTTCGACAAAGATTTTAGCCTGGCGCTCGTTTAACAAATTTCCTAAGGCTCAGATGGATAAATTTTCTAAGGCATGGAAAAGGAAAGCAGAGTGGGTCAAGTGCATTCAAGCTCAAGACGAGTGGAATTTTATCTAAGTCACCAAGCTCCTAAAGGAAGGTGGATAAGGCAAGTGAATGAAATTGCTAAAACGGGAGAATGAAAACAACAAGATGGCATGCACCCTAGCACAATGGGCCCATGATAAAGTTTGCTAGAAAATGATGAATTTTATCAGACATCAAGTAGACCTTGGAAGACAACGTTGCAACGTGGGAATAAGGTAAGTAAAGTGAATTTAGATTATAAAGTGTTCTGATGCTCTTCTTTTTTTTTGCAGGATAAACGTTAAAGCCAAGGCGTGAGGACTTGATGGAGCTAGACAACGTTGCAACTTGGGAAAGGGAAATGGCAGGGAAAATTTGTCTAAGGCATTAAGAACGTGATGCAAAAGAGGCTAAATGCGCCCAAGGCAGTGGGCTAGAGAAATGTGAAAGTCACAAAGAAGAAATGCGTCCAAGAGTCAAAGCAACAGGAGGGCTGAACGTCAAATCCTTTCAAATTTTATTATCTACGGAGACGATCTTAGAGACTCTTTCGCTCTCCTCCTAACGCAACAGAATTGGCAGAGAAGAACAGTGGGAACGTGTTTCCGGACAAGAATCTTCTAGAGAAAGAAAGTGGGCATTAATTGCAGATAATGGTTCCTGCAGAGGAGTGGAGAATATTCTGTGCATTCATTGCCCCACTCCTCTCTGTGGCAGTTTTTAGGGCAAAACCCTAATTAGGGCATATGTGGCTCGATCTGAGCCCTTTATTGTAATTCAATCTAAGCCGTCCGTTGGACTGGGCTAGCTATAAAAGGGGCATCCCCCCTCATTTGTAACTTAGTAGATGTTAGATCAGAGAGTAGAGAAGATAGAAGTTAGAATAGTTAGAAGGATAGCTTAGAAGATAGCTTAGTTTGAAAAGGAAGGAAAACTTTCCCTTCGAAAGTTTTGTAAATGGTTGTTGTGAACACTTTTCATAATACAAAGAGTTTCATTGCTTGATGATTTCTTCTTTTGTTATGAGTAGCTAGCAAGGCCCTTTCATCTTTCTGATTCAAGTAGATAGAGTAGAGTAGACTTTGTTTTATGCAAGTAGTTGTTAATTGTGGAGTGTGGCATTGCAATTTGAGCATATCTTCTTTCATCCATACGACTAGCGGGCTTACTGATGGTAAGTTCGCCTTGCGTGGTCAATTGGAGTATTAGCACTTAACTTCGATTGTGGCTCATATGTCCGTATGCATCGTGGTGATGGTATGTACATGTTGTGTCATAATTTGAACACCTTTCTCATCCTTTGAAGATTGCACCAACTTTGTCAAAGTTGTCCGAAGGGAGACGAAGCAAAGTATGGTTTGAAGATTGTTTAAGTCGATCCTCGTCCTCCACCCTTTAGGAGTAGATGGTAGCATCCCTATCCCTATCCCTATCCCTTTAAATTCAGTATTTCCCGATTAATTTAGGAGTCCGAGCAACATTGTCAAATCATTCATGTCTTAACTGCTTCACAAAATCGAACAACTACGTAAGTCCCCTTGAATACCCAGCATATTCACATTAGCCAACTGAGTCTATTCGCATTAAAGGAACTTTGGAGTTGAACGCATGAACTTTCACGCAATCTTAGCATGCGGAATACTTTGATCAAGAGAGAATAGAATGACCGTTGGACATTTTTATTCTGTGTTGATGTCGTCATAGAAAGCACGTCAACACCATCCTTTGTAACCTGAGCTTTGCCTTTGAGGTAGTTGGGGACCCTATGCTCCCTATAGACTCTTCTTGTTCTAGAGACTCGGAAGTAGCAAATCTTGTCCTCTACACTTATAACTGCTTCGCCTTTGAAGAATGAGAAAATAACCATTATTACATGGTATTTTCATAGTGATGAGTCAAACTAACAATCTTATACTTAGGGAGGCCTGGGTTGTAAACAACAGCACTTTTGGTTAGATTTAGAAGTGTAGAATATATGTAAATTCTGGTCTGTGAATAAAAAGAGATAGAGGATACTTGTGTTTCTTTATGGATATTTTATTTACTGTGATCTTTTTCCTCTTGGTTTGCTACTGTAATTTGCCATTGTAGATCTTTTCATATGTTATGTTCATTTTGTCAACTGTTAAGACTAAGTTAATAAGTTGTAACATTCACTGTACTTTTTCTTGGCATCAGTTGATATTTTCTGCTATTCTGAAACTGCTCACATTTCAAGTGTTAATTTTGAGATACAGGGCAGTTTTTGGAGTTCAGTGTATAGGTTCAGAGAAAGTACATCAAATCATCTATATACTTCATTTACCAGTTTTTTACAGCAAGTGATTGAGCACATTCATTCTCATATGTTTAATCTTTAAAAATGTTTTTAATTTTATATATAAATATACAAAGTCTCTGTATTAAAAAAAATCACACAATTATTTTAAGAAATAAAAATATCATTATTCAACAAAATTTGATGAGGAAATAATAGGGAGACAGTTCTGATGTGTCCTATAAGCGTTTGTACACTTAACAGCTCTGCCTATATTATGTAAAATCTGCAATATTTCTGAATAATTGCTTTTATTGATCAAAATTATTCTTACAAGAATTTAAAACAGTACCTTAGCTCTGTAAACTATGACAGCTTATCCTTAAATGGAAGTATCCTGCAAGTAGCCTGTAACCAATAGAATTACAACAGAGTAAGCGAGCTAGTGATAGATCTACCTTGGACTCAAAGTGTTAGGAAAAGAATATAGCTCAGACATTCATTTATGCAAATTTTTTATTTTTCATCTACATCAACAAAAGTAGGTTATGTGTTACATATACCAATTTTAAGGAATTGCCATTCCAAAGTTTTTCATTTCATTTGTTGAAAATTTGGTAGAAATAATAATCCAGGTGCTACTACACATGAATATGAATGAAGGCTTCAAGGAGGATCAACTTAGTTAAGAAACAATCCTTTCTAAACAACAGAATTAATTCCTTGTGTTATATCAGTAAATCACTTTAATTCACCAAGTCAACCCTATACTTTTAATTGACAATGAATTGCTCACCATGATAGTTTGCATTAATATGGCTGTTAGCATCATAGAGGCCATTCTGGTTTTCTGCAACATGGAGGTCATCCTGAATTCTAGAAAAAGGAGATCATACTGGTGGTCTACTGCATGGAAGAAAAATGCAATTCTTTGTGTTGATTGTTTGTATTTTTTGTCAAGGTCATGTAACATTCTATGGGAGTTTCAGCATAATTGAGTGGGTGATTTATGAGGTTGTGCGAAATCAGGTGTCTACTATTACCTACATCTCTGAAGAGTCCTTTGACCTCTATACTGCACACAAATTCATTTTTATTAGGGTAGGGTTGACAAATAGAAACTGTTGTAGCATCCAAGAGACTCACCTGTTATAAACAAACCTTACCATGATCCCTGCACATGTACTTGTATATTTAGTGATGCAAAGCCTCGAGCATGCATGCAAGTGTGTTCTTTTGTCTATTTATGTGTATCTCAATGATTATGTTTCAAGTTTAGTGTGTGTATAAATATCAAGTATACAATTTCATTGTGCATTCTCATCACTATGAAACTATGGGATACTTGGACATCAACCAACCCAACAAGCCCATATTGTCAGTTAGAATAAACAGTGTTCATTCGTTAGGGTATTCTATCAGACATACCATTGCAACTTTTAAAATTATATTCTAAACATGTACAATTCAATATGAGCATCCAAATAAAAATGAAACAATTGTCATATGAGACCTCAGACCCAAAGTTGTCTTCTAATATAATATTATACAAATCAAAGGAAGAAAACAAAAACAAAAATTTATCTAGACAAGGGTGTTGCCCTGAAGTTAGATTTGTTGAATTCTAATGCACGCCTATAAAAGCAAACAGAACTCTTGTACTTGACAATGAAATTTGAACATTTTAAATGTATTTGAATCTGTCATGTTTTTCTCAGTTTTTTCTAAAGGCAGTTCAAATATTTTCTTTGGAGACATAGCATATGCCAAACTCATAAGACTTATATCTGATTGTCTGGCAGTGTGCATAGTTGATGAAACTCCCAAATATATGCAAATCCCATTTGTTGATTAGCGAATTTTTCCCTGTTTTCTTCTAAATCTTGTTGGAGATGCACTCTTCCTCTATTCCAAGCTATTTGTAATTTTACAGTCACCTTGACCTATTTGGAAATTTGTGTCTATTAATAGGCTTCCTTTCTTTCTTTCTAAAGATTGAATCCAGTTTGTATGCCTTAAAAATTCTCATTCCTTTGTAAGTCATAAGGACAGATATAGAATTCACCTTCAAAGCTATGGACATAGAACCAAATCTTCAAGGTATTGACGAAGGAATGGGTAGTGGGTAGAAAAGAATCAGATGCATATGATTTTTCTTAAAATATATTGTGTATGCGAATTGTTCTTTTGTCGAGAAAAAAGAGTTTTATTACATTAGAGTAAACCCATATTTGCATCTGAAATGGTAACTTATCATCATCTTGTAGATTGGTAGTTATATCCCCAATAGGGGGATGCATGTTTTGTGAAACCTGATCCATTTGTTATTGGCACATGTAAAGTTACTAACTTCCTTCCCCCCTTGCCATGCTTGGGAGAGAGTATCGCCTACTTTAATTCCACTGGACTATTTTGCTCTATCCTGAACAAGCCTTCTTTGGGAATGAACAGAAGACCTTGATTTGGTAGTAACCATGTCGATATATAAATATTTGGTTCTAAGTGAGCTGAGATGTTTCAAGCTTAATCACCCTTGACTTTTTCTCTTTGTTGATTTGAACATATCGTGGTCTTTTATGAAATGTGTATTCATGTGGCTGTGTTAGTGATTGCTAATGCTGTTTTGTTTGTCGCATAGGACTAATGTTTGGCATAGTTTTATGGCTGTTTGGTATATATTTATTGGATGCCTATAAGTGCTTATCATTCTGAAAATAAAAATCAGATTTCAGTCCTAGGGTTTGAGCAGAAAAATAAATTAAAAAAGTGCAGAAATATAAATTAGAAATTTTAGGGCGGATCCCATTGGGGATATTTCAGTGGTATCACAGCCATGTATCTTGCTAGCCTATTAGGTGTGTGATTCAGAAAATTTTGGAATTATGGAAACACATGCGATTGATGCTATAATGCTTGCCTATGATGAGTACAATACACTTCCAGCATAGGTTAGGAATGCAATCACCTTGAATCAATTTATGAAACAGCAAAAGGATAAGAAGAAAAACAAGCAAGAGAGGAAACCAAAGAAGCATGAGAAGCCAAGTGTTGAAAAAATCTTCAATCAAATAATGCAAAGTTTTATACAGTCACAACATCAGTTGCTTGCAGCCATTGATCAAATGCCACAAAATAGGAATAACATTAGAATAAATGAAGATATCAGAAAATTGAGGAAAGAAATAGAAAAAACAGAAATTATCATTGAAGAAAGGTTAGAGAAGGAAGAAGTACTTGTTTGTGACTTGCAGCCTACAAGTAATTATGAGGACAAAAATCAGACAGCATGCAGCCCTAAAGAAGACATGTTCAAAAGTTCTCTTAGGCCAAATAAGGACAAGGATAAAGGAGATTCACCTATTGAAGCTACAAATGAAGAGCACATGAAGATTGAAGAAGATACCACCATGGAGATTGGCAAACCAGCCATGATAGATCGATGAGCTACATGAAGGTATGGGTTCTTGTGATGTTTAATTAATTGAGCCTAGCATTGCTTCATCATCTTTACATCATTTTGGCAAAGAATCAAATTGTGGTTTGGGTGTCCTTAAGTTGGATGTTGCACATACATATGAGAGCAATTCAAAAAATTTAGTATGTAGTGAACAAAGTGAATTGGATAAGATTGATTTAACATTGCAAGGTATGGAGGATCACTTGGTGGTTAAGGAAGTTATAGCTGTGCATACTCTTTCTAGATCAGCTAATGAGGAAGATCATGATGTAGAAGACTATACTCATTTTGATGGAGATCCTTTGGTGAAGCATGATGATGACCTAGTTTCCACACATGGATGTAATGAAGAAGAGGCCATGAAGGAAGTTGATTTGGAGGTGCACATTTATGAAGACCGAACATAAATTTTGCATGTAGGTGATGGGTCTCATAAGTTACATCACTTGGAAGGACAATTGAAGGTAAACAAAGGTAAGATTGTGGCAGTCCTAGCTCATTTTGATCATGTTCATAAGATGATGGCAGGTTTGTGTTGGAAGGCTTCAGGGAATCATGCTGATTTTGAAGGAGGTATATCTCTTGATGACTTGCACAAACTCAAGGAGGCTTTGGCGGTAGTAAAGTCAAACTACCTACACTTACTTGCCGACAGAGATCATCTCTTCACACTTGGTGAGATATACTCAAATGCTTTGAGAAGAAAAGAAGAGGAAGGGGGCAGGCTCACCCTTGAGCTTGAGGATGCAGTGGATTCCTTGAGGAGGACTCAAAGGGCTCTTCAAGAATCATAAGTTCATGAGGATAAGAGCTTTGTTGGAAGATGACAAAGGGTGGAGACATGGAGGAAGGACATAGAGGATCCCATGACGAAGTCATAAAGATAAAGGAGATCTATACACATGAAGATTTAGCTTGCAGCTATAGGACAGAAGTTATGGCACATGACACACTTGATCTTCCATTGAAGACATCCCTTGGACCTGCACTAATGAATTAGCACCCATTCATGGAAGAAAAAGACGTAAGGACTAAATTTCTGATGTAAAACAGCAGTCCCCTACCTTCACAATATCATGAGATGACAGCCAAAGGGGTTGAGGTCCGATTCAGATTGGGGGCAAGTGATTTTCAATTAGATCCACCTTTTGGATCTGCACTTGTAGGAGGACATGAAGCCAAGGAAGAGGACGTGATTGGGGAACTAGAGGATGGCATGATAAGGTATGACAACAAGTCTCATTTTCTGATTCATAACAGCGGTCTTATTCCTTCATTCATAATAGGCACTTCACATGAAACGAATGAGGTAAAAGAACCTTCCAAGATTGTCACTTGTGATTTGAGTGTGGAGCATAAAGAATGTATTGTGGATTCAAGCCACAAAGGTTTTATTCTGCATACCATACTATGGAAGATGTGAAGAAGTGTCATGCCCCGAAATTGCAACACTAACATAAACATTAACAATATAATATAAGAGAATAAACAACACTCATATATGTTGGGTGAAAATAGTGTAATCAACTTTTCAATAGATTACGCCATCTAGACTTCAACCACAGCTATGTGAGATATAATCTCTCCTCTCACAAAGGGAGGCGCCCTTCTTACTGCTAATTAAAAGCTATAGTAAACTTTAAAGAATACTTACAAAATGTACACTGTACTCATGAAATGGGGGGGGTGTTTCATTCATACTTCTCTTTTTTTTTAGAGAAGATGTTTACAATGCTTCACTATGAAAAGCTTTAGATCTAAATAACTTAAACTTAAACAACAACAGTAATGCCAATATTTCTATCTTGACAAAAGGTAAAAGGAAAAGGGAAAGCTCACGAAGGCACAAAGTCGTTCCGTAGCCTTTTCAATGTTGAATCCGGTAGTAGTATCGTTCATTGTATTAGAAGCACAAAGTCTTCTTAGACACAGCGATTCCTTGAACAACATGAACGATTACAAGCACAAAGTCTTGTAGATCCTTCAACAAATATCTTCAAACATAAACAAATCCAAACGATAAATGTAACACAAAGTTTACATCAACCACTTGAAGCCCTTTCAATCTCATACACCAATCACTACTGATATAATCAACACACAAAACGATCGATTCCAACACAAAGTCTAGCATGCAATCCTCTTCTTTATTGATTAGATCTGAATTCACAATATTGAACACAAAGTCTCAATGCTTGTTTCAAAATAGCAGCACTTCGTTGCAAAATCTCAAAAGGTAAATATTACAAAGGAAATCCCTCTTATTTATAGAAAGGAGGGAAGAGCAAAATTAGGGAATTAGATGAGTAAAAATAGGAAACCCTAATCCAACTGAGTGTAATTTATTTCTACGTAATTGCACCTCATATTTTGGTGTAATTACGTTTTACAAAAAGACACCTAAGGTGTCAAAAACTATTTACAATATGCATATGGGAATGGATCAAAACGTTCAACACCGAGAGATCAAGAATCTTCATGGTTCCTTGCTTGGGCACGGAGTCTTCATACTTCTTCCTGGTCTCCTGCATGAACTTTGCATCCGGACCAATGGTGTAATCCACAAAGGTATGAATTCTTGTGATCGGCCTTCTGGCGGATGAATGGACTTTCTTGCACCTGTTGCATGGTGGCTTCTTTGTAGATATGGGATAGTTCATTGGATTGGAAAATGTCACCTTCAAGATCACTTGATTAAATCTGGAGAGAAACTGCAAGGATGGTGAATCAACAGACGGTAGCAAAAAAAGTAGCATTGGGAAGCGTGAAGCAAGCAAACGATGTTGAGCAAGTGTGAAAAGAGGAACTAGGCATGGAAAACGATGTGGGAGTGGAGAAACATGGTCTGGAGCGAAAACGAAGTGATTTGGAAGTGTTTAAGGCAAAAACTGTCAAAAGTGTAATGGCGCTAAAAATCAACGCCCTTGCACTTTATGTGTAAGTTTGGCAAAAAGTTATGTCAGGGCGCTGAAAATCACCACCCTGGCACTTGAGCTCAACACTTAGTGAAAATTTGGGAAAAGTGTACTCGAGTCAAAAATCACCGCTCTGGTCATTTTTTACTAAGTGTGGAAACGGTGCACTTGAGTCAAAAATCACCGCTTTGGTCATTTTTGACTAAGTCTGGAAAGAGTGCACTTGAGTCAAAAATCACCGCTCTGGTCATTTTTGACTAAGTCTGGAAATGGTGCACTTGAGTCAAAAATCACCGCTTTGGTCATTTTTGACTAAGTCTGGAAACTTGGTGTAAGAGCGGGAAAAATCAGCGCTCTTGCACCAAGTCATCATTTCACTTAGGTGCAGTGGCGCTAAAAAACCCCGCCCTTGCACTTTCAACACTTAGAATTTTTTGTTGGAGATTTGGTGTAAGAGCGGGAAAAATTAGCGCTCTTGCACCAAGTCATCATTTCACTTAGGTGCAGTGGCGCTAAAAAACCCTGTTCTTGCACTTTCAACACTTAGAATTTTTTGTTGGAGACTTGGTGTAAGAGCAGGAAAAATCAGCGCTCTTGCACCAAGTCATCATTTCACTTAGGTGCAATGGCGCTAAAAAACCCCGCTCTTGCACTTTCAACACTTGAAATTTTTTGTTGGAGACTTGGTGTAAGAGCGGGAAAAATCAGCGCTCTTGCACCAAGTCATCATTTCACTTAGGTGCAGTGGCGCTAAAAAACCCCGCTCTTGCACTTTCAACACTTAGAATTTTTTGTTGAAAATGTTAGAGCGCTTTTTTCGAGAACATTTGCACTTTCTGCAATTTTGTGAAGTATGAACAACGAGTGTTCGTGAAGATACTCGATTCGAAGGTCTTCACGAGACAAACGTAGAGGGATGCTCAAATGGACTATCTAAGACTTCGGAACACATTTCGAGGTGGATTGCAAATCACCTCATTTTGCATGCATGAACATCATGAACCTAGGAAACGAACAAATTTCATAGGGGGGTTATCTGTGGAATCAGCGTTGCTAATTTCTGTGATAACAATATAAAACCACAATTAAGATTATTATTGTTTTTAATAAACAGTGATTCTGATATGAAGGCAGCACTTGAGATTATAATAAAGGCAGCACTTATGTTCAGGCATAATCATTATAAGGCAATGAATGTAATAAAGAAAAATTTGATAAAAAAGAGCAGTGATCTCTAGGAAATAGAGGTAATTTCCGAAGGCAGTGTTTCATAATGAAGGGATTTGTGTTATGTGAAGAAGTTTAAAAAGGTATGAGTTTAGTTTAGAAAAGGCAGCGATTATTCCTTAGTAAAAGGTGGTGACTTTTCAAGTACTTATCTCCTTTCTAAAAGAGAGGCATCATTTCACTTGACATGGATATATATATAAGGAAAATGAAATCATTTGCAACGGATAGCCAAGAGGAAATAGGAAGTCTGATATGGAAATAACCAGGAATAAATAAATAGACTGCACTCAAAAAGGCAACAGCCCCTAAATATATTAAGGGACTGATATCATGAAATATATATGAGAAGAAGATAGTTCAGTGGAAGATAAATGAAGATAAACGATAAATTAATAAGGGAGTAAGTTAAATATAATTACATATGCACACACACACACACACATATATAATATCGGATATATCCTATATATATATATATATACGAGTATGCAATAATGATGCTTGCAGCAATTATTGGGACTTACAGGTTCTTTAATATGAATATAGATTCTTACTCATTTGGTTTACACTAACAATACCTTCTGATGGTTAAGGACCACATGAGGCCAAGGAGGATAAGGTCCTATTCTTGGGCCTAGGGTTGAGGATCAAGGACATCCTATTGCAGCCCCAAAAAGCAAGGAGGGGGAGCTATGGATAATTTCTCACTAGGTATGGCACCTCATGATGATGGTTAAGAACCATCGGTTAAGGACCACATGAGGCCAAGGAGGATAAGGTCCTATCCTTGGGCCTAGGGTTGAGGATCAAGGACACCCTATTGCAGGCCCCCCTACTATCCCCACTTGAATCAATTGTTGAAGTAAATAAAGAGGGATCTTCAATCATAAGAGGAGGGTTTGGCGTGATGGAGGGGAACGGTGTAAAGCCCTCACTAGGTACACCACCTCATGATAATGGTTAAGGACCACATGAGGCCATAGAGGATAAGGTCCTGTTGTTGGGCCTAGGATAGAGGATACTTGGGGCACCTCATCATGTCCTCTACTACAATCCTCATTATGATTGAGCCCACATAATCATTGGGACTCATTATAATGATATATATAATCTATCTTAGACCTAGAATTAAATGTATTTCATGAATTATGCCTGTCATATTTATCTAATGTGGTTGCAGGTTTCCATAACCAGGTTTACATCATCTCAATTTTGAGTAGGGAATTATATCTTTAACTATAATGTGCTATTGGTTTCATTTGGAATTGTGATTTCAAGGAAAAGTATAAGGTGATCGCAAAAAGGGGACATTACAAGTGGTATCAGAGCATGTTTATGCCAGCCTGTAGGACATACCTACTTTAACCGCCATTCAATTAGAATTATCTATTCAACCCTCTTCTTAAGTAGGCCAATAATGCATTTCTATATATGTGTGCCTTCCATGTGTATACTGATAGTGTTTAGATCAGAAATGCAATAATCAGAAAACTCAACACATAAGACAAATGAACACAACAGTTT
The DNA here is from genome assembly GCA_007115665.2 of Sequoiadendron giganteum. Taxonomy (NCBI): domain Eukaryota; kingdom Viridiplantae; phylum Streptophyta; class Pinopsida; order Cupressales; family Cupressaceae; genus Sequoiadendron; species Sequoiadendron giganteum. The sequence continues at coordinate 44,270,911 of VCHN02000014.1, read as the reverse complement.
ACCCTAGGAAAACCCTCCTACTCGAGGGAGAAAAACCCAGCAAATAGATCTCTTTATAAATTAGAGTAATAATAGTAGAACTCTACTTACAAATCAAGCCCTACACAAGGCCGAGTTTAATCCAAATAAAAAAGACACTTCTTCTGATGTAAAGTACAAGTCTGCTGCTTGAAGAGATGGCGAACTGCAAATAAGGTGCAAACTTCTACTGCTGATAATGAAGCAAATGAAACGAATGAACTTATTCTTATAAAACTAATCTGTTGTTGAAGAGATGCGATCTGCTGCTTAGAGATGCAAATTTAAGAGAGAATGTTGTGATGATTGGATGAAGGATCATCACCTTATATATATATCAAACTAGGTGACTCTTCATCTAGGTCGGCCTCTTTGATAAATAAAAAATAAAAAATATAATTTGTTATAAGGCCGACTTGCCTTAATAATCATCTATTATTTTAATTTTGAGAGAAAAATATCTCCCGCCGCTATAAACATCAACATTCCCTCTTAGCTAGGGAGGTATTTTTCTAGTAGTCCTCGTCATGGAGTCTCTCAACATGACGTCCACAATGGCTACACCCAATTGTGGAAAACCACATCTCAGTCTCAAAGATGTACAAGAGTCCATCATGGAGTCTCTCAACGTGATGTTGTCATGGAGTCTCTCAACATGACATCTCATCTCAGTCTTAGAGATGAACAAGGGATCGCACCTCATATTTCTTCGTCTCAGAGAAATATACACTACAAGGGCTTTCACCTCATATTTCTCCGTCTCAGAGAAATATACACTACAAGGACTTTCAACTCATATTTCTCCATCTCAGAGAAATATACACTACAAGGGCTTTCACCTCATATTTCTCCGTCTCAGAGAAATATACACTACACAAATCTTTATGATGATATGACTCCCTCTAAAGCTCCAAGTACGGTATCAACCTCCTGACCTCCTCGTCCAAGGTTGCCTCTGTTGGTTATTCAAGCTCCCTCCGAATGTTAATTCCTCCTCTTCGAAGAAACCGATCGACTTTAGAATAAGAAACCGTTTGAATCGACTTTAGAGCTTGGCTCTTTTTGAGATGTCCCTATGTCAATTTTTGCAGAAGAAACATGTTGTGTAGACCTTAATTTGCAATCTCGAGCAAAGTGATCGTACTTGTCACACCTGAAACATTGAATGTGAGAGAGATCCTTCTTCTTCTTCGGTTGTGGGGCAGAATCTGATTCTCTGTCTCTATTCCTCTTTCTTCCTTTGCCTCTTTCTCTAGAAGTATGTGTAGCAAGAACTTGATTTTCTACATCATGATAGTTTCACCCAATTCCTCTTGTTGCCAACTTGGACTCTTCTTGAATACAATCAGCTCAAAGATGATCAAACTTGGGCAACTTGGATCTCCCACTGATGCTCTGAATAAAGGGTTCCCAAGATTGAGGAAGACCATTTAGTGCCAACATAGCAAGATCTCTGTCTGCAATGATATCCCTAATAGCGCTCAGCTGATCTCTCAAATTGTAATGTCCCTTACCTGGTTTGCCCTAGAATCCGTTCGTTGATTAGGTTTAGGGTGTCTTCTTTTCAAATAAATGTTCTCTTTAATGAAATGATCTTGGATTTAAATCTGCCTTCACCAATGTAATAACATTTCCACAAACACATATCCGTATTAGTAATAATATCTAAATGTCCAAAATATAAACATAATCACAATTCAACAATAAAGACATATGAGGAGTGGCATGGGTAGACCTGCTCGGAACTATCCATCTAAGCCCAAGGGCACAAGTATCCTATGAGGGTAACCCACCCCTTGGCTCCGAGTTGAACGTCTCTCAAGACCATTCCATCCTCGAAGTGATGTGCTTAGTGGAACCACTTGTACCTACTTTCTCTACCCATGTCAGCACCTTGACAGACACTCGACTTATTGGGGATAGTCGGGGCAACGGATAAGTGTCCCGGGCCTACCACCCCTCCAGGGCCATAGCGGACTATGAGTGGAACCCCCACCCCTCCATGGCCCACCCAGGCCTTGGGACTGGGCGAACTATGAGTGGAATTTCCACCCCTCCAAGTCCCATCCTTGCCTTGGGTTCCGGGGGCAGACTTAAGTGGGGTTTTTAGGCACCACTTCCCTCACACCCTTCCTCCCAATAAGTTTGTAAACACTCGGAAAACAATCTTTAGAAGTCAAATATAGTTGCATATATCAATTATTCCTTTAAGACAATATGAAATCCATTTCCATTTCTAGTACAATGATAATTATGACAATACTATCAAGATCATCTTACTTATGATAAGATGGTAAACAAGGTAATATTTGGTCTATACATACATCAAAATTAAAAGGAAATAAACAATCCTACATGCCTAATATTAATCTTATTATAATGACCTATGTCACAAGTCGGGACTACATCTGCGGGTAAGAGCATGAACAGACATAGACCTTGCTGAGTGCATTCAAAAAGATTCAATAATTTAGAATTAGAATTAATCAAATGGCAGCAATGTAAAGACATTTGACTTATCAATGGTGCTTATAGATTCTTATCACTGTGAAACATAGTCATTAGACAATTAAACAGATTGACCTGGAGATACTTCAGATTGCATATATACAACTCAAACAATGGGAACACAAAAGCAGATCGCATTGGGTAGTCCACAGGTATATGAGAAAACAACAACTTCCAGGTGCCTATCGCTACAAGTTCAATGGTTCAGAATTTTGGAAATCCAAATATTAATAAACTAAGTGAATTTCTTCACCTGTTCGGCTGTGATTCTAATTGCTCTCCTCCTTATTCGTGGCTTTCTCCATTCCTCTTTTCCCCATCGACTTCACATTATTATTTATATCCTTTTTGGCACGGGGAGGTTGTGCCTTTTGGAATAAAGGTGTCATGTCCTCGTATCCCTTCATCGAAGTTCTGATAATTAATTCTTGTTTTAGACTCCTTAACATAGAGACGCCTCGTATCTTCGAGTTGATTCTTTCGTGATGCTTACCAGGTCGACAATGTTGGGTCAAGCTTTTGACGTGGGTTTTGATAGCTTTGAATCCCGCCACATAAGGAAATGTATCTATTCAAAGACGGTGACCAGAGCATCGATGGGATTGCATCCCTCTTACATCCATCCCTATGATGGTCATTCAAAGATTTGTCTTTCCCCGTCTTCAATAACTAGAGTAGCAGCGGCTGGGAGGTGTCGTCGGTTCTCACACCTGTGATATGCTAAGTATCAAATAATTAAGAGGATGATTGGTATAAAATATTATATCTCTTTTATCCCTTGTAATGATAACTCGTTTAAGATTTATAGTTTTGTATTTTATATTTAATTTTACTATCTCATGTGATTATAATATTTAAATAGTTTTATGTTTTAATATTTATAATGTTAGTTATTCTATTTATATTATATTATAATAATTGATTAGTGTACATTTAGTTAAATTATAATAATGTTTATAATAATGTAAATTTTATTATACTTGATTTACTAATCTATTATATTTTACAATTATAATATTATCATTTGATAATTATAATTGTAATATAATCGATTATAGTTATTATAATAATATTAAGTTGAAAAGATTTACATTTATAATTTAAATATATATTTCCATTTATCTACTTATTGTCTAACACTTATTTTCAATCTCATTGATTCGGGGACATGACACAAATCAACAATCTTCATAAAGAATGAGATGACTGAATCATCTTTAGCCATATTTACATGGTGAAGTTGTCGTCTCAAAGCAAGGGCTCTGCTGGTGTTGTTGATCTCATACAATCCTTCTAGAGTATCAAACATTTCTTTAGCTGTCTTCAACTTGGAGATGATCAATTCTAGGTGATTCATCACAGAGTCTATCATGATCTTTCTAGCCTTCGTGCCATTTTTCTTCCACTGGATTTTCTCAGTATCATCCAAAGGCTCGGGCATATCACTTTTCGTGAAATCAAGAAGATCATTCTCCTCTAATGCAATGAGTACCCTGGGTTTCCAAGAGTTGAAGTTTGAAGCTCCATCAAGCCTATCTTCTACCTTGACACCGCTCACCATCTTCTTTTTCCGCACAAATTCACCTTCAAAGATCTGCCCTTAGTCTGTAATAATTTGCAACCTCAGATCTGCAATACTTCAAGATCTGCCCTAGATGGAAAGTTGACTTGACTGCTTAAGCAAATCTGATTGATTCTTTTCTTAGACCCACTCTGATACCATGATACCATGTTAGTGTTTAGATCAGAAATGCAATAAGCAGAAAACTCAACACATAAGACAAAGGAACACAGCAGTTTACCTTGGGAATACCCTCCTACTCAAGGGGGAAAAACCCAACAAATAGATCTCTTTATAAATTAGAGTAATAACAGCAGAACTTTGCTTACAAATCAGGCCCTACATAAGGCTGGGTTTAATCCAAATAAAGGAGACACTTCTCCTGATGTAAAGTACAAGTCTGTTGCTAATAGATAGCAATCTGCTTCTTGAAGAGATGGCGAACTGCAGATAAGGTGCGAACTTCTGCTGCTGATAATGAAGCAAATGAAATGAATGAACTTCTTCTTATAAAACTGATCTGCTGCTTATAGATGCGAATTTAAGAGAGAATGTTGTGATGATTGGATAAAGGATCATCACCTTGTATATATATCAAACTAGGCGACTCTTCATCTAGGTTGGCCTCTTTGATAAATAAAAAAAATATAATATAACTTGTGATAAGGCCGACTTGCCTTAATAATCATTTATTATTTTAATTTTGAGAGAAAAATATCTCCCGCCGCTATAAACATCAACATATACTTTGTACCCATGTGAATACTTTGTTCATATGCATACTTCATGACTTACATGTATTCATGACAATACTTTGGGACTTACGTGTATCCATGAGTGTGCTTTGTGACTCACATATATTCAAGTGTATACTTTGCAACTTACATGTATTCATGTAAATACTTTGTGACCTATGTGTACTCGTGTGTATACTTCATGTATTCATGTGGCTTACATGTATTCATGTGGCTTACATGTATTCATGTGTATACTTTGTGACTTACGTGTATTCATGAGTATACTTTGCGTCTTACGTGCATGCAAGAGTTTAGTTTGCGACTTACATGTATTCATGAGTATACTTTGTGTCTTATGTGTATGCAAGTGTTTACTTTGCGACTTACGTGTATTCATGTGTATACTTTGTGACTTCGTGTATTCACATGTATACCTTGTGACTTTGTGACCTACATGTATTCATGTGACTATGTGTAGACCTTGCATATACTTTGTGACTTACATGTATTCAAGTGTATACTTTGCAAATTACATACTTTGTGACTTGCATTTAATCATGTGTATGCCTCATGACTTACATGTATTCATGGGACTTACATGTATTTATGTGTATTCTTCATGTATTACGTGTATTCACGTGTATGCTTCATGCTTCCTATGTATACTTCATGTTTTATGTGTATTCACATGCATGCTTCATGCTTCATATGTATACTTCATGTATTACGTGTATTCACATATATGCGTCATGCTTCATGTATTAAGTGTATTTATATGTATACTTCATGTATTGCGTATATCTATCTATTTGCTTCATACTAGATATGTCTTCAACAAGATCACTCCATATAATTACTTTATGAAAATGTTAAAGACTTTGTCTGTCAAAATGCTTCATGAGTTGAAAAGCACTAACAAATTAACTTATCTAAAATTGAATTATTATTAGTATCCAATTGCAATAATGAAGGGTTGTAACTATTTAGGTGAAAAGGTGTGACTCCCCTCAAACTTGAAATATAAAAGAGAGAGAACTTCATTTGAGAGAGACATCCATGCCATCATTTAAGGAATCCAATTGAGAACAGAACCTTAAGTAATTTTGGAAGAGAATTAAATTAAGTTCTCAAGAATAGTGATGATGTGTGACCCTTCAAATGTGAGAAATTGTGACCCTTCAAATATGAAAGACTGTGACTCCCTCATCAAAAAGATATAAAAAAAGGGGAATCACCTCCTTGTAAAGAAACCATCAATAGGAAATAAATCTAACAATCAACTTGGAAGTAAAGTATTGCTATCAAGGGCAGCCATGAAGAGTGGCGATTCACTAACTACAAAAGGTGGTGACTCATTCAAGGAATGAGTACAAGGGATGAATCAATTCATTGAAATTCAATAAGAAATCATCACCCATCTATCCCTCAAGTAATCAAGCAATCATCACTTATCAAGAAATCAAGCCATCAAAATATCAAAAGATTTCCCAAGGGAAAAACACAATTGTTCTAATAAAGAGTAATTTGTACAATCAAGTCCATACCACATATGATCTACCTTGTAACCTACAAAATTGATCCAATAAAATTTTCCTTTTGGACCAAGACTCTTTTTTGGAGTAGCTCTACATTCATAAACTTGTTACAAATCAAGCTACAACAAAATTATTACATGAGCCTATGCTAAGTTGCATTGTGGGCCCATAATGTCATGTCCCCACAATTTTAACACACTGAAATACATCGAAATGCAAATAAATAACAAAATACATATCATATTGAAATACAAATAAGTAAATAAGATAAATATCAAAAACTATAAATATAATGACAATCTAAGTAATATTATTATAACTATAATTATCGTAGATAATATCATAATTATACAATTATCATAATAGAACAATTAAAATTCACCAAAATATAATTATAATACAATTACCATAATAAATAGAAACAATTAATATTATTATTAATTATAAATATCATAATAATTAAGATAATGTTCACAAGAAACTAGTATTATAATTATAATTATCTTATATAACAAAATGAATATTAACAATCTGATGTTATCATAATTTTATAATATAAAATATATTAGAGAAAACACAAATCATAAGGCAGCGATCTCATAGAAGATATATAGACAGCGGTTGAGATAACTAAGTTTTAAGGCAGCGATTGATTTGTTAAGGGGTTTGTAACAAAAGATTATGTCTATTGAAAGGGACACCTCCCTTCCAACCTTGGATGGCTATATATGAAGTTTTAAGATCATCGAATGGAGGGAAGAAGGGTAAGAAAAGAGGGATACTAGAATATATTCTGAACAAAGGAATAAAGTGAAGAACATTGAGTAACCAGCGAATGATTTATAGAAGATTATCGTATGTTTCTGCAGATTGTGGTATGTCCCACTAGGAAATATAATTATGTATTTTGCTGTTAATATATATTATTCTCATAGTTATTGTAAGTATAATATGATTGTCAATATATATATATAAATAAATATATATATATATATATATATATATATATATATAAAAGATAAATATATAAAAATATAGATGATAGGCATGTTCATGCAAAGGTGAGTATTGTTAATCAATTAGGGATGATTACATATAGATCTTTATATAGAATATATATATATATATATATACTATTCACGATTATGCAATAATGCTACTTATAAGTAATGATGAATCTTTAATATAAACATAAGTAGATTATGTATGTTTATGAATTGTCCTCATCCTATGATCAATTCAATATAAGGTTGAAGGAGACGAGTAAGGAAACATGGAGAGACATAGCAACTCAGGTGATGTACTCACTTAGCAATAATATTTAGCATATTTTGAATATAAGAAACATATATTGCTAATTTGATTATTGGTGTAATGCTTTCTTTAGTATTATCATGATGATAATGATGTTTATATTAACTTGAGGAATCAGTAATAAATGCAAATGCCTTTGATTGCTAAAAGATTGTCTTCTGAGTGTTTGCAAGCCTACTAGGGAGGAAGGGCCTGAGAAAAGTGGTGCCTAAAAACCCCACTTAACAATCCATTGTGGCCATGGAGGGGTGGTAGGCCCAGAACCACTTATAAGCTCGGGTGGCTTCCCCCAGAAGGTTGAGTGTCTTTCGAGGTGATGGCACAGGTAGAGAAAGCAAGTACAAGTGTTTCCTCTAAGCACGCCACTCTGAGACATTCATGTTGGTCGAGGCCAAGGGGTGGGTTGTTCTGATAGGACGCTTGTGCTCTTGGGCTTAGATGGATAGCTTTTGGCGACTCTACCCATGCCACTCCTCATATGTCTTTATTATTGATTTGTGATTATATTCATATTTGGATATCTAAATATTAATGCTAACAGATATATGTACATGTGGAAATATTAAATGCAAACTTCAATCCAAGATTACTTATTCAAAGAGAACATTCATTTGGAAAAGAAGAAACCCTAAACCTGATCAACAAGCGAATTCTAGGGCAAAGTCGGGTAAGGGACATTACACATAACCCACAAATCCCAAGATCATCCTCACCTTTCAAAATTTGGCGTAAATTGATATTGTTTAAAAGGATCATATGAAACAACACATACTATAATTAATGAAAGTTGTACTCACTCACATTTGATTGAACAACTTGTGGTGAGGAATACCTAGATCCTTCACTCAAATTGGCTTACACAAAAGATCCCACTATTCACAACACTCTTAAAATTTATCATGATGAAGGATGCAAACATTTTTTTACCATTGATCTCAACAAAGTGTACTGAAGAATTTGTATTAGCCTAGGATACTTGCAGTAATGAGATGAGAGAAAAATTGTCTCAAATAATAGATTGTATCAATTCCCACCTCTTGGTTTTGTTATTGAGAGATATTGGGAAATGGTAGTACATAAGACAATAAATTGTCCTCATACTTTAGAAGATAGAATCAACCTTAGTAATAGTATAATAACAATCACTCTCTACTTTAGACATCACGGCAGTAGTAAGTCGGACATAACCAAGACAATCATGACTAGCTATAGAGTTTTTAACAAAAACTAATTACATCATGAGAAGAAGCAAAACAAATCTATAAAGTTGATTTTGGATATTGGTAAATTAGGGAGCATCCTAAATTGTAATTGCTTGAGAACAAGCAATTTTGGGAAGAGCAGACTATCATGCCCCCAAAATTGCAACACTAATATAAACATTAACAATGTAATATTATTATAATTATAATAATATAATACTATGAATAGTAAAAATATAAGCACTTGAGATTATAATAAAGCAGAATCTAACATAAGGAGGAGGGTTGTCCGTGAGGAATGGAAAATACTATTAAATGCAGCAATCCAATAATAAAGGCAGCACTTACGTTTAGGCATTAAGGCAATGAATGTAATAAAGAAAAGTATGATAAAAAAGAAGTAATTTCCAAAGGCAGTGTTTCATAAGGGATTTCTAAAAGCAGCCATTTGTGTTATGTGAAGAAGTTTAAAAAGACATGAGTTTAGTTTAGAAAAGGCAGCGATTATTCCTTAGTAAAAGGTGGTGACTTCTCAAGAAGTTATCTCCTTTCTAAAAGAGAGGCATCATTTCACTTGACATGGAGATATATATAAGGAAAATGAAATCATTTGCAAAGGATAGTCAAGAGGAAATAGGAAGTCTGATATGGAAACAACTAGGAATAGATAAATAGACTACACTTAGAAAGGAAACAGGCCCTAAATATATTAAGGGACTGATATCATGAAATATATATGAAAAGAAGATAGTTCAATGGAAGATAAATGAAGATAAACGATAAATCAATAAGGGAAATAAGTTAAATATAATTACATAAACGCATACATATATATTTAATACGTCATGTCCCCAAAATTACTTGAACCAAATTTTGGAGGGAAAACACAAAAGTGCTTTTAAACAATGTCTGCATTTAATAATAATCTAAAATAAAATAATAATAATGATATGATAGTAAATATAAATTTAAATTATTGAATAAATAATATTTAAATTTATTGTAGGGCTCTGGTTGACCTTCTTGAGGAAGGCATTTTGGTTTAGTGGCCGACCTCATTTGAGGGAGGTGATTATTATAATATTAATACTTGTTCCTTGCTGGGGTTGAATCATCATGAATCTAGAATTGAATCTCGAGGGGATTTATAGGGACGTAGCCCTTTGTGTAATCCACGCCCAGGTGAGGCAACCATCTGCACCTGGCGGATTCATGTATTTTCTCAATTCGCATTCATTCTGATTTCTAATAGTCATCTATGCTCAGGCGATAAGGAGTGGCGCCAGATTCACCTGATCAGGCCGAACCTTCAGCTCTGGTCGACCTCAGATCATTGCGCCAATCAGTAAACTAGCTTGGTATAAGAGTTTGTCACATTCAGACATCCAGAGGTGGCGATCTGACAGACTAAGGCACATCATCATCTATAGAAGGCAATCACAATTAACCTGGTAGCCATGCATCACCACAGGAAGACCGATCGCACATCAACTTCCAGATCCGACGCTATCACTTAAATAGTCATTCACGACTTGACGAAGGCGAACTATTCACCAGTGAGCTAATTTCTAGTCTTCAGTTTGCCTAGCATGTAGGATTGATATTTGCTCGAGTTGGCATAGTTAATCACCCGCAAGCAACGCAATGAGTACGTACCACCAGCAAAAAATCTGAGGCACTAGTGGGGATATTACCAAAGCATCATGGTGAGATCACGGGGTTCATGTTAGTGTGTGCTTGTCAACATTACCACCTGTGTGATCTCACACATAGTCGCAATTCAGTTGACATTTATGCACCTCCATTAGTCTGCAATTCCAATCGTGACTTGATCTAGCTCATGATCTATGTTCTTAGCGTCAACATCAAGATCGTTGTGGTTGTATTCACTCAAGGTGTCCTGATTGACAATTGTAGCTTGATGGGTCTGAAAGTGTTTATGTACTGAAAATCAACTATATGTTCTTTGAATTATATTCTGAGTGAAAGCATTGTTGAGATTCTAAAAACATTGTGCAATTCTATTTGAGAGTTGTTTACTTCCTATTTCTAAGCAAGTACATTTCAATCAATTATGGGTGAATGTATTGTTGAGATTTTGGTTTGAGAAGTATTTTATCTTTCATTTTTTGAGCAAGCACATTACAGTGGTATCAGAGCTTGGCCTCCTGCTAGCGTGTGTACCTTTTCATGAGTGACCAAGACCTTAGATACCATCTCAGAGAGAAGAAGAAATCCATGGGCGACAAGGAAGATGATGGACAACAATTTTTCAAAAAGTCTAAGGAGTTCCAATCCAGTATGAAGGAGACCATGGTGGAAATGGTCCAACTATTGAGAAGGTTAAACCAGCAATTGGGTGTTGAAAAAGTAGCACAGAATGGTCTTGAGATAAATAGTTTAGGTGCAATAAAACTGCCAACCTCCATGAAGTTCTTCAAGGCCAAATTCCTGGACCAAGAGGCAAAAAATGAACCAGAAATACCACCTGAAGAGGAGGATGAAATTTCCAGATTGCATAACGAATACCATGCTCTAAGTGCAACTATTCGTAGAGATTTGACTTTCACATAATTCAATGACATGAAGACTAAAATAGGGCATAGGAGAAGGTATGACGATAGGAAGGACATCCAATATCGCTTGGGAAAAATCACTATCCTAGTTTTTGATGGTTTCGGAAGCTCATCAGCAAGGGCTTGGTTGCATAAATTAGATAAATATTTCTCCTTGAATCCCATGTACGAAGAAGAGGCCATCAAATTTGAAACCTTACATCTTGAAGGTTTGGCCCATGAATGGCGGTATCATGGCATGGTGACACAAGACCACAACTCCATCAAAACTTTGGAAGAATTCAGTCAAATGTTGACAGAGAGATTTGATAGGAAGGATCTAGAAATTCACTTCCGAGAACTAGCACAACTAAAACAAGAAGGTAAAGTGGAGAACTATGTTGCTGAGTTTGAGAGATTGGCAGTTATGGTCCCAGATGTGACGGAAAGAAGGCTTATATTTCTCTTTGTTGAAGGCCTATATGAACCCCTCAAAGTTTTGGTGAAGGCATTGGATCCTAGCTCACTACAAGATGCCATTAGGAGAGCCTTGAACCTGAAATATTCATCAACTAAGGGTGGCTTACACTCCAAGGCACCCCCCATCATGACCAAGAAGCTTCCTCACAAAATTACTTCTCAACCAACAACCTTACCACCAAGGTCTAACAAGATGGACATGTCGAAGAATGAGCTCCTGAAGAAAGGGTTATGCTACACTTGTAAGCAGCCTTGGACAAGAGGTCACAAGTGTTTGGCAAAAGGACACATCTACTATATTGAGGTAGCCCCTGATGATGAAAAAGGAGAAGATGAAATCGAGGGCATTACTAAGGAGGATGAGCATGGGGTGACATGGGAGGAAGGATATCCAGCGGGCACCCTTGCCACACTTTCAAGAGCACCAAGGTATCTTCTCTTCATATAGAGGAGACTTACAAGGATAGAGGGTAACAGTGTTGATAGATAGTGGAACCACGATGCCACCCATAATTTCATTGATGAGGGGCTAGTGGCTAAGATGGGTCTAAAGGCTGAAGCTTTGAAGGATTCAGTGTGAAAGTTGTAGATGGTTACTCTATTTTGTGCACCCACCGGATCCAATAGATGGAGTTGACCCTTGGAGGACACAAAATACAGGATGACTTCTACATAGTTAGCATTGGCGAGGCTGATGTGGTCCTAGGAGTACAATGGCTATACTCGCTTGGGGAGTACACGACTAACTACCAAACTTTGAAATTCAAATTCAAATCCAACAAGAAATAAGTCATCCTTGGGGGACTCTCCAAAGGAATCCCTAAGGAAGTTTCAACCAAGAAGATGGAGAAACTAGGAGAAGAAGCCATGATTGCCAAGTGACCAAATCGAAGTTGCTTGAGGGCAATCAACAATCGGGTGGAGAGGACTGTCATGTCCCCAAAATTACTTGAACTGAATTTTGGAGGGAAAACACAAAAGTGTTTTTAAACACTGTCTGCATTTAATAATAATATAAACTAAAATAATAATAATATGATATTAAAAATAAAATTAAATTATTGAATAAATAATATTTAAATTTATTGTAGGGCTATGGCCAACCTCCTTGAGGAAGGTGTTTTGGTTTGGTGGCCAACCTCATTTCAGGGAGGCGATTATTATGATATTAATACTTGTTCCTTGCCGAGGTTGAATCATCACAAATCTAAAGTTGAATCTTTAAGGTATTTACAGGGACGTAGCCCTCTGTGTAATCCACGCCCAAGTGAGACGACCATCTGCACATGGTGGATTCATGTATTTTCTTAGTTCACATTCATTCTAATTTCTAACGATCATCTATGCTCTGGTGATAAGGGAGTGGCGCCAAATTCACCCGATCAGGCCGAGCCTCTGGCTTTGGCCGACCTCACATCATTGCGCCAATTAGTAAACTAGCTTGGTATAAGAGTTTATCGCATTTAGACATCCAAAGGTGATGATCCGACAAACTAAGGTGCATCATCATCTACAAAAGGCAATCGCTATTAACCTAGTAGCCATGCATCACCACAGGAAGAGCGATTGCACATCAACTTCCAGATTCGGCACTATCACTCAAACAGTCATTCACGACTCAACGAAGGTGAACTATTCACCAGTGAGCTAATTTCTAGTCTTCAATCTACCTGGCGCGTAGGATTGATATTTGCTCAAGTTGGCATAGTTAATCACCCGCAAGCAACACAATGAGTATGTACCACCAACAAGGCATTTGAGGCACTAGCGGGGTTACTACCGGAGCGTCATGGTGAGATCGTGGGGTTCATGTTAGCATGTTCTTGTCAGCATTACCACTTGTGTGTTGCGATTCAGTTGACATCTATGCACCTCCATTAGTCTACAATTCTAGTCTCGACTTGATCTGGCTCACGATCTAAGTTCTTGGCGGCAACATCAAGATCGTTGCGGTTGTATTCACTCAAGGCGTTCTGATTGACAATTGTAACCAACTGGGTCTGAAAGTGTTTATGTACTGAAAATCAGCTGTATGTTCTTTGAATTATATTCTGAGTGAAAGCATTGTTGAGATTCTGAAAACATTGTGCAATTTTGTTTGAGAGTTGTTTACTTTCTATTTCTGACCAAGCACATTTCAATCAATTTTGGGTGAATGTATTGTTGAGATTTTGGTTTGAGAAGTATTTTATCTTTCATTTTTAAGCAAGCACATTACATAATATATATAATATATAATATTATATATGAGTATATAATATTATATATATGTATATTATATACGAGTATGCAATAATGATGCTTGCGGCAATTATTGGGCCTTACAAGTTCTTTAATAAGGGATAATAGATTCTTATTCGTTTGATTTACACTAACAATATCTTCTGATGGTTAAGGACCATTTGTTAAGAATCACATGAGGCCAAGCAAGATAAGGTCCTATCCTTGGGCCTAGGGTTGAGGATCAAGGACACCCTATTGCAGCCCCAGGACTGTAAGTAGGGGGAACTGCGGATGATTTCTCACTAGGTATGGCACCTCATGATGATGGTTAAGAACCATCGGTTAAGGACCACATGAGGCCAAGGAGGATAAGGTCATGTTGTTGGGCCTAGGACAAAGGATACTTGGGGCACCTCATCATGTCCTCTACTACAATCCTCATTATGGTTGAGCCCACATAATCATTGGGAATCATTGTAATGATATATATAATCTCTCTTAGACCTAGAATTAAATGTATTTCATGGATTATGTCTGTCATATTTATCTAATGTGGTTGTAGGTTTCCATAACCAGGTTTACATCATCTCAATTTTGAGTAGGTAATTATATCTTTAACTATAATATGTTATTGGTTTCATTTGGAATTGTGATTTTAGGGCAAAGTATAAGGTGATCCCAAAAAGGGGACATTACAAGAAGACACAAGATATGTGTGAAGGGTGGTTGCAAAGGGCTAGGAGAGAAAAGATGTTGGTTGGCCAAGCAAAACAACACTTGCAAAAGATCAAGAAAATTTGTAACTAGATGGATAAGGCAAAGATGCGAAGGGAGTCACCTTAGATCGCTATTTCTTCCAAGGGAAGAATGCATAGTGGTCGAGCAAGCAAAGGAAAAGTCTCTTGAAGAAAGCCAACAAGAACAGTATACAGATTTGGGAGGACAAGTGGAAAGGTATGATTCAGAAAATATTGTTCATATACCTGATTTGCATCATGAGTTGCCTTTGTTTGAGGGCCCCTTTAAGGCCATAACCCTAGAGGAGATTAGAGTAGTTGAGCATACACTTAATGGATCAGCCATTAGTGTCAAATGTTCACATGAAGAGGGATTCAAAATAGATTCAGTTTGTGGTGATTCATTGGTCTTTCTTGGAGAAGACGAAGAGTTGGTTGGTGACAAGGTGCAACCCTATCATCTTATTGATTCATTTGTAGTGTTGGAGGCTTCCCTATTCCAAAGATTGGTGATGCATGTCATGGAGACGCTTGCATTTATGTGGCGTACTTTTGGGTTGCAGCTGGCTCATGACCCTAGGTATAAAGACATTGCTATGGTTTGTGATTTTGAGGCACTAATGTTTACATTGCAGCTGGAATATGGCATTGGGCATGGAGGTGAGCATGTTTGCATTGGTGTTCCAGTCCCAATTTGTGAGAATGTGCTCCCTATATTGATAGGAGATGGCTGTTCTACTTTATGGAACATGGATTTCTTGCTTAACTCTTGGAGGACAGCGGCTGTTCGGGAGTTTGAAGGAGAGTTGCATCATCTCCTCACCATTGGAGAGTGGCATAGGGATGATGCTCTATCATCCTATGACCTTGGCAGTATTATTTGCCTCCACATAGGTCTGATTTTCAGTCATGAGGTAGTTGTCCCATTCCATATCAACAACTTACGAGGAGTTGTTATACATTTCCTTGCACCTATGTTGGGTATTCCTCACATCCATGGGAGATCTACAGGAGTTGGAGGGTGGTTTTGTGTTGATAGCACTTTGAGATGCTTCCATCTCCTCATGTTTGGTGTATGCAAGGATGTGGTGATTTGGGATTCAAGTGGTGGCATCATTGACACACTTTTTCATTGGGATCTTGATGAGTTGCTTCATAACTCACGGGGCATTGATGATTGTATCAAAGTGAAGCAATGGAAGCTTGGAGACTTGTGTTTGTGTTTTAGAGTTCACACCTTTCACCACTTGTTGATGGGCATGGTTTTCTTCAGGGCTTCGGATTGGCCTAGTGTTTGGTCCTTGATGGATTTTGCATTCTTGAAGGATGGAGCCTTTGGATATTTTGAGGATGCAAGTTTGTTATTGCTTGAGGACAAGCAATCTCGGGAAGGGGGGACTGTAATGTCCCCGAATTTGTGGTTTGAGCCTTGCATAATTAGAAAAAATCATTCTTTATGGCTCAATTATTATTATTTGGCTTGGAGGACTTGGGAATTAATTTCCCATAATTTATTATTTTTTATGTGGCACCAAAATATTTTTATAATTTTTCTATGAGGCTGGGCAATCCTTTTTGCAGGTTAAAAAAATTAAAAAGAAATAAAATTAAATAGAATTTAGAAAAAAAAGAATTTAGGGCACCCAAATTGGGTCGACCAAATTGGGGGTTAAGAGTGAAGATTGGTATAAAAGCAAATTCATTTTGAAGCATTTCATCATGGTGGATATTATCTGTAGTTTTGATCAGCAACTTGTTGCAACTAATGCAAAGACAAAAACCCTTGTGAATTGTGGGTGACTTGGATGAGAACCTAGCTCATCATTGGAGGATTTCATGATGGAGGTCTACTTGTGCTTCAATGGCATTTTGTGATAGATTTCATGCTCAGATTTTCAGATCAGATTAGACGCCTTGCTTTTGGAGGGTGATTTTGGTGTTAAATGGGAGTTAGGGTTTGATAAAATCTTCAAATTTGTAGCAGCAGCAGTCAGACCTGATTCGCCATTGTTTATGGAGTGATTTTGGTGCTTATTCTTATCATTGCTTAGGGATTTTCCCTACATTTTGAGTGTCATCATTTGGAGTTGTTCAAAGGGTTGTTGTGCATCAATTGTTGTAATTTTGGAGCAGCAAACCCTCGCAGACTTATTGCAGACCTGAGCGATCAGATTTGGAGCAAGTCTCCTTGATGTTGAAGAGTGGAAGACATAGGATTTCATGCCGTAATTGGAGCACTGCTGTTGGGAGATCATTTCTAACAATTCCTTGGGTCATTTGCTATTGGTCTTTGGTATGTAAAAGCCTAATTTAAAGTCTGATTTGTAACAGCAGAGGTCTGATGTATTTCTGGGCATGTTTGAGCCCCATTTTGTGATATATTTGCATGGACAATACTTCTGATTTTGTAACAGCAGTTGTGACAAATTAAAAATCAGAATTCCTTCATGTTTGGTTGGTCTTTTTATTGTGATTCATTGCTGGTTTCATTCATAATTGAAGATAGATATATTTGCCTTATTGTTTAAAGCATTTTGGAGGAATATATGTTTATTGTAAATACTTGTTTGCAACCAGAAATTTTATATCAAAAACTAGGGTTTGAGCAGAAAATTGAAGTGCAGAAAATTAGGGCAGAATTTCTGAGTTGAAAATCAGATTTTAGGTCAATATCCTATGTGGGATATTTTGCCTTTGAACTCTATACTACACACCAATTCATTTTTATTAGTATGGTAGGGTTGACAAATAGAAACTGTTGTAGCATCCAAGAGACTCACCTGTTATAAACAAACCTTATCATGAACCTTGCACATGTACTTGTATATTGAGTGATGCAAAGCCTCAAGCATGCATGCAAGTGTATTGTCTTGTCTGTTTATGTGTATCTCAATGATTATGTTTCAAGTTTAGTGTGTGTATAAATGTTAAGTATACAATTTCATTTTGCATTCTCATCGCTATGAAACTATGGGATACTTGGATGTCATTCAACCCAACAAGCCCATATTGTCAGTTAGAATAAACAGTGTTCATTCATTAGGATATTCTTTCACACATACCACTGCAATTTTTAAAATCCTATTCTAAACATGTACAGATCAAGAATTTAGTATAAATATGAGCATCCAAATATAAATGAAACAATTGTCATATGAGACCTCAGACCCAAAGTTGTCTTCTAATATAATGTTATACAAATCAAATGAAGAAAACAAAAACAAAAAACTATCTCGACAAGGGTGTTGCCCTGAAGTTAGATTTGTTGAATTCTAATGCAAGCCTATAGAAAGTACAAAAAACTCTTGTACTTGACAGTGAAACTTTTAACATTTTAAATGTATTTGAGTCTGTCATGCTTTTCTCAATATTTTCTGAAGGCAGTTCAAATATTTCTTTTGGAGACTTCAAATATTTCTTTGGAGACATAGCAAATGCCAAACTCATATGACTTATGCATAGTTGAATAAACTCCCAAACATATGCAAATCTCATTTATTGATTAGCGATTTTTTCCCTGTTTTCTTCTAAATCTTTTTGGAGATGTACCCTTCCTCTATTCCAAGCTATTTGTAATTTTACAGTCACCTTGACCTATTTGGAAATTTGTGTATATTAATAGGCTTCCTTCCTTTCTTTCTAAAGATTGAATCCAGTTTGTAGGCCTTAAAAATTCTCATTCCTTTGTTAGTCATAAGGACAGATATAGAATTAGCCTTCAAAGCTATGGACATTGAATCAAATTTTCAAGGTATTGACGAAGGAATGGGCAGTGGGTAGAAAAGAATCGGATGCATATGATTTTTATTAAAAAATATTGCGGATGCAAATTGTTCTTTTGTCAGGAAAAAAGAGTTTTATTACATTAGAGTAAACCCATATTTGCATCTGACATGGTCACTGATCATCTTCTTGTAGATTGGTAGTTATATCCCCAATAGGGGAATGCATGTTTTGTGAAACCTGATCCATTTGTAATCAGCACATGTAAAATTACTAACTTCCTTCCCCCCTTGCCATGCTTGGGAAAGAGTATCACCTACTTTAATTCCACTGGACTATTTTACTCTATCCTGAACGGGCCTTCTTTGGGAATGAACAGAAGACCTTTCTTTGATAGTAACCATGTCGATATATAAATATTTGGTTCTAAGTGACCTGAGATGTTTCAAGCTTAATCACCCTTGACTTTTTCTCTTTGTTGATTTGAACAACATATCATGGTCTTTTATGAAATGTGTATTCACGTGGCTGTGTTAGTGATTGCTAATGCTGTTTTGTTTGCCGCATAGGACTAATGTGTCCAGCCAAATCTTACTTGCTTTTGTTCTTTCAAAATTTGACCAAATACGGAAGGGTTGATAGTGGTTGCAAAGGTCTGGCTTTACTGGTGCGTTTTTGTACTTACACAGTGAGTTTATAACTATAGGCTACACTGAGAATTAGGTCTGGTAGGCTATTTGGTTGGGTTCAGATTAATTAGACTGGGATTCTCTAAATCACTCCTTGTTTGGTGATGGAAAATGTTGTGTAAACAATGAGAAATATTTATGCTTACCACTTCTTGGTAAGTAACAAGAGAATATATCTGATTTACCCATTGTTTGAAAGTCGATTCTATCAGGAAATTATAATAAATCAAAGTGATATTTCATCGTCAAAGCCTATAATGCATGATTCATATCAGTCTAATGAAACTAAAGACGATTTTATTATGTAAATGCTAATCCCCTAAAAACCTTGTCAGAATTTTATAGCAGAAAAAATCATTGCAGTTTTTCAACTAACTGCCATTTTTGGTTTATGTGGACTTGAAACATGCTTGTTAGAATTATAGAGATTTTTCTGAGAAAGAACATGTTTGAATGGGGTATTGTTTGCATCCATTGTATTGTATGCCACGTCTAATCTATGGTTCCTTGTTTGTATTTAATGTATCATACATAATGGCATAGAAACGATTGCTGCTTTGTGATTACTTGTGTTCTTTTATGAACCAGTGCTTTTATGGTATTTATAGAGGTGGGAAGGAGGAGGATTGATCTCTAATACACAAATTGATGTAGAGTTCAAGAACTTCAAATATTTAAATATACTATTCTACTTGATTAATCAAATGGCAGTTTTAAAAGAGTGAGATGTTTTAAAATAGGAAAATAACATTCTTCAATTAAATGAATCTACATAATATGAACTCAAGAATTTTACCCTGGAAATCCTCAAAGAGGGAGAACCCAGTTTTGGTAGCAGCAAATGCCCTACTACCTCAATAATATTCACGATATTACCAAGTACAATGAGTTTCTATGGATGTGCCCCTCACTCCATAAATGGCATAAACAATTGTCTCGGTCCTTATTTTGACCAATAAACCAGGTAAATCCTCCTTATTTTGATCAACACGACATTTAATGAAAACTCCCATGTGTAAAAACATACTTCCCGCTGATGTTTATAATTGTTCTTTGTGATGGAGAGTTATCCCGGGCCTTAAAAGAAAACCCCTTTCAAAATTGGAAGTGGAAAAATTGCCTTTTCAGTTTGTATTATGCAAGGTTACCCCAAGTTTCCGGGACAGGGACGGCAGGGGACGGCGGGACAAGTCCCCAAGTTTCCGATTTTTTAGGCCAAATTCAGGGACGGCGGGGGACGGCTATATAAAATATAGGGAAAATTTAAAATATATAGGGAAATTTTAAATATTCATATGAAAACATGGATAAAGCATACATAATATACATTATAGAGCCTTAACATATAACATTTGTGTTCAATATTCTTTGTCAATACTCAATACACATTGAAATTCAAAATTAACATACATGAATCATAATACAACCTCCAAGTTAAAATTTATAAACTTATATCAAATTACATAAGGTTATTTCCAACTCACAAATTGGGAGAACATTTGTGATTACAATGAAGATTGTTTCACCTAGGTTATTGATTACTTGGCATAGAACAATAACGAATAGCTGAGGCATCTGAAGGCAGAATTATTGTAGTTTGCTGGGAGTGTGGACTACTGGAAGTAAATTCAATGCTGGTGTATTGTCTGATATGGATTTGAGCAGTTAAATGTGGGGACAATTGCTGCACTCAAGGAGTTTTGGGCATCAAATTGCCTTAATATTCAGCCTATTTCCAATTGTGAAGAAGTAAGAACTGTTTAAAAATGTCAAAATCCTAAGTCTTTGTCTTTAAAACCTGTTAGCGAACAGCAAGCAAATAAATTCAAGTTTACACACTTTTGGAATAATTTTTTGTTATTTTTATATATCTCTAATAGAGCATCAAATATTTATCTTGTGAGTGTTCCAAATATTGTGAAAGATATATGAAAATAATTTTAACGAACAACTCATAAACCAAAAAATTGAAAACTGTTATATATATATATATATAATTTTATTTTATTTTAAAACATGCTTTGACATGGAGGACTCCTGGGGGACGGTTGGGGGATGGCTTAGGCGTCCCCTAGCCGTCTCTGGGACTGGTCAGCCATCCCTATTTGGTCAACGGCATCCCCCGTCCCGGGGACGGGGGATTTTAGGGGGGGGACGCATCCCCGGGTTTCCCTGGTATTATGCTTTGCATTGTTGGGGGTCTTTCTGTGGGTGTGGATTTGACCTAGGTCCTTTCTACATTTATGGGTTTGAATCCATGGGCACAAATTCATCCCTCAAAGTAAAAAATTACTCTGCAGAATTCCAGGCTGTTTTTGTTCTTGATCTCTTCATGGATTTACTTTACAATTCAAAAAATTACATAATTAAATTTCTTTTTATTCATACAGATCAATAGTGGACCTATTGTTGCTGATTATTATGAATGTTAAACCAATGAACCTTGGTCCAACTGAAATGTTTGAAACAAATTGCCTCTAAGTATATATAATCTCTTATGTCCAGTCAAGGATTTGTTGCAAAAAGGTAAATGGTTTGTGGAAAGAAAAAATCCGGCAACAAAATCAGACTTGATGTAGGGAAAGAAATGTGTCAATTATAACAAAAAATCCCTTAAGACATAAAAAGAGACAAACTCAGAAATATAAAGGGGCAGCTTATCCCACACAATGACATGTTGGATTCAATAAAAGATAGGAAATACAATATTTATTCCATATATCTTCAAAAATTTCCAGTTTTTCATTATCCCATCAATACTTTAACCTTCTGTCCCAAAACTTCATTTTCCTAATCAGCTTGAAGTTGTTCCCTTCATTCTAGCTCATATTCTTGCACGCATTTTATACTACAGAATTGTCAAATTGTATGCATGTTGTTTGACCCTTTCAGTGATAGTCCATTATCCCATTTAAAAATGTTTAGCGTACTATTTCAGACAGTAGTCTGCTATATTTGTAATAGTAGATTTATATATTGTTTCATTTAATTTTTCATAAATAAGGGCTATACTTGCATATCCATGGGGGCTTAATTTGAACTTTCAGTTTCAACCATGATAACTAAAAAGTAAAAACCTCCACATTGAGAAAACAAGCCATGTTTTTAATTTTCTTCTCCTGATACATTACAGACAGCTCTATTGTAAACAGCTATGTCAATAGACCCTACTCACTGCATAAACATAAACATATTATGCATTTATTGGGATTTTAGTATGTCTGTATCAAATTTAATTTTTGAATATTATTTATTTAAAAATAATTTAACTTCAGAAATTAAACATTCACCCTTATTGACATCAATTTACCACAAAAATCACTATCCATTTATAGTGGATGTGAAGCGCAGAGGCTAAAAGGAGAACAAAGTCTCATTTATCAGTAACTATTTTGACTCGTGAGGGATGTGGCCTTGTAGGGTTTCCCAATTCTGATATTCATGTGATCATCTTCTCATTTTATGAAGTGCCAAATGGTAAAAATTATTCAGAATAAGAATACAATAATATATAAATATGTGTGACAGTGTCGAGGATCCATTCCATCTGCACAACCTCCCAAACCCTGTTTCTTGTCATGTTGCACAGTAGATGTAGAGCTCACATTGATGATGCTTTCCATGGTTCAAAATCTCTTCAAGTCTAACTATGCATTTGGTAAAGATCTTTCTATTTGGCTACTCCCTAAGTGCTTCAAAATAGTAAACCCATGTTCAAACAACTTAATGAACTTAATTTAAATCAACCTTTAAAACATAGTGCATAATGCATCATCGAAATGAAGAGATAATAAAAGAATTATGGACATAACTGAAAAAAATGGAGCAGGGCAATAGTGTAAGGATTCATGCAAAAGGCGAGACCAATTGTGAGCTGCATAGCTGATTTGATGAAATGTGAAGCATAGACAAGGCATGTGAACTGTTTGACAAAATATAGATTTTTAAAGAATGAGATAATTGCATGGTATGTAAAACATAAATTTTAGTTTTAAGGAAAGAATCATATTGCTCGACCTAATTCTACAGCCTCCCTGCCCATGCAAGTAGAAAACGGTTAAAAACTTATGATAAACAGGCATGCAAAATGTGAAAGCATTTACAATGTAATAAAACTGTTTGACAGAATACGTAAAAGAGGTGGTCACACATACTGCAATGATTACAGGAAATGCACAAAATGATTTGTTAAAGAGGGTTTGGAAACTTTTAAGCAATGCGATTGGTAAGTGTGGAGCTAGATTCCACGACAGTTACCAGCATCCTCGTAGCCTGTGAAAATGGAATTTATTATTTTTTCTTTTGAAAAGGGTTTATAAACTTTCAAAAAGTTGCAATGGGCAGGTGAAAACTATTTCCCACGCCCTTCACCAAAATTCTTCTTGCTTCCCTCTAAAAATGCTAAACTACGTTCCTCAACTTTTCCTATTTGCTAGACTCACACTCGAAGGAAAACAGGAAGGAGGACATCCATCAAATGAATATATCAGGTAACTACCATGCAAACAAAACATGAAAGCACGGACAAGCCACGCGGACTGTTTGGCGCAGTTTTTTTCTTTTAAGAAATGTGATCTTCACAGCCGTATTGATTGCAGAATATACACCGGATGGATTGTTGAAAAGAAAACTTTCATGCAAATTTGTTTAACTGGTCGATGCAAGATTCTATTAAGAAATACAAGTTATGAAAAGCAATACAATTGCTGAAATCATACACCAGGCCATGCAAATCGAAGGTAAAATCATACTCACGCTAGAAGGAAAACAGGAAGGAGGACATCCATCAAATGAATATATCAGGTAACTACCATGCAAACAAAATATGAAAGCATGGACAAGCCACGTGGACTGTTTGTCGCATTTTTTTCTTTTAAGAAATGTGATCTCCTAAGCCATATTGATTGCAGAATATACACCAGATGGGTTGTTGAAAATAAAACTTTCATGCAAATGTGTTTAACTGGTCTATGCAAGATTATTAAGAAATACAAGTTATGAAAAGCAATACAGTCGCTGAAATCACACACGGCCATGCAAATCGAAGGTAATATCATACAAGTTGATACAAGAATAGTTTTATTGCAAAGAAAGTAAACTAGGAGAGAAACTAAATCAATTGCTAACCTTAATGGATCTCTGGAGTCCTCTACGCAGTCACTGGTAGTCTCACGTGATTCTGCCCTCTCTTTGATTTTTCCCTCAAACTTTCCCACGCTTTTCTACTACTCTGTATTTTGGTGACCTGAGGCTGATATTCCCTTGACTGCGTGTAATCTCCTACAGTTTTGCCCCATATTTAGCCAAATACTTGTAGTTTACATTCTTGTCCAGTACTTTTAGCATCTGCTCTTGCACTGAGGGAGCGCTTGGTACCATTTGGTATATAAAAATGAACAAAACTTCTATTTCGGTGACTTCCAATCATGGATGGTGAAAATATAGAATCGAAAGGGTATTGTATTAAACAAAAAACAAAAAAACAAAAAACTTATAATTTCCAAAAAAAACCCTCTTTCTAGCATCTTAAAAAAATTAATCAATTTTTGAATAAAAATAATTTTCAAAATTTATAAAACTAATTTATCTATATTTAAATAATATACTAACACTTGCATCTATAGAAGGTTCAAGAGATACGCTGATAGAAAAGTAAAAGTAAAATTTAAATTTATTTTGTAAGTTTATATAATTAGTTATATAACGATATAAAAGTACAAATGCCTTGATTAAATCATAAATAGTCTTCAAAGTATAAATGTCTTGATTAAAGTATAAATAGCATAAATAAACATTTAATCATATGATTTCAAATTTTGCTAGGTGTTTATGGCTTCTCAAGTTTGAACAACAAACAAAAGGTTTCTTAAAGAACCCATTAATTGAGCAAAGCTTTTATAGATCAAATACTAATTCACACTTATTATGACTTATTTCTTATTTTTTATTTTCTAATTTTTTTCTTTATTAATCTATATAATATACTCCAAGATATATCATTTTAGAAACGTATTTTATTTATTTCTTAAAAAAATTGAAATACTATTAATGATTATGCTTACCTCTTAATTTTGATAATATTGTAAAATAAGAAAGTGATGGTGGAATTTTTTAAATAAATATTTTTAATATGTCTTGAGCTTTTTGATTTTTTTACACTTATTATGACTTATTTCTTTCTTTCTTTTTCTTTTTTTTCACACTTATTATGACTTATTTATTATTTTCTATTTTTTTTATTCTAGTTTAGTATTTTCTAAATCTTTTTTATTTTAGATATTTATCAACCCTATATATACTAATATATATATCTTAAATATTAATATATATAATTTACACAAAATATATTATTTTAGAGATGTATTTTATTTATTTCTTACAAAAATTGAAATACTATTAATGACTATGGTTACCTATTTAATTTTGATAATATTCTAAATAAGGATAAGAAAGTGATGGTGGATTTTTTAAAAGAAATATTTTTAATATATCTCATACTTTTTGATTTTTTAAAATAAATATATATTTTTAACTCTTTGTTTTTTTGTTTTCTTTTGTTTTTGGTATGGATAAGACTATGGTCATGAAATATTTTAAATAATATTTATGTTGTTTTTTTATTTTTTAAAATAAATAAATATTGTTAAATGTCTATTATTTTTTGTTTTTCTTTCATGAATTGTGATAGCCTCTTATAAGCACCGTGCCATTGTAGGTTACACTTCTCATAATTAAAAATATTAATAATAATAATCACTAAAAACATAATTAAAAATAATTAGGCTCTAATAAAAATTAATTTAAGACAACTCAATGTAAATTTAAACTCTAAGATTGACCATATAATGCAGAGGTGGACATTTATTGCATTTTAAACAGGTCAATTTTTTTAATCTTATTTAAAGCTCTCTATTACTCATTACAGTTGCAACACTTAAAAAAGAGTAAGAAAAATAAAAATAAACAGGAAGTTAAATCAAACTTACCTTCAGTCTCAGAAAACACGGAGCCATGTACAGATTTAAATCTGAGTCTTTTATCTGCGATCGAAGAAGAATAAATGTGGTAATATCTCAACATGTAAAAACAAACAAGAAATATATATAATAGTAATGGGAGGTAGGTTAAATGGAGCAAGTTCTTCCACCACCCATTAATTCTGTAAATGGGTAAGATTTCCAATCTCCAAAGGAAACAAATCGTTGAATCGATTGAAGGACAAATCCAGCTTCACCAATCTGCTCAGTTGGTTGGAGAGTTTGGAGCTTCAAAGTCATTTGATTGACTTCTAAAAGTTTCACGATCAATATTTTGTACATAAAAAGAAGGATACAAAAGTTGATTGGAAGAACATACCTAATCAACACAATCAGAGAAGGATGGGAAGCTGAACTAACTTGGATTATTTGATTAGAGAACCTGCCTCTGAACCAATAAAAGTGGAAAACTCTTCTGAGGAGTAGGATGATAAAGTCTACTATGTTGACCCCAGTCCTATTTATAGAGTGGTATAAATTATGAAATGTATATACCAGTTTATATGCCCGTGGCTCTAGTTGAGCCCCTTCCATAAAATCTGCATGTGATGAAATTGGATATAGCAGTTATTCTGATACTATCAAATTTTTCTTGGACTCTGATTTATTAGAAATGCCATTATTGGGCTGATGACATGATAATGAGGCACGTTTTTAAATTTCTGATTTTGAAATCTGTTGGCAATGGTGAAAGGTGAATTGAGAAAGTTCTAGCACACGGCATGGTTTGCTATCCTCGGCCGTAAATTCTTATTCCATCGCATTTCCAGATCAATGCTTGACTTGGTAATGACAGATGGAAATATATAGAGAAAGATTAAAGTGTATTCAACATGACGGCATTGCATAACCATCCTAAGTTTTTGGCCAAATACTGCAATATATATTTAAAGTAGAATATTTTCTACCATGAAAGGTTTATAAACTTTATATATACAATTTAACATCATGAATGTTGGACAACACTAGTTAAAAATCCCATCTTGTGAATGGATTACTGGGAGAATCATGAGGCAAGTGATAGGAGCAGGACTTCTTTATATTAAAGTACTAACTATAGCACTTTCAAAACTGAAACCAATGCAGTTAATTTTCTTATGTCAATGAATTAAACTTGTTGTATAATCTGATTCTGTAAGTAGTAGTGGTAAAGGGGCAAACAACATTACTTTCTATCTTGGTATAGGCGGGGCATAATGACTCGAAGGTCAGTGGTGGATTGATTAAAAGCCCATGCATTGTTGGGCGGTGATCAAAAGCCCGGTCCATTGTTGGACGTTGATCAAGGTGGGTGACAGAGAAAGCATGACTGTGAACAACAATGCATGTATTAATGAGAAAATCTTTCGAAAGGGGAAATCAAATCCAAGATATTAATGCATTTGATATTTTCCTCAGCCACCTCTGCTTGCCGCTATGATTCATATCCCATTTGAGGCTTTAATGGAACGGCAGTCAACTTGGCATTGAATTTTAAAATGGTTACCAGCGTCCGAGAACCTATTTAAGGGTGACTGAAACCTGTTTAAGGGTGTGAAACGGGTATTTCGATGGCTTGTGGATTGCCAAAAGTCTATCTGCTAACTATAAAATGGTTACCGACGTCCGAAAACCTGTTTAAAGGTGACTGAAATCTGTTTAAGGGTGTGAGACAGGTATTTCGATGGCTTGTGGATTATCAAAAGTCTATCCGTTAACTATAAAATGGTTACCGACGTCCGAAAACCTGTTTAAAGATGACTGAAATCTGTTTAAGGGTGTGAGACAGATATTCCGATGGTTTGTGGATTACCAAAAGTCTATCCGCTAACTATAAAATGGTTACCCACATCCGAGAACTTGTTTAAGGGTGACTGAAACCTGTTTAAGGGTGTGAGACAGGCATTCTGATGGCTTGCTAATAAAGAAAATAAAATAAAGTCTGCGATATATCCTTTTCAAATACTAAATTGATTTATATTAATCATGCAATAATATTAAAAAGATAACAAGTTGAAGACGATTACAGAAAGAAATTATTTAAGATAAAAAAAAATTGAATAAATTTCTTAAGGGTGTATATAATTAATTGAATACTCTATTTTACAGTTTCTTTTACTCACTTTTAACTCTTTCAAGATTAATTAAAAAAAAAGATGAAATGATCAAAGTCTTATGTTATTTGTGATAAGTTCAAAAAGAATGGTGAAAAATAGAACCAATGAGGGATCGGTAGCTGTCAAAGTCCTAGGTTTGATTTTTAACTGATCCATAATTGTCAATAGGGTTGAAGACCCAGCAAGAAATGCTCAGGATTTAAGATGGTGTGTGGTTCGAGTATCCACACTTTAGAAAAAGTCTCATAAAACTTGTGAGGGGTCGGTAGCTGCGCCTGTTGGGAGGTCCAAGGTAAGGCCCTAGATTTGCCCCGTGGCTATTTCATGTTTTTCAAGGCTACCCAGATTCTAAACCACCTAGCCCTCAATAAACGATTCCCAACGCTACAAACAAGTGGATTCAATCACCTCCTAACTACCATTGTTTGAAATTTTTAATTTCAATAGGGATACCATAGTATAAGCACTCTTATGGAAACACCATGAAACTTTGTTGTACTCATTTGCAAACGTGTGCCCTTTCCCAAACATCATAAGTCCTAATGTCTACGTTTGGGAATAGGTTTCCTTAAGGACATGGGATAAAACAGGGACATGGGATAAAACAGTGTTAGGACAGTAATATTCCAATTTTCTCTACAACTTGAGACCTACCTTAATGTAATTTAACCATATAAACAAGAAGTGAAAAAGTAGGCTGGGCTTAAACATCACACATTAAGCATCGATTTAGTGTGTGTTGTTTCATGTAGCCCCTACTTCTTATCTCCGTTACGTTCTAGTGACAACTCCGTCAGTTTAATCCGTTTCAATGTTTATTTATATTATTTCAGCATCAACTCTTCATGCGTTGGTGAATACCTTTATACTTATGATATTGCTATTAGGATTCAACTGTGTAGTTTTCGAGTCAAACTCATTGACCCATGATTCATGAGTAGTGGTTCACAAGAACCTATCTCTCATGATAATGAATGGTCCACTTAACACTCATTGCATCTAGGTTAAGCCCACTTAGCTTGCTACCCCATTTGCAAAACCTTCACCAAGTGTTGTGCCCACTTAGCTTGCTATCCCATTTACAAAACCTCCAGCAAGTGTTGCAAAACCTTTATACTTGTTTTTCCCTTTATTATTTTTTCATTGATAACCATATTATTTTGTTTTACTATTCTTTGCACTTAATAACTATAATATTTAAGCTATTTTTTAATTTGAATTTTTTATTTTTTATAATTATATTTAATATATTTATATTATTATTCAATGTTTATTAAATAATATTAATTATTAATGATAAATATTATAAAATTTTATTTATTAATATATTTATATAATGATATATAATATATTTAATATTAATAATTTGTTATTATTTAAATAATATTAATTATTATTGAATAATTATTATTTTTATTTGTCAATTATTGTCATTCGTAATTAATAGTTATAATATTTGAACAATTATTTAATTTGATTACTTAAACATATATTGCAGTTATATTTAATATATTTATATTATTATGCAATATTTATTAAATAATATTAACTATTAATGATAAATATCTTAAATTTTATTTATTAATATATTTATATATTGATATATAATATATTCAATATTAAAAATTTATTATGATTCAAATAATATTAATTATCTTTTTAATAGTTATTAAATATATTATATTTATTAATTATAATTAATATATAATATATTATTTAAACTACCAACAAATATAATTAAATATTATTTAAAGTATATTTAAATTATTTCTAAATAATATTATTAATTATGTATAAATATATAATATATTATTTAAACTATAAAGAAATATATTTATTTTAAATGATAATTACATGAATTATTATTCAATCATTATCAAATAGTAGTTTAAATATATTAAATATAGTTTAAATTATAAATCATATATTAATGATAATTATTCAAAATATAACATCTATAATCATATAATATGTTTAATATTATATAATGATGATACTATTTATATAATAATAAATAATAATATTAAATATATTATACATCATCATATAAATATATTAATAATTATTATTATTTAAACTATATTTAACATAAAATATTAATATTAATGATAACATATTATTAATATTAAAATAGTATTAAATAATTATTAAATATATAATATATTTAATATTAATGATGCTATATTTAATCCTATATAATAATGAGAATAATTATATAATAATAATTAATAACTATTATTAATATGAATGTTAAATATATTATACATCATTATATAAATATATTAGTTATTTATATTAAATTTGTAATTTATTTATCAATTATTATAATTATTATTAATATTAAATATATTACATGATTACATATATTATATATTTAACAACTATCATTAATATATGATATATTATTTATGATAAAATTCTACACACACATACAATATTAAATATATTATGATTAATTATATAATATCATATAACATTAATATATATATGTGTGTTAATATTAAAATTAAATGCAGTTGATGATTAAATATATTAATAATTAGTATTTATTACAATTTTTATGTGATCAAATTATTCAATTGATTGGTGAAAGGAATAAGTTAAACTTTGACTAACCAATTTCTCTTCCATGTAATAATTAGATATGTTTTATATTTAATAATTATCAATAAAAAGAAATGTATCATTTATACTATATTTAATACATTTAAACTACTATTTGATAATGATTAAAATATAGTGCAAATCATAATTGTTTAAAAAATATATATTTCTTTATAATTTAAATAATATATTATATATGATTAAATATATTGATAGGTAATTATGAATATTGTTTAATAATCATTAAATAATAATTTAAATATATTCAATATCATTTAAAAAAATATTTAATTATTATTATTATTATATTTTTCTTGATAGTTTAAATAATATATTATATATTAATCATAATTATTAAATATAATATATTTAAAATTTAATAAAAAATAATAATTATTCAATAAGAATTATGAAACATTAAACAGTAATATTATTTAATAAACATTGAATAATAATATAAATATATTAAATATAATTACCAAATAAGTTTAAATATTCAAATTAAAAAAATATAATTATTAACTGCAAACGCAGTAAAATAATATGGTTATCAGTGAAGAAACTAAAGGGTATTCACCAGCGGACGCCCCAGTAGAGGAACAGCCATTAACAAAATCAATTCACGAGACAATGGTTTATGAAAAATCTTCAAAAGGCAGATGTCTCAAAGAAATCCCCGACAGGAAACAAATCCACACCCACACCAAAATTAAGAAAACCCATTTGACCAACCCTTAATATTATATGAAATTAAATGAGAGTTATTGGAGATTGAAAGGATTTCACTACTAGGTAGGTTGCAAGAATCATCAAGCAAGTATTTGAAGTTACCTGGTGAGAAAAAAAAATCTGTCAAGTCGGTAAATATGCTCCTTTCTAGGATTTCGGGGTAAATTATTAACTTTAAACCCAACCAAAATGGCATTGGAAGAGAAAGGGGCAAATATCATTTATCGTCATAATCGAAATTGTAGTCTGTTATTGATAATTTTGCTCCCCAACAACTGTAACTTTTTGTTGTACATGATAATACACTTTGAGATTAAATTTCTCCCCCTCAATCAATTTCAAGGAATAAATATTGATGTGGCATTAAGGAATTACAAGATTACTAAGGAGATTTATACAATCAAGATCCACAAAGTATACCATCTTCTCGTTACTCCCATATGTAATACCATTAACAATTGCAATAGTTGCATATTCCTTCAAATTAGAAGAGCTGAAAGTGAGATTTGGGACGATAGAAGAAAGGTAGAAGATTAAAGATAATGTTGTCATTGATGGCTCTATAGTTGAAGGAGAGGAGAGCTTGCTCTGCAACAATGACTATGGCCCTTACCCCCCTGCTCCTCCACATCTTCGCTAGGGGAATTCAAGAGGTTACTTAAGTACGAAGTAGGGGGGTCCTTCTGAAGATCCTTCAATTCCTTAGAATTCGCTTTGAAACCATGAATTCTCCTCCACCAATTGTAGCAACACCCGTAGCGGCATGCGTGGAGCTAAAAAGAGGTTGGTAATCCGCACATTACTATTCATCGACATGCACTGTAGAAGTGCCTTTATTCCAACCATAAAGTTTGAAATGATCATGTGCTTAATTCTTACATTGAGGATTTATTGTTTGCTTGAAATTTATTCGAGTTTTTATGTACAAGATGAATGTCATTGTAGGAAAGCTTCTCGACTTAATAAAAAATCTTTTAAGTTGCTTTTAGGAATTTTATTTTTTTTAAATTCATTCTCAAATAATTTATTAATAATTGAATTGCTAAGAAATCATAAAAGAAGAAAAAAATAATGACGCAAGAGTGTGAGGTGTCGAAATGTGAAGGGCAGAGGAGTGAAGCACAAAAGGAGCTGAAGGGTGGAGCATAGAGGCACGACACACAGGAGGATGGGAGCGGTGACCAGTGGGATCAACCAGTAGAAAAGGAGCGCCAGAGTAAAGAAAGGTGGAGCAATGAATTGGAGCATTCAGAACCACTGGAAGCATTCAGGGAGAAGATCAACAATGGGTGGTCTGCCTATGGGAATGCAGGTAGGGATGCTCACGCAGAAATTTACAAACTTCAGTGGGTGTTGGAAAATGAAGTTAGGGTCGATAAATGCCATCCCTATTATCAACCTATAAATGTAAATCAAATCTTATCAAATTGTATCCTAAGAGGAAAATCTATGGAAATTCTAAGTCTTAAATTTTGTGCATGTATTCTAAGTCAGATTTAATTCTTGTCTTTCAAATCTTCTGATTGCAGAACATTTATTGATTTCGATGATTGCAAATAGAAGATAGAGTTTCCATTTATATTAGAGAGGGAGACACGCCTCAAGGAGAGACGTGTCTCATGAGAGGACGTGTTCCTTAACCAAACCGAAAATATTTGGTATTAATATAAACTAATTCGCATGCTTTACCAAGCAACGATCTTCCAATATGAAGTTCGATTTTATTCCTTTATGAATTATGATCATCATCTGAATTTGAATAACTTATTTGTATATTTTAAGAATAGGGTAGGTGCATGGAAATGGGTAGCAATTTCATGGAAAATTTACTTTTTCATCCCGAAATAGCGAAATCGTGACCGCGTTATAATAAAACGCGCTCACTTTATGGCTTGGTAATGACCAAGCCTAGGATCGGTCATTACCAAGCCATAACATGAACGTGTTATAACGCGCTCACGTTATGGTTTACATTTCAAAAAAAGCACATTTTGAGTTCAAAAACTGTGCCTTTTTTGAAATAAAAAAAACATTTCCAAAACGCGAGCGCGTTGTTTTGGTCTACATTGAAAAAAAAATCTTCTCTTTTTCTTGTCTCTTTCTTCTTGTTATCTTTTAAGAAAACTATATACATCAAATAAACATTTAAGTATAAGTTGACATTTACATATGGACGTTTACTTTCTTATACTTTAAGTTATATTTCATGTATATAGGCAGGATGTTTGAGAGTGGTTTCAAAACTCTAGGAGTTACAATGCAAATTCTAGTTTTTGGAAGATCTAAAAAATTTCAGACTTAGTCAAATTTCAGTAATCAACATGTTAAATTTTAGTAATCAACAAGTTGTATGATCTTGTTCTCTCTAGCTCACTCATTTTTTATCCCTTATGCTCTAGACCTCTCTCTCACACTCTCTCCTTCCCTCTGTACTTTTATCTATCTAGCCTCTCTCTCCCCCTCCATCCCCGCCTCCTTTCCTCCTTCCCTCCTTCCCTCCTTTCCTCTGATTTTCTCTATCTCCCCCTCTCTCTTCCTTTCTCCCACCCACCTTCCCTCTCTACTTCAATCTATCTAACCTATCCCTCTCTACCTCTCTCTATCCTTCCCTCCTCTCTCTCTTCCTTCATCCCAACCACCTTCCCTCTCTACTTCTCTCTATCTAACCTATCCCTCTCTGTCTATCTCTCACCCTCCCTCCTCTCTCTCTCAATCTCTCTACCTTCCACCTTCCCTCCTCTCTCTCTCATTCTCGTTATCACACTTCTTTCTCTCTCTATCCCAACCTCCTCCCCTCTCTACTTTTATCTCTCTTCCTCCCTCCTCCCGCCTCTATATCTCTCCTTCCCTATATACTTCTCTCTGCCTCTCTCCATCTCTACCTCTCCCTCCCTCATTCCCTCTATCTCCCTCTCCCTCTCTCCCTCTCTCTTAATCTCCCAACCTTCCTCCTTCCCTTTGTGTTTCTCTCTATCTCATACTCTCTCTCTCTTTGGTTTAGGCTTTATGGTTTAGGGTTTAGAGTTTAGGTTTTAGTATTTAGGGTTTAGGCTTTATGGTTTATGGCTTAGGCTTTAGGTCCAACCCACTCTCTCTCCCCCTCTCTCTCAATTCTATCCCTCCTTCTACCCATCTCTCTCTCCTAGGTATGTCTCACTCCCTTTATCTCTCTCTCTCTCTCTTAGGTCTCTCCCTCCTAGGTCCCCTCTCCCTCTCTCAGGTCTCTCCCTCCCACCCTAACAAGAGAACAGACACACACACACACACACTCTCTCTCTCTCTCTCAAGTCTCTCCCTCCCACCCCCTTCCCCTCTTCTCAAGTATCTCCCTCCCACCCTAACTAGAGAACACACACTCTCTTTGTCTCTCTCTCTCTAAGGTCTCTCCCTCACCCCCCCTCTCTTTCTCTCCCTCTCTCCCAATTCTCTCCCTCCCACCCCCTCTCCCTCTCTCAAGTCTCTCCCTCCCACCCTAACTATGGAATCTATCTCTCTTCCTCTTAGCCCCTATATCTCAGGTCTCTCTTTTCCACCCCCTCTGCCTCTCCCAACCCCTCTCCCTCCCACCCTAACTAGAGAACTCTCTCTCTCAAGTCTCTCCCTCCCACCCTAACTAGAGAACTCTCTCTCTCTTGGGTCTCTCTCTCCCTTTCTTAAGTCTATCCCTCCCACCCTAACTAGAGAACTCTCTCTCCCTCCCTCCTATCTTCATCTTCGCCTCTCCCTCTCTCTCAAGCCTATAACTCCCACCCCCTCTCTCTCTCTCTCAATTCTATCCCTCCCAATCCCTCCCCTTCTCTTAAGTTTCTCCCTCCTACCCCACCTTTCTCTCAAGTCTCTCCCTTCCACCCCCTCCCCCTCTCTCAAGTCTCTCCCCCCACACTAACTAGAGAACACTCTCTCTCTCTC